>JAKTPY010000022.1:0-192311 GCA_030556385.1 Nakaseomyces kungkrabaensis | reverse complement strand
ACACCGCCAGATGTTGGGTGATGAGGAACACCACTCGATGGAAGGACACCGCCAGAAGTTGGAACATCACCGGAATGATGAGCACCACTGGATGGGTGGACACCACTGGAAGGGTGAATACCGCTAGATGGGTGAATACCGCTAGATGGGTGGACACCACTGGATGGGTGAATACCACTGGATGGGTGGACACCACTGGATGGGTGAATACCACTGGATGGAAGGACACCGCCAGAAGTTGGAACATCACCGGAATGATGAGCACCACTGGATGGGTGAATACCACTGGATGGGTGGACACCACTGGATGGGTTCACACCGCCAGATGTTGGGTGATGAGGAACACCACTCGATGGAAGAACACCGCCAGAAGTTGGAACATCACCGGAATGATGAGCACCACTGGATGGGTTGACACCACTGGATGGGTGAATACCACTGGATGGGTGGACACCACTGGATGGGTGAATACCACTGGATGGGTTGACACCACTGGATGGGTGAATACCGCTGGATGGGTGAATACCGCTGGATGGGTGAATACCTGAATGATGAGCACCACCACTGGATGGTTGAGCGCCGCCAGAAGTTGGGACTCCAGTATTGTTGTTAACCGAAGAGCTTGGAATTATATTACTGGATGGGTGAAGACCACTTGTTGGGTTGAAACCGCTGGAGGTTGGCCCTTGGGAAGACTTTCCTGAGCTAAAAGAATTTGATCTAGACTTTGAAAAAGTATTACTTGGGTGGTTTATGCTTGAACTTAAAGAAAATGTTGACTGTTTACTAGATGGTTCTAATGATGAAGGGGTTTGTTTAGAAGAGCTAACAGTTTTTGATGATTGCTTGTAAGTTGAGCTACTCCTAACAGTAGATGTAGATTTCTGAGATGTGGTACTTGAACTTACAGTTTTGCTATGAATATTAGTGGAAAAAATAGAAGAATCTTTTGGATTACATGAGTCAGGGACGTAAGGTTTAGTGTAGATTACTTGGAAATACTGGCCAGTTGTGTCATAAGTAGAACCATCTATATCAGATCCTGAAAATTCAGTGGGATCATAACCACATCCAATTTGGTAACTGTAGGTTCTACCATCAGTAGTAGTCATTTTCAGAATACCAGATGAAGGGTCGTAGGTAAAGCTCTTACCCTTACCTTTGACAGAAATAGATGTTACACCAGACGAGGATGTACCTAGACCGTTGATGACAACAGTGTTAGAAAATGGGTTACTAGTTTGGATATAAGCACCACCATTCAACAGATTCACAGTTTGTCCGACATATTGATAACCGTTAACAAACATGTTACTTCCATCTAAATTCACTTGCGCAGCACCACTCACTGGGGCGTTAACTTGAACATTAACACCACCACTGATTTGCCATAAATTATTATTCAAAATGACAGATGTTGAAGAACCCAAGACCAATTCAGACTTACAATCTTGGTATAATACTGAACCATACTCGGTCATCACGTTGTAGATAAAATGACCATTGTTGACGAAGTTCTGAGGCGAGACGATGACTTTACGAGGACAACACAAGTTTTGTACACCATTTGTCCTGATTTGGAAGGTACCATCGTTTTGAAAGTTTGTTGGGTATAATTCAATATCAACATCTGCACATGTAGTTGAACTTCTTTGTGTACTTTCTATCACAAACTCACCGTTAGTTTGCATATTATTTGTATTTTTCACCAAAAGGTGGAAAACATCATCGGTATCATCTCCCGGTTGTGGTATCGAAGAAAAATAATCATCTTTACCGACATACATGATAGCTCTACCGACCAAAATATCGTTTGTAAATTCGTAGTTACTACCGCCATGAATATTAAGAACAGAATCATCATTGACGGTAATAGAGTCACTGATGTCTTGATCACCTTTTAAACTAATAACACCAGAAACCGACATCGATGCTGCCAGTCTGGCTATTAGAAATAATGACCAAACCAAATTGTTAATGGACATTATATTGTGGTTTGTTAAATTATTATGTTGTTGGTTTTTGTTAGGCGAATCAATAATTACTTATAAGATAAGTAAAAGAATGTTTAAAATATATCGGAAACCGGTTAAGATGATTAAGAAAAAGATCAAACCTTTGATCTATTTAAATAGTTTGGATCAAATCATAATTTGATAACTTCAAGAAGATATATTTAGATTGAGGGAAAAAAATAAAGGAAAAAAAAAAAGAAATCAACAATACCATGTGTTTCATCCAGTTGGCAAAGAAGAAAAAAGGGAATAAGGTGCCTTTAAACTATGTTGTAAGTATAATTACCGGCAATAAAAGGATCAATTCTAGACTGCATCTCAGTGATAGGGAAGGGATACCCCTCTCCTAGGATAAAAAAAAATTTTTTTTTCAAAAAAAAAAGCTAAGAATAATAATAAAAAGTGGAATAAGTAGCCATCAAGTACTCGCAAAAGAAAATATTGATTATTTTAGACAAAAATAAAAAATAAAAATAGTTCAGGTAGGCCTTTATCTGAGGTCAAATAATTCCTTTGATCCGCAAGGTTCCGGCATTACCGTTGGTGAGTAAGGGTTTGTCCTAGAACGTGATGAAGTAATCTAGTGAAAAACATTTTACCGGCGAGAAAACAAAAAAAAGTAATGGTACTGAATATTTCCGCAAAAGCAGGTATTTGGACCCTTTAGTTCAAAGATGTAAAAGGTTAAAAGAAAATAGCAAATGATTTGGTAAGACTGTTTCACAAAACTGGCTGTAGAACAAGTCGTTTTTGAAAGAAAGAAAAAAAGTAAATAAAAATTGCATTGCTTTTTTTTTATTTTCGGAACATACAGCGCCTAAAGAGTTCATCGGCTTTCAACATGTTGACATTACTACGGACTTTTCTGAAATCGGGAAGAGTATTAAGGTGAATTTCAAGGAAAGAAAAAAAATTTTTCTTTTGAATTCTTTTGGATCACTCCAGTTAGTTGAAAAACTAGTAAATTATAATAAAGCTCGAGTGTAATTCAGTAATCATTGACAGCTAAGAAAACCAAGTACAATAGGACCCTTTTATTTTTTTATTTATTTTATCCTAAAAATAAATTTAAGAAAATTGCTTTTTTTTATATTGTTTCTGCCCTTACTTTGCCAGTTCAGGGAACATTTGTAATGAAAAATTTGATCGCAAACTCTCCAACGGGGATGTTACTGAATTTGAAGTGAATATCCATTCTATTAAGCTTGCAAAATCAAAAAAAAAACTGGTATTGTCAGCAAAAAGAAAGAAAAAAAAAAAAAGAAATCAATGTTCTTTGTTTTGGTTAGAGAGAGTGGGGGACCTTATGTCTGGGTATGGGGGGGGGGAAGCGTAGAGAAACACAAGGAAAGTAAGGAAATAAATTCCCGTGCCATTGCCCAGCACCTCTACGAAGGTTTAGCTTCACAAAATATCGAAAAAAAAAAAAAAATATCGAAAAAAAAAAAGTAACTTAAAAAAGAAAAATGTATTCTTTTCTTGAAAAAAAAAAAAAAAAATTACCTATAGCTCATCGGACGGAACGAGATGTTGTTTTTTGTTTGTTTTTTCATGAAGGAAAACAAGCACAGAGAGAAAGAGAGAGAAAGAGGGAAAAAGCCGTGAAGTCTCCGCCTCATCACATTTTCTCCTACAGCTTTCCCCTCAAAGTTGCTGTGGCATATTGAAACGGATCTTGCTTCTTGGTTGGAAAAAAAACTGTCTTCATGCTTTTTTACCCGATCCCTAAGGAAACCTGTACAGGAACATGTTCAAGCCACTTGATGTTGGGAAAACCCAGCAGAGAATACAAAAAAGAAACAAACTAAAAAGGGATAGCGTAATGACGTAGATATATTTGTAATAGATTTATCAGAATGTGTGGCGGTAATCTTAGAGGATGGCAAAAAAAAATAAAAGCATGAAAAAACCCCTTTGATCTATATCATCTATACGAAGAAATACCCAAAAAAACAAAAATACAGCAGTTCGCAATTACATCAATCCCACTATAGCTTGGAATAAGCAGTGGTGTTTAAAAGAGGAGAAGCTAAAAGGGGGGTTGGGGGGTAAGCATATAACTGCATTACTGGAACCTTGTTTTTTGAGGGGGGGTGGGATATCCAATCAGAAAAAAAAAACAAAAACAGAAAAACAGTAAAATTGATTAATCGAAAAAAAAAATTTTTCTTTCTTTTTTTTTTCTCGAGAAAAAAAAAAAGATCTATTTTTTACATTCTCTTGTTGTACACATTTTTCTTAGTGAAATTTTGTTGTAGGAAACTTTCTGTGCATCTACGCAGAAGGAAATAAAAATACTTACAAAAAGAAAAGAGGGGTTTACCGATGTGCTTTTTTTGGTGTCAAAACCAAATAGTGCACTATTCATCCATATTCTTTTCTTTAAGAGATAAGGGTTTACTGCATAGCTTTCACATTTCCTTGGTTTATTCTTGCGCAACAGCTTATTATGGGCCCACTTTAATAGTATATCTACATTTAGAAATATTTTAAGGGAGTACTACAATTTCAGTGTAACACTCACATATCAGTCGATCCGATTCACCTCAACTTTAAATTGTCAACTGATGTAACAATGGGTCTGCTGATGCAAAAAAAAAAAAAAAAATACATCCCGTAAGCAGCACTATATATCTGTGGAGTTTACTTTTTATGTTTATTCTTTTTTGTTGTTATGCGTGATTTGATCGGAAGTTCTATTTGCTGTATATCGGTAAATGCGTTATTACTAATGGGGATCCACATGGCAACAAAGTAACTATCTATATTTAGAGCATTGACTAGTATTCGATTATAAGGTTTATTTATTTATAGATATTTCTAGCTGCAGGCTTCGGCTTACTATGCACTCTACAGATTTTTTCTTTTCTTTCTATCTTCAAAAAGTGGGATATTTTTTATTCATCGGTCTTCTTGGCGACTTCAGAGAATGGTTTTTTATTGCCTCATCATGAATACCTGAATTCAGTAAAACACCGTTTTTGCATTAAGTTCCTATTATAAACAATTCATCCATTAGCAACCCTCAATAACAATAGTGATGTCATACTCTAGGAACTAACCTCCGCACTGTAACAGCGCAAGTGTAGAAACAAGGGGTACATTGGATATAAATAGCTTTGAAATAACATTTAAAAATAATTTCATGCTTTAAATTTCAAATAACAGTTAGTTTGCCTTGAAGTCAACTGAATCTTTTTTCTTTTCGCTCTTGTGCTATATGAAGTTCTAGGGTACCCCACCTTTTTACTTTTGCCGAGCACCGATTAATGATGCAAGCTGCTGATGTAAAGTATTTTTTTTTTTCAATTCTAACTCTGTAGAGAAAATGTATACATGCCATAAGCAACAGATGAAATTATTTTTTTTTTAGTCTGATTTTTCCTATCCTGCGTGATTTGAAAAAGAGTTATGTAGTTGTTTATCGGTAATTAGCTATTACTAATGGTATCCCACCTTACAACATTTTATTATCTATATTTAGATCATTGACCAGCATTCTATAAGAATAACAATTTATTTTTAGATGCTTTTGGCTTCAGGGTTGTGTTTGTTTACTCGACAGTTAAGAGTTTCTCGACTAACTGGAATATTTCATTGGCTGATTCGTCGGCCTTTGTTTCATTCTTGGTGTAACCAGGGGTCTCCAAAGTGGTTTTAATTGCCTCGTCGAGAATACCTCTCAATTCATTTAGTAAAACACCATTCTTGCACCAGGTTCTAATTAATAACCAATCATCCATTACTAAACCCGGTGAAACAGTATCATTTGTAATATCATATCTGAGAACACCTCCAAACAGTAACAGAGCAAGTGTTGAAACAGGGGATAGATTGGATATAAATAGCTTTGAAGTAACATTTGAGGAGGTGTATGCTAAAAATGGAATACTAGCAAGTGGTAATTTCGCCTTAAAGTCGACTGACTTTTCTTCTAAATCTTGAAGTAACTGAAGTTCTGAGGCATCCAACTTCTCTCCTTTGAAGAACACAGATGAAGGATGGAGGAAGGCTCTGTTGGCAGGAAGTGGCAATTGCGTCATAGCATTAATATCAATATTTTGACCACTCTGTTTTAGTTCCTCTAATTTTTGTTGAAATTCTTCATTTCTAATCCAGTATCTTATTTGTTTAGCTTCCGGGTCCTTTTCGATACTACCAGCACTAGTCGATAAGAATTTTATGTCCGGTAGTTGTACTCTGGCAACATTTGGATAAAGAGCACCAGCGATAATTGCTTGTAACATAGGTTTATTTTTGGCATTTCGGTTCAAATAATCATCTGAAATGGTCTTATTGTTCATAGGGATGAAACCTATGTCTTTTAAAACAGAATTATATTGGACATTGCTTGATTTTATTTCTCTCAATTTGTTAAATGAGAGCAAATGATCTTTCATGAATTTGTTTTTTTCTGAATTATCAGTAATATTAATACACTTTTGAACAATTTGGGCCATAGCTAACAGGTCACCATCTGTTTCATACTGCTTTAGAAGTTGCTTAATCTTATCTCTGTTTTCCAAACCACCAACAAACGGAGAGCCCGAAAGACTTAAAATGGAGGCAATTGTAATACAAATATCTTTACAACCAAAGAGAATACCAAATAATAATAATTTCCCATGTTTAGGATCAACTAAAGGCATTAAACTAACATATTTACCTAACTGCGTTAAACTTTTCTCTTTGCTATCAATCAATCCAATACTTGCTAGTAGTTTTTCAGCCATATCTAGAGCCTTCAGTGGTGGTGCCTCTAATCCAGAGGATAAGAATTTTTTGACATCTTTGATACCCATAGCCTTAACAGACAGGTATAAAGAGTCCAAAGCCACTCTTTTAATCTCTGGTGTAGGCATTTGGGGCATATCCTCCTCATAGAGTCTTTTGGAAAATAATTTATAAGAAAGACCTTCTCTAACTCTACCTGCACGACCTCTTCTTTGTTTGGCCTCTGCTTGGGAGATGAAGGTTTCAATAAGCCTAGTGGTGTTATCTTTGGGATTATAAACCATTGTTTTTGCTTTACCGCTATCTATTGTTGCAACACAATCATCGATAGTAATGGAAGTTTCTGCAATATTAGTAGAAACAACAATCTTTCTCTTATTCTTATATTTTCTGAATACTAGTTTTTGTTCATCGGCAGAAAGGGCAGAATGAAGTGGTAAAACTTCAAATGAAGCCGATGTCAACATTCTACAAAGACGGTTAATTTCTGCAACACCAGGAAGGAAAACTATGATCGACCCATCATTGTTTTCCATATTCAACTTTTCGTGAACATGATCCACCAATTGACAAAGAAGATCATAGTTTATTTGACCACTTTTAAAAAATTTTGAATCGGCACCAGGTCTTAGTTCCAAATCTGTCCCCTCCCCTTCTGTATCTTCAGAATAATCAACGTTTTTTATTCTTTTTATCTTGAAGTCCAAAGTCTCGAGAATATCATCAAGGAAGAAATCCTTAATTGGAAATGTACGTCCTTCAATGTGGCATGAAACCAAACCTGGGAAATATGAGTGAAATAGATTGACATTAACGGTTGCACTCATTAATACGATTTTCAAGGTTTTCACTTTTTTTAGTAGCGATTTTAATAAAGTAACAACAAGATCTGTATCGATTGATCGTTCGTGAACTTCATCAATAACTATGATCGTATTTTCTAGCAGTTCTAAAGAGTTCTGAAGGATTCTAACCAATACACCAGTAGTCATAAATCTTATCTTAGTATATTTAGAGCATTTATTAACACCACGGATAGTGTAACCAACTTCATCTCCGCATGAAACACATCGTTCGTTAGCAACTCTTTCTGCTAAACCAATAGCAGAAATTCTCCTAGGTTGCGTACAAATAATATTTGTCTTCAACATTGTAGGATCATTCGAATTTAACAGAGAATCTAATATGAATTGAACAACTTGGGTCGATTTACCTGAACCAGTTTCACCAGTAATTAATACAACTTTGTTACTTCTTACCATGTCAATGATGTCATTTTGTTTAGACCAGGCTGGGAGCTGTTTACGAAATCCAATCATTGTATTATAATCAGATGATGATTTTCTTAATTTATCTCCTTTAATTATCTCTTGAAGATCCTGATCATTGAGTTTCGTTTGCTTTCGATCATTCTTTGTAGAGCTTACCATCCTTTCTCTGTTCAGTTGCTTTGATCTGTCGCTTTCCATGTCTTCTATATTCAATAACTTTCCAGGATTTTCTATAATTTTTTCAATATTTTCTTGTAGCCACTCATATATTTGAAATATCATTTCACCTCCTACAAGTTGGTTATCCTTAATATAATGCAAGAGCTTTATAAGTATTTGTTTCTTAATATAATTCGGTAATTTGACTTTCTTATTAAATGTGGAAACGACAATTGCTGGAATAGAGTTGGGATAATCCCACGTTCTATAAACCTTAAGTCTGAGACCGTACTTATCAACTAATGTCATTGTCATACTTTCAGATTTTTCATCAATTTTTACTTTTTCTTCATAGATACTTTGAAGACTTTCTAATTCTTGATTCCATAGCTCAATGGATTCTGAGTTGATATCAGGGACAATATCTTGAGAGCTGATATGGAGTTCTGGAATTAAAGTTTGTGTTAAATAACCGGCTGCTGCTGCCTCATTTTCTGTATAAAGTTCTAGAGCATAAAGAGCCTCGTCTTTGGATACAGGAAGTTCTTGTAACTTCTCAATTTTTATTTGCTTCCGTAAAGGTAGAGTTGAAATTTCTATAACATTTTTAGAGTCTTCTTTTCTCTTGTGGAAAAATTTTGGAAAATCGTCTTCTGGCAGGTTGAACAAGAGGAAAGCTAGTGGATCTTTGTATGTCATAGCCTCTTGCACATGTGCAGGTCTGAAATCCAACTGTATTAATCTTTCTTGAAGCTTTTTCCTTTCCTCTGTATCATTTAATGACTCTTTAATCTTTCTCTCCTCCCAATTTATATTAAGTTTCAGACAGTTTTCTATATCCTGTCTAGATGATTCGCCCAAATCAATAAAATTTGCCGAGTCCCAAGCTTTTTTTGGAAATGTATATTCATTATGAGCAGGTTTAGAGGGCTTTGATACTTTGCTATCTTTTTTAGCGCTCGAAGTCTGTTGGGTGGTACCTTTAACTGATTTGATTAAAATCGGAGCAGAGTTTTCTTTTGCTGCTTGTTCATTTTTTGCTGCAATAATCTTATCCTTTTGTGCCTTTATCTTTCGATCTTCTAATACTTGTTTAAAAGGATCAACGCAGAAGTTTTTCTGTGCTTTGTCCTCTGGTTTCAATGATTTTCTATAATCATCTAGTTTATACCACACCGATCTGTGGTTAGGAGGCAACATCATGTGTGTATTGGTATTAAATGCCACTCTATAAAGCGCCACAGTTGCAGCATAATGACGAGCTTCCATTGTAGTCTCTTGAGGTTCGATTGCACCCACTCCAGTGGTTTTATCGTATACTGGGTCGTTCATTCGGACTTCAATAACCTCCCTTGTCTTTGGATCAGTCCATGCCAATTTCGCAATACCCACAAATTTCCCATTGGGCTTCTTCATATCGTACTCCACTTTATTCCAACCATGACGCTGACAGAATTCATGAAGCAGCGTATGAGGTAGTTTACCGGTCCAACTGGCAGTAGAGGTGACTTTAGCCCTGTTCTGTTGTTGCTGTGCTTTCTGTTCCTCAGTAAGCACTCTTTTGCCACGCTTCTTCCCTGCTGGAGGTTCTGCTACTGGAGGAGTCTCATCTTTCTTACCTTTCTTCTTAGAAGATTCAGGTTTCTTCGCATCATTCTTCTTCTTGGCCATTTTTTTAGCCACTTTTTTCTAGTACAAGTAGAATCTATAGAACTAGTCTCTAATTGAGTAACTTATTGTTCAAATAACGAGTTTATTCAACTATATATTGGCTAATAATACCGAATATATTGTGCTTCAGAATTCTCGATGACCAAATTTTTTTCAGAATTTTTTCAGCATTTTTTTTTTTTTCAAGCATTGAGAAAGGAAGCGTTTGAAGAACAACAATAAGAATATTAAAGTTCCACTAAAGCTAGAGAAGTAAGAGGCAAAGAAGTTTAAGAGTAGTTGAATCAAGGGAATTGCTTTCATTTTTATATCTTGCAAAGGGAAAAGTGAAAAGAGCGAACGAAATATGACAGTTTTGGGGGAATTGAAGAAGCATTTGAGTCAAGGTGAAAAGTTTGAACTTGTGGACAATGAACACAATGTTACTTCAGATATTTCAGCTGCTAAAGGGATCAAATTTGATGAGGATGAGCTGGATCTAGGTTCTGAGACCGAGTTTTCTGTTGATGGAAAGCCAGTTGATCTTCGAGTTATCATTCAATGTTGGATTCATAGAGACGATAGTGCTGCAGAATACTTGGCGGATTGTCAGGAAAAACAATTAACTAATATCTCCTTTTTACAGCGTAATGATTTGTTGAAATGGCTTTCAGGTGAGTCAGAAACTTCTGAATACATGGATGTTTCTAGTAAAGGTAGTCAAGAAGAAGACACCAGTCGTGTTGCCATAACAGATGAGGCAAATGACACCGGAAGAACCAGTTCTCGTGACCCAATTCTGGAAGAGTCTAGTAGAAAAGAAAGAATTTTGTTGGATCACAACACAATGTTGCATGGTAGTAAGCCAGTTGACTTTGGCTACCTAATAAAGGACTCTGAATTGAAACTTGTACATTCCATCAAATCTACCCTACGCTCTAAGCAAGGTTCAGGGAAGCCGGGAGCTGTATCTAAATACTCAGCACATGGACAAAAAGTCCAGAAGAAAGATCCAATTATTCTAATTCCATCTGCCGCCTCTTCTCCTTTTACCATCTCCAACATCAAACAATTTCTGGAAGGATCCCAATATATTAGTCCAAGAGATATCAAGACTCTAAATACCTCTGACGTTATTATGGTTGAGAAGAAGTTTGACAGAATTTCAAAGCCTATAAAATTCATCATTGTAAATAATACTAGAATGTTCACTAAACCGGAATATTGGGATAGAGTGGTAGCAGTATTTACTACAGGACATGCTTGGCAGTTCAATAACTACCAATGGAACACACCTCAAGAGTTATTCCAACACTGTAAAGGTTATTATTTCCATTTCACTGGTGATGTAGTGCCGCAGCATGTTCAACAATGGAATGTTGACAGAGTTGAAATAGACAAGTCGAAGAGATTTAAGGATGTTGAAGTTGTTAGATACTTCTGGAACAATCTTGAAAAAGAGCTACTAGCTAGAGGTTTCCGTTGAATTGGGCGGAGACTATCTAAGATAGTTTACCTCTTCATTTTACGATTTACTGAAATCGAACTGGTTACGATTTCAAACGATGTACGTTGGAAAGAGGCTAATTCTATATTTTACTTTCTCATAAATCTATATAATATGTACTATTAAAATAATTTTCTTTTTCTCATCAGAAATCCGTAACTATGTTGTATAAGGAAGTCTTTTTGAGGTTCGGAACTATAATTTCCAAAATGCATTTGTGTAGTAGCATATGCCGCTAATTTGTTCATCTATTACTATGTCACCCGTATCAACGCAACCTTTGAGCATTTCCTGAATAATGCCAACACTCCAAGTACTGGAAGAATCAGCATTTAATAATTGACTGAGAGATAATAAGTCGGAACCTGGCTTCTCATTAATTACCTTGAGAATCTTTTCTTTTATATGTTTAAATGCATCGGTTGTGCAGACACTTAAAACACGACCATTAATTTTAGTCAGATATAGATCATTAAGACCGTAGGTGCTGAACTTTTCACAGGCTTCGCGCATCTCTTCTGGTGAAATAAGACCTGTTCCAATTCTCATGGATTTATTGTACAAGGCAAATAAATCTACTAGAGTTATCATTACGTAGCTCTCTTTATTTTCCTCATTTTTGAATCCATTTTTTACAAAGTCATATATTTCTCTCGATATCTCAGAAATAAATTGTTCTCTGTTATAAAATGTATCTCTATCAATTATTAAGTTGGATTGATGTAATTTATTACCATTTATTTCCTCCTTTCTGTATAGCCTTTCAATTGAATCAGCTAGCGATATTAACTTATCTAGATCTGTCAATGCACTTGTGAATAAGATATCGTTATTCAAAAGCTCGGCTTCTCTAGTTTTTTCAAGACTGGTAATACCAACTTTAGATAGCTTTGTTTCCAATAGAGGCAGAGGCTCGGAAGTTACTGAATTTCCTTTTTTAATGCTATCCTTATTATAGAAATTGTCTGCTTTCAAGTCCGTAACGGCTTTTTCCAATGCATCCGCAAATAAGAGACCATCAGACTTTCTAAAACTGATTTGAATATAATTCTCTGTAGGGTGTTGATTAGCTTTACTACTCGACAATGACTCCAATTCAATTACCAACCGGTTATCAGCATGCTTCTTTGATATGCTGGCTTTGTTTCGTATTTTTGAGTTTGGAAGCCTTGCACCACATATTTCACAATTCCTTACCTGAGGATGGTTTATGAAAGTGCATTGTGGGCATGTATTGATATTCTCGTCCGTAGATGAGTGAGTATTGCCTTTTTGTGTCGTATGCTTGCCATTGATAGTAATAGAATTCTTAGTTAGTTCGTAATCTGCTGGGACACCACAATTAACACAAACTGGCTTTGTTGATGAGGTAGCTGTGAACTCCCCCTCGGATTCATTGGTTACCATGCAAATTGGGCATATCCATGTCGTTGTCAAATTCTTGTCCTTCTTTAAACCCATCATAGTTTGTATATATGACATTGAGCCGTCAATGAATATAATCAATCTAGCTGATCTTCGAAGAAAACCTGATGAGTAACTTAGATGGTGGATATCGTCAAGTTCTATACCCATTGAATACTTCTGTGGGTTTTGTGAGTCAACATAAAGAACACGTTGTGATGTTAAAAAGACTCTGCCCTTCTGTCTATTCTTAATTCTCTCTTTGCCATGGTATAAGCCAACGTTATGATCGATTAAAATATCTTTCTCATTCTCTCGTAGTAAAGGTTGTCCAGATTCTGTAGTCTCTACAAAATGCCAGCATTCCATCTCGTTCTTCTTTCAATGTAGACTTTTTGAAATGATTTGTCGTTTTAATTGAATATAATTAAGTGTGAAGTATATATAGCAAGAATTGCATTTTTAAGGGAACTTTTCAGAAACGCACACACTTGTAAGCGTGAATCATTTCGTGATTTGAAATAAAAAAGTGAAGAATAAAATATTTTTATTTTAGTTTCTACAATGAAGTTCACATATTGCTATATTAAATACAAGAATATAATCAGATACACTAAAAAAAACAAAAAAATTAAAAAGTAAATATTGCTTTCAATACCTTGAAGCTTGGAAAACACTAAAATAGTTAGGATTTTTTTTGTAAAGGACAAAATAGGTCTATAAATAATGAACTGCTCTAAAAGGTAATCTGATTACCAAAGATTTATCTGATGGGGGGTAGTAAAGTCTAATACTCTTGAACAGCAGTTCATTTTTTCTTGCAAACCAGAATATACTTTATGTTGAGTAGGGAAAAAACTTGCCAACCCAACCTAACTCACATGGCAAAAACATGAAATTTCGAAACCCTGAAAAAAATAAATGTTAAAAAATCCATACAAAGTAGGTAAATGTACGCATCTCCTAATATTAGTAAATTAAAACTAGATACTAGTTTAGCTTGATAAAATCGAATTGTTGATAAGGTTGAACTACTGCTATTTTGTCCTAAAATACCCCTTTCTTATTTCTTTATTTCTTTAGCCTGGACTTTTCCAATCATGTTCATCGAGAGTTTCATCATAAAGTAAAACTCATTGTTTGTCCAGCTAAATATACCCCTTGCACACGACAATGCTCTTACTTACATAATATATAAACGTATAAACATTGATTAAAACAAACCACGTCTACAACTTTGACATACTCTTCTCTTTTTTTTTTTGTATAGTTTACAACACTATCAAAATTTAAAAAAACAAAACAATTTAGACCAAAATAAGAACAATCTAGCTAAAATTTTTAAAGATCTGGCAAAACCCTAAAAACCAAGAAAAAAAAACAAAACCCTAACCTTAATTTCACGAGCGTAAATCACAAATTAAAAGGCACATGACTCATCAATAAGGCGTGCGGCTGAACACTATCAAAAAAAATTAACAAAATGCTCAAAAAATCGAGTCATCCTGACCACATTAGGTAATACTGTAATAATGGCGGCAATAGGAAAAATGAAGAAGTCCGGGAAGAAAAAAAAGAACACGCGTTCGAAACTCGTTGGACCTTTTATCGTCCATATTCTTTTTTTTCCATTCATTTCTATTTTTTTTTTATCGGTGTTGGTGGGGGGGAGAGGGGCGATGGAGAGGGCTGGCAAGTTTTGGGAAGCAAAAAAAAAAAAAAGAAATCGGCGCAGCTTTTTCCTGTTCCGTGTGGTATTTTACTGTGTCTGGTGAAAATCCCTTAAGAAATCACCGTAGCAACGAGTTTTTTTTTATAGGAGGTCCCTCAATTGTCCCAAAACGAAGAGAACAAAAAAAAAGTTGAAATGAGAAATCGAAAACCAAGCCATCTGTCCCCAGCTCATTTCTGCTGAGGTTTCCGGTAGTGGATTGATGTGCCCGTAAGAATAGGAGCTAACAGCAAAAACTGCACAGCTCTCTGTTAGGGCATAAACAAAATCCCCGATGAGGAAACATACACGACTTTATCTGGACCCTGTATTTCCTATAATTGATCGATGAGAATAATATTGCTAAATTTAGAAGATGGCTTGGTTCTTTAGTTCGATTTTATTTTTTTATTTATTAATATATATATAAATGTATCTAGAGTGACTAAGATACAATTCTTGATCAGTAGCAGAGTAGAAACAGCTTAATAATAATAAAAACAAGATCAAAAACATGAGGAATTTCTTCGCGATAATATTCGCATTGTTTTTTGCTTTGGCTAGCATTGTTCTAGCGTGTATTGCATGTGCTGGTTCTACTAAGAACTACTATCCTATCAACCAAATCTTCTGTGCTCAGCTTGACTTGTCACAAATATCCGTTAGCTCTGTGTTTCCAGATGTTGGAAGCGTGGACTTATCTCAATTGGGTCTACCGGAGTACATCAACATTGGCCTATGGTCATACTGTGTTGGGTCAAGTCAAAACACAGTAACTAGCTGTACCTCTCCAGGTGGTATCCAGACGTTCAATTTGAAAGATATCCTAAAGGACAATATCGAAAACAACCAGATCGTCTCTCTGGTTGACAATGTGGCCTCTATTGTGTTGCCACAGGAACTACAGGATAAGATGGGGTACTACAATGCTCTGGTCAGATGTATGTTTATTACCTTGATTATTGGTATTGTCCTCACCTTTTTAAACCTAGTGGTGAATGTCTTGCGTTGGTTCCTACATTTCTCATTCGTGAATGTCATCGGTGGTCTATTGGCGTTCTTGTCCTTTGCAACTTTATTAATTAGTGTCGGTACTAATATGGGTACTTATATCTTCATCCGTCATGTTTTGAATAAAAACTATAGTGACTACGGTATCCACCTAAGCTTAGGAAGGAAATTTTTGGCATTGCTGTGGGCTGCTGTGGTGGCTGCACTATTGAATATATTTGCGTGGATATTCGTCAGACAACGTAAGAAGGTTGTATATGTACACCAACCTTACAATGAAAAACCTTACTATTAAAAACCATAAATTCTATGGGCCCTTTTTTCACTTTAGTTACAACCCTTTTTCCCTTCATTTAGTCATATTACTTGTTTCAGACCTATTCCTCCTGCTATTCCACACACCATCGATATTCACCGGATAACTTCATATTCTTTCGCTAGAATGTTTTTATTTTATATACTTGTTTAGTTTCATTTATTTATTTTACTTTACGTCCTATAGAAAATACTTGTTTAACTCATCTTCAGAACCTTTTAACTTCAAGATATTAATTTATAACTATGAAATAAAAAAAAGGACTATGGTTACAATTATATATACTTTCACTGCATTAAAATAGTTGCAGCATCAATGAAACTACAAGGAAAAGAATAAAATTACATGGAGCAGAAAATAAAATTCTTCAATAAATGATTTGATAATTTAAAAAGTACTGCTTTTTTAATTTTGACCCAAGGTATAAATAGCGAAAGATCTGTGAAGTTGGCGACGAACACTGACCTTTTGTGCGTCAACAAAGGAATCAACAACTACCTTAATAGCTCTATCAAGATCCCAGGACGAAACAAATTCAGATAATCTCATTTTTGCAAAAGATTCTGCAATTCTTAAAATGGATTCCAAATGACGAACAGTAATTGGGAAAGACCCAGTAGATATACTTTCTCTTCTCAGATCTGCATAAACACGACTGACTTTATCCATATCCATTTGATGAAGTTTTGGATAAACTTTTGTTCTTGCATAATGAATATACTTAATCAAAAGCTCCTGCGGTATTGGAGAGATTTCACCTTCCTTCTTTCTTTGTCTTTCAATTCTCTTCTGTCTGTTAGATAAATGGACTTCATTATCGTCCATAGCATCTTCATCATCACCTTCGTCTTCTTCAGAGTTAACTCCATCATTACCTGGATGTGATCTAACATGCGAATCGACAACAAAAGAGGCCAACCTCTCATCAGCCTCTTCATCAACCAAGTCACGAACCACACACAAGATATCAAATCTGGATAAAATAGGCTCCGTTAAGCTGACATTCTGAGCCAATGGAAGTGTTGAATTATAACGACCACCATTTGGATTAGCAGCTGCGATAATTGAACAACGAGCCTGTAAAGTAGTAACAATACCTGCCTTGGAAATGGAAATACTTTGCTGTTCCATAGCTTCGTGAATGGACGTACGATCTTGATCATTCATCTTATCAAACTCATCAATCAAACACACACCCTTATCAGCCAGCACCAAAGCACCACCTTCTAGTGTCCATTCCTTAGTAATAGGGTCTTTTCTAACAGAAGCTGTCAAACCAACAGCAGAGGCACCTTGACCGGTTGCAAAAACAGCTCTGTGAGCTGTCTTTTCTACGTATTTCAAAATTTGTGACTTGGCAGTACCTGGATCACCTAATAATAAAACATTGATATCACCACGAATAGAGTGCTTACCATTAACATTCTTTGGAACACCACTAAACAAAGAACATGCAACTGCCGTCTTGATGTCACGATGACCGTAAATTGATGGTGCGATTGATGAGATAATTTTATCAATGATACCACGATCTTTAGATAACCTTCTGAATTCTCTTTCCTCTTCTTCAGTCCAGCTAAAAATATCCAAACCTTCTTCGTCACCATTTGATAAATTACCTTCTCTTCTTCTGACAGCATTTGCCTCAATAATGGTTGCAAAAACAGGGAAACCATTCTTTGCATTCAAATTACCATCATAGTTATTCTTGTATATACCTGTAACCTCAATTTCCTCACCCGGTTTACAAATATCAACAAGATCAGCTAATAGAATAACCTCACGATGTCTTGGCAAACGACCAGCTGGAACTGTACCAGGTGCTTCCTGTAAAGTGATTCTTTGGTAATTTCTATAAACTGTCTTTTCACCATTCATTGAGAAGGGTCCCTTAGATTTACAATTAGTACAGAAAGATATCTTTATTTCTTCATTTGAATCTTGGAAAAAGGGACCCAGAATGGAACCACACTTCAAACAGTTGAATTTGACGTATTTCAGTTGTGGGAAGACACCTGTTCTTCTTGTCACAACACCAGATACACGAACTAGAGTGGATAGATTAGACTCACGAAGTTCACGCAAGCTGTGGATAGTTGGGAAATCTGAAATTCTAACATGAATCTCGGAGTGGATACGAGAATAATCTGGGTAATGTAATTCAGTTGCCTCCATAGCAACTAAATCCAGAATCTTAAGCATTTCTTCTGGACATTTGGCCAAGAATAAAGCCAAGATGGCCTTTGACTCGGCCAAATGTCTGAAATTTACTTCAAGAGACTCAGAGTTCATTTCACCGAGAACTCTAATACGGGCACCATACACAGATCTACCAGTCTCATCAGTATATTCCAACAGAAAAGATTTAAGCTCTCTCGCTATTGTTCTTGAAACATTAGGTTGGGTAATCCATTCTGAATAACTGTTGGCTTTGACATTACTTAAGGATTCTAAAGTCAGTTCTTCTCTCAAAGGATCCCCATCCAAATCACTTAACAGATCATCGTCACTATGCTCAAGATCTTCGTATTGTCTCCTACGTCTCCTACGTTGCTTTGGAAGACCCATTTCATCCAGTTGCTCCTCACCCATGGCTTCATCATCATCATCTAGATATGCGACATTTTTCAGAAGTCTATCTCTTTCGTTCAACTGAGCGTCAATTCTTCTACGGTCACTCAAAGTTAACTCTTTCTGTTCTGTGTCATCGACACCAACAGTGTCGTATCTATCCTTTGTTGGGTCCGAACGATAATCACCATACATATCGTCATCCATCAGGTCAACCTGATTCATTTGTTCTTCAACTTCATCGATATCCGGAGCGTCGTCAATCTCATTATCTTCACCTTCGGGATTCAGCATGCCTAGCTCGTCAGCTCCAAGTTGTTCATCATCGTCATCCTCTCTCACTGGAGAACCAATTGGAGAAGAACCCGGGACAAAAAAACCTCTACCACCCGGGTGTTGAGGAGACGATGGTGGTAACCCAGTCTCGTTATCTGAATCGTGCTCATCCTCTTCTGGATCACGTCTACGTCTTCTATTATCAGACATTGGGTGTTTATTGTATTATGTATCTTTTTCTAGCCTCAAAAGGAATTTTCCTCAATTAAATGACTAAGGCACCACAATTCCTTGATAAAATATCCAATTAATCTCAATTGAAATGCTGAATAATGTCAAAAACCAAAATTAACAAGAAAACCAATATGTTTCAAAAGTAATTTAACTTCAATGAAGGGCTGCCTTTCTCGAAATTTCGTGGCGATGAGAAATTTTTTGGTGGAAAAAAAAAAAAAAACTGCAAAAAATTTCAAATTTAAAGAAATTTCCTAATTGGGAAAATTAATAGATATAACACAGCAAATCCTAAAACGGCAAATTTAGGAGTAATCATAGTATGACAGGTAAAAAAAAAATTAGCGATATTTGTTAATCTATTTACAAAATAATGATTATAAAGTTGTTATATTTATAGAAAAAAAAAACACAGTATTTGTTATTATGGTACATGTTAAAGGGACGAAAGAAAAAAGCGCACAACAAACCTTACTGTTGTTGTAGTCGGTTCATTTCAATCATCTTCCTTCTTCTTCTTCTTGTCGATAATTTCAAATTCGGACTTCCAGACATTGTTACCTTGCTTTGGTTTAATGTCGGAGAATAGTCTGTTGTAGATATCCTCGTACCAGTCTGCAGCCAGTGGTTCAAGACCTTCTTTGACATTTTCTGGAAGCTCTTCCCAGTCGTTCAAGTTATCACGAGGGAAGATGACGGTCTTTGCTCCTGATCTCTTGGCAGCAACCACTTTCTCTCTTAGACCACCGATACGTAGGACTTTACCAGTCAAAGTCAATTCACCGGTCATGGCAACAGTAGGATCAACTGACTTGTTCAAAGCCAGAGATAAGAAAGAGGTTGCCATGGTAATACCTGCTGATGGTCCATCCTTTGGAGTGGCACCCTCTGGACAGTGCAAA
Source organism: Nakaseomyces kungkrabaensis (assembly GCA_030556385.1). Lineage (NCBI taxonomy): Eukaryota > Fungi > Ascomycota > Saccharomycetes > Saccharomycetales > Saccharomycetaceae > Nakaseomyces > Nakaseomyces kungkrabaensis. Next base: position 172,550 of record JAKTPY010000022.1, on the reverse strand, counting down.
TGGATAGAAGCCTTTTCAAAAAATCTGTTCTCTGGGAATTTTTTGGATAGGAACATCTTTGAGAAGGAGTAAGCTAGTCTAGAAGATTCTTTCATAACATCACCCAATTGACCAGTACGCTCCAATGTAGGTTGACTGCAATTATGCAATGGTTGTTCCAAAACAGACTCAACATATAATGAACAACCACCCATACTAGTCCATGCCAGACCCATAATTACACCAGGAGGTGTGGTTTCATATAATCTGTCTGATGTGTAAATAGGTGGACCAACGTAGTTCTTCAAATCATCAGGCTTAATATCGATCTTGATATCATCTGGAACCACAATTGAGGTGTCCTTTTCTTCGGTCTCCTCACTAGTAACAGTTTCCTTCTTTTCAGCAGATGCAGTCTCTCCATCCTCAAGTTTTTCTATGCTCTCTCCGGCGGTAGTTGTTTCTTCAGAAGAAGTAGTTTTAGCTTCAGATAGCTTAACATCTTGTACCTCCTTATCACTTTCGGTAGAGACCTCAAGATCCTCAATGCTCATCTTCTTAACGACTTCCAAAGCAGCCTTACGGTAAATCTTTTCAATGTGCTTCTTCAAGTTTCTAACACCACTTTCTCTACAGTAATATTTCATCAACGCACGGATAGCTTCTTCCTTCATGTCAACGTTAGCATGTTGCAAACCTGCTGTCTTCTTAGCACTTGGGACCAAATACTGTTCTGCAATTTTAACCTTATCTTCTGCAACATAACCGGTTAGTTCAATAACTTCCATACGATCTAATAAAGGTCTTGGGATAGTATCCAAAGAGTTAGCAGTACAGACAAATAGAACCTTTGACAAGTCAATTGGAATGTCCAAATAGTTATCTAGGAAACTATTGTTTTGTTCAGGATCTAACACCTCAAGCAACGCAGCTGATGGATCACCATGAATGCCACCATGTCCAATTTTATCAATTTCATCAATCAAGATCAATGGATTTTGAGTTTGACATTTCTTCAGAGCCTGGATTATTCTACCTGGCAAAGCACCAATATAAGTTCTTCTATGACCCTTAATTTCGGCAACGTCTGTCATACCACCAACGGAAAACCTGAAAAATTGACGGTTTAAGGCACGAGAGATAGATTTACCAATAGAAGTTTTACCTACACCTGGGGGACCAACAAAACAAACAATTTTACCGTCCACTTTACCTAGTAACTTACCAACTGCAATAAACTCCAGAATACGGTCCTTGGCATCCTTCATACCGTAATGATCTTCATCTAAAATCTTACGGGCTCTAGGGATGGAGTACTGTTCCTTTGAATGAATGCCCCATGGCAATGATGTTAGCCAGTCCAAATAGTTTCTGATAACGCCGAATTCAGACATGGAGGTTTCCAAAGTGGCCAATTTAGTAATTTCTTCATCAAACGTCTTCTGAACATTTTCAGGTAAGTTTAATTTCTCTACACGTTCCTTGTAAGTTTCGACCAACTTATCACGTCCATCATCAATACCAAGCTCTCTCTTAATTCCCTTTAGTTGTTCCATTAGGTAATATTCTTTCTGTCTCTTTTGAATCTTTGTTTCAACATCCTTTGAAATCTTGTTTTGAAGTTCAGCATTCATCAGTTCCTTCTTCAACACTAACAGCGATTTTTCCAATCTTTGTTCAATATTCAAAGATGCCAGAACATCCTGTAACTCTTCTTCCTCACCAGCTGATACTGCGGCTGCAAAATCAGCCAATTTGGCTGGTTCTTCAAAGATATTAGTCGTAGCAGACTGAATAGAAGCAGAAAATGTAGCTATTTGTTCCCTGAACATGGAATTCAATTGCGAAATCTCCTTGAAAACCTTTAGGATTTCAGAAGTCAACGCATTAATAATTGGTGACTTGATATCGAAAGGCTCATCTTCTAAGTTTGATACATTAACCAAAGTAACGTTGAACTCCTTCAAAAACTCGGTTGGGTTTTCGAAGTTCTCAAGATCATCATTAGTTTCCTCATCATTTTCCACAGCTGTTTCTTCTCCAGCATCATCTTTTTCTTCTACCACAGACGCCGTAGCTTCCTTAGTAGACTCTATTTCTTCTTCTGGAACTCCCTCATGCTTTTCCTCCACTTCTTGCTTGGCTGAAGCCTCACTTTCCGGCTGATCCACAATCTTCTCGACCACTATATCCTCTATTTTAACATCCTTTGGTGGGAACAGTTCATCAATCTTTATACGTTTATGCGGATACAGCAGCGCAGTCATCGTCTCTTTCCCGGTCTTCTCGTCCTTGCTAGGGAATGCAGACGTCACTTGCGCCAGCACACCAACTTCGTGCACATCATTCCTGTCATGGATAATATCTGTGTCCTTGTTGCTATCCTTAAGCATGAACGCACCAATGTACGGCTGTTGTCTCTGCTCCATCTCCTTAATCGCTTTCATGACTCTAGGCTCCGATATCACTACCGCCTTGTAGAACCCTGGAAACAATGGTCTCTTAGATATAGGCAACGCCAACATCTGAGGATACACATCGGGCAACTTCTTCTCATTCTCATCCTTATTCGTAGATGTCGTTGTAGAAGACTCACCCTTCTCATTGTTATGCACATATCTCCTGCTATTCCTCCCTACAAGCGACACCATCCGCAGAGCTCGTGCCTGAAGCCGTAGCGGCCCTACAGACACACACAAACTCATTTACTATTGAACAATATTCGTGGGACTCCCTTTATTAATCTCAAAAACTGCAATACTTCAGCCCTCTCTCTCTCTAAAAGAAATGTCAAAAAAATAAAAATCAATTAATTTTAGTAAACCCTCTGGACTGCAGTAACTAAACTAATATGCTTCTGTTCTTCTGCCCCCCTGGAAGTGATAGAGTTAGGTTGGTCAAGTATTGTTGCCATCAGAACTCTTAGCTCTCTTTGGCTCTCTCTCTTCTCGCCGCAGAACAGGAGGGACAAATCCGTTCATAATGACAAATTACATAATGGAATTGAAATAAATTAAAATACAAGATTGAATTCTCTACATAGAGCCTATTAATTGTTTTTTGTTTGTTTTGAATATATATTTACAGCTTTTGATCTCTTCTTGAGAGGAAGTACCATCTCCCTTTCCATTTACTATCGTTATTATAAAATTTTTGGGTGTGTTCCCCCAATGTGTTGTTACCATGTTGCAACCAGTAGACTACGTTGTTTGCTAGTCCTGATTTGTGGTCATATTGTCCTTGCATCTTCACACAATGTCTTCAATTGTATCATTTTTCATTGGTCTTGTTCTTCTACAATGCAGTTTCCATCTTCGAGAACTGCTTACAACTCCTCGTCTTCGTAGTGGTTCTTTATAGCTTGTTGCTGTCTGTATTTAGCTAGATATATCTTGAGCACCTCGGCATAGTTCTCAAACCCAAGGGCATGCAGCGCTATCAGTATGTCCTCCCCGTTTATGGTCTTCCGACGGTCCTGCGCGCAGCGGTCGCTGGCCTCACTGGTCACAAACGATATGAACTCACTAACACACTCCTGCATACACTCCTTGGCACCCTTCGACACCTTCGCAGTCTCCGGTAACGTGTTCTTCATCAACCGCGCAACATTATTGATGGGAAGCCACCGGTCTTGCTCGCGTAGCTCAATATGCTTGTCCTCCTCGTCCATTTTAATCTCGACTTGTTATAGTTGCTGCTGCTGCTAATGCTGTTGCTGGTGTTTTGGTGATGATGTCCCTTTAAAAAAATCCGGTTTCTCGACGGTGTCCTTTTTTTTTTTTTTCAATTTGATGTTTTTTTAAATGCTGAAAAATTTTTGATATTTGGAAACTATCATCAAAATCACATCACAACATCCTCATATACCTACCATAACATCTCAATCAATGACGTCCAGTGGTACTGATATCTTGGGCAAGACCACCCGAGGCGCCACTTTCCTGATGATGGGCCAATTATTCAGTAAGATGGTCACGTTTGTGCTGAACAATATACTGGTCCGGTTCCTCTCGCCTCGTATCTTTGGTATCACTGCTTTTCTCGAGTTTATCGTTGGTACAGTGCTATTCTTCAGTCGTGAAGCTATCAGGCTGTCGACACAGCGTATCTCTGATGATCATGATCACGAGAACAATCACGACGAGAAAGAGGTGCCCTTGGAACTCAATAGCTCTTTGCAGGTATGCGTAAACTTCTCCCATGTACCATTATGGATTGGTGCTCCTTTGTCTGTGGCACTGATTGGATGGCAGTACCGCAATATCAACGAATACTTCGTGACACTACCCTTCTTCCAACTATCTGTGTTCTTCATCTGGTTGGGGATTATACTGGAACTGCTCAGTGAACCGTTTTTCATTGTAAACCAATATCTACTAAACTACGGTACAAGATCGAAATTTGAAAGTATGGCAGTTACCAGTAACTGTTTGGTGAACTTCATGGTGATTTATGCCTATGAAAGAGGCTGGATCCTCACTTCTTATATGGATCATTCTGAAAGATTCAGAGAAGGTATTGCTATTTTGGCTTTTGCATTGGGTAAACTGGCCTATTCCGGTACCTTGTTGATATGCTACTACTATGACTACTTGATGAATCTGAAACATAGAAAACATTTCAACTTGAGGTTGACTAAGATTAAGACTTCAAGTGATGAGAAATTTTCTTTCTACTTCAAAAACGACATCTTAGAACATTTCAAGAAAGTTTACTTCCAATTGTGTTTCAAGCACTTGCTTACAGAAGGTGACAAGTTGATCATCAACACGTTTTGCACAGTTGAAGAGCAAGGTATTTATTCACTGTTATCAAACTATGGTTCTTTAATCACAAGATTGCTATTTGCACCAATTGAGGAATCTTTGCGTCTATTTTTGGCACGCCTGTTGTCTAAGAAGAACTCTAAGAACCTATTGTTGTCCATGGAGGTCTTGGTTAACTTGACCAAATTTTACCTTTACTTATCATTGATGATAGTGATTTTTGGTCCAAACAATTCGTCCTTCTTGCTTCAGTTTTTGATTGGTTCTAAATGGTCTACAAACACAGTGCTTCACACCATCAGAGTGTACTGTGTGTATATTCCATTTTTGTCCTTCAATGGTATTTTCGAAGCATTCTTTTCTAGTGTTGCCACTGGTGACCAGATTTTAAGACACTCCTATTTCATGATGGTCTGTTCCTTCATTTTCTTGATCAACAGTTACATTTTCATCCAATACTTGGACCTATCTATCAATGGTTTGATCATTTCAAACATTATTAACATGAGTTTGAGAATCACATACAGTTTTAGCTTCATTGTAAAATTCTACAGACAACTTCACACAGAATCATCCATCTTCATCAATTTCACTAATTTTAAGACAATACTAAGCGTAGCTGCTATTATCTCCTTGCTCAACTGGCAGGTTATTGGCTACGTCTCGAGCTTTAACGAGTTTGTCAGCAGTGCCACTCTTGCCATTGTCCTCCTCTCAGTGATTCTTACCAAAGAGCGTGCCATTCTGATGGAACTAATCCTAAAGAAACCTCCATCAGATATGAAGGAAGGTTGACCTCAGATCATGTACATATAAAATTGATATAGATAAATTATATTGCATTTATAATAAAACATAAACAAAAGCCTACGGGACTTTCTGTGTATTCTAATATTTTTATTGAACAACATAAATCAGTTTTCTTCGATTGCTAACAAAGAATGAAAAATTATTTGACATTGCCAACTCGATGAGTTTAAATTGGCAGCAGGCCACAAACTGATCAATCACAACCACTGTGTAAACGGACAATGTCCTTGCTGCCTGATTCTGAGTTAAAGAGTGATAATGACCTGCGATTTGTAACTTTCAATGTTAATGGGATCAGAACATTCTTTCATTACGCACCATTTTCCGAAATGAGACAGTCTCTGGACCAAGTATTTGATTGGTTTGGTGCAGATATAATAACTTTCCAGGAACTGAAGACAGAGACATTGTCCCTAAATAAATGGGGTAAAGTTGACGGTTTTTATTCTTTCATATCGATTCCTCAACAAAAGAAAGGTTACTCAGGAGTCGGATGTTGGATAAGAATACCAGATGAAAATGATCCTAGGTTTCCAATGTTGCGTGTTGTTAAAGCAGAAGAAGGAATAACAGGGTTGCTAACGATAAAGTCAGGCAAAAATGTAGTTCGTTATAGAGATGATGCGAATATTGGTATTGGTGGATACGTCCCCATCGATTCATTTCCCGACAATATTGACCAAACGACAGCACTAAGCATTGACTCGGAAGGAAGATGTGTAATGGTAGAACTTGGGTGCGGTATTGTAGTTATATCTCTCTATTGTCCTGCTAATTCAAGTTGTACTGAAGAAGGTGAAGTATTTCGTTTAAGGTTTTTGCGCTTGCTATTTCTACGTGTTCAAAATTTACATGAAATGGGGAAGAAAGTAGTATTAATGGGTGATCTAAATATATGCCGAGATTTAATTGATCATGCTGTTTCTCTGGAAGAAGAGAATATACCAATTAATGCAACAACAACTGGATCCATGATAGACAATAAATATAAAGAATTATGTTCAAATTTTATTATAAATCCGGATTTCCCACATAGGAAACTACTTAACCAGCAACTTACAGACTCTATCATATCTGGTCTACGGAATCCTAGGGGATTGGTTGATACTACCAGGAAAATGCAAGGCCGAGACAGACTAAAAATGTACACAGTGTGGAACACTTTAAAAAACCTAAGACCTAGTAACTTTGGATCTCGAATTGATTTCATCCTAGTAAGTGAAAGCATGGAACAAAGTGTATCCAAGGCAAATATTTTACCTGATGTAAATGGCTCAGACCATTGTCCAGTTTATTGTGATATCAATATCGAAGCTTTTAAAGGTTTAACTGCATATTCATCTGAGGTATCATCAACATCGATACCTAGATTTGAAGCGAGATATAAGTATAACTTATTGAACAGAAATATCTTCGATATGTTTTCCAAATCAGGAACTACTACTAAAGCAATGAAAGTAACGAAAAAGACTAAAGGCAGTAGCCAAAAACAAGAAACTAAAATACAAAGCGCGCTGACTCGTAAAACTAGTTCTTCAAGGGCTGCTTCATTCTTCCATGATAGTTACGGTACTCCACCTGCATGTAAGCATGGAGAAGAGTCTATACTGAAAACTTCAAAGACTATTAATAATCCAGGAAAGAAATTTTGGACTTGTGCACGCCCTCGTGGTGATTCGAATGATAAAGAGGCCTCTTGTGGGTTCTTTCAGTGGGTTTAGACTGGAATTGACTTTATCTTTGTAAATATTTTCGCATCTCAGTAAATAGCAATATAACGACAATTAACGAACGCATTTTTTAAGACTACTCAAGTTCTTCCTCGATCACCTTATTAAACCATAATTCATCTTCTGAGGATATCTTAATAGCTTTTATATCCCAAGTCTCTTGAGCAATTGATATAGCCAGTGGTGTACCAACCAGATCAGAAGAAGAGATGTATGTCGCTAACGCAGTTTTAAAGGTATCTTTATCAGTATAACTGACCTTCACAAGTGCAAATCTGTCATCAATTCGTAACCAATACAGTTCAATTTGCTCCCCAAATAAACCATGAGCCCTCCTAAAGGCGTTACTCACACATTGTTTCCATGTTATAGCATCAATTTTTTCCACTTCCTGTGAAACAGATATGTTGAGAACGAAATAGCACCATTCCTTGAAGAGTTTTTGCACCATATCAGGATTAAAAAAAATCTTTTCCTTTTATTTCCAACAAGTGATTCCCATTAAAAGATCTTAAATGAATATTTATATCTGTAATGGATTGAGCTCATCGCTAAATGTAGCTTTTAAATGTTGACAAAAAAATTTTCTCTACCCGGCTCCATAACTGTTAACGCTTCAATTGCTAATATCGAACATAATAATTAACACCAACGAATCTATGAGATTGTATAGTTTGGTTTTTATAAATTCATTACACTGGTAATAATATACATGCTAACTAGAACGTCAAAGGTTTTACAAATTTCTTATAAATCAGTCAAAATAACTATATATATTTCATTTCGATATTATTTGTAATTAGTTCTCGTTATCATTATCGTCGACTCCAGATGATGGTTTCACTGGATCAGGTATATCAGAATCATCTACCTCATCATGGTAACCATCTTCTGATGGATACATTCCACTCTCGTTTTCGATATCAAAATTGCTATCATCGTCCATAAAACTGGATAAATCGTTAGCATCAGCATCATGTCCAGCCAATAAGTCATCAGCTTCATCTAAGAAGTCATCATGCATTAAATTGGAATATGACGGTCTATTTCTACCATTAATCCTACCGCTAAATCTGTTGACACCGATGTTAGCAGCTCTTTTTACAAAATTGAATCCCGTACTCATTACACCAAAAGATGCCACACCAAATCTAATAACTGCATTGACAATCTTGTCAGTGTTATTCTCCTCTATTAGTTGATCATCACCTAGTCTTATTTCACCAAATCTTGCAAACCCACCGTTTCTTCTGATACCTCTATCATAGATAAACCAACCAGCCAAGCAAAAGAATACAAACATAACTGTAAAGGTCATGAAGAAGGATGACCCCTTAATGCCATATTTCTCTCTAAACTCAGCTTCTTTACCAGGACAGGCCATTGGTTCATTTCTGCCATCGAGTTTCAATCCACCATGACATGTAGATAGTGGAATCTTTCTATAACCAGTAGATTCGAAATATTCTACCAGATCTGGGTTTTTCTTACAGACAGCCGAGGCATCACCTGAAGATAAACCTTCGACAAGTCTACATGTACCATCGTACATTTTCTCGTAGTTGTAGTCACATTCAAAGTCAGCCCTTGTACAAGTACAGTTTTTGGCGATAACAGTAAATTGATCCAAACCCACAGCACCGACAAAACATTCTGGCTTATTCTTTCTCAGATATTTGGCTTGATGTCCAAATAGACATTCACTATCAGAGTTACCCACCGTAAAATAGTCGAAATCATCAAACTTTTCATTTTTATGGTCTAAAATACATTGTCTTTCAAATAGACCACTAAAATCAATAGTAACAGTAGCAGATTCAGCGCTTCTGCCTACACTGCTTTCTGTAATCAAAATAAAACGCAAAGCAGAATCTCTAGGTACTGTGACAATATCAGAAACGAATACCGGTTCATCAGCAAACTTGTATTCAGACCAAGTTTTACCAAAATCAATGGAATATGATATACTGTCGGTTTTTTTACCTTCTGGAGCTAGGACTAGTACACCACCGTGGTCACCAAATTCATACTGGTGACTTCCCTTCTTCACTTCTGTCCATGTTTTACCACCATCAATTGTTAAAAATGTAGATGCTTCATCACGAGAAGTTAGAGATTCTCCAACATTACCAACACCTATTAACATTCCAAGAGCAGAACCAGAAGATAAGGTGTCCCTATAATCCTTTCTTTCAGTATAACCATGTAAGTTCAACGAACATTTCTCCAAAGATTTAGAATTACATTCATACTTTTTCCCATCAGAATCATATTTTGGCGGAGTTAGATAAGACCAATCTGCACCGTCATTGAAGGTGATTTTCGTTTTTATTTTTTTATCTTCCTCCGCATCAGCTTTGTCGGCATTTTTAACAATATTTGTTAGAATTATACCTTCCAAACCTTGAATTTTTTCGAAATCAACAAAACCTTCAGCATTTCTATTCACATTAGAATGCAATTTAACATAAGAGGTACCATTAGTATTAGACTTCAAAAGGCTTCCAAATGCAAAATTCCTAGATTTAGAAGTGGTAAAGTGCATAAAGATAGCACCAGTAGATGATCCCAAGACAGTAAAGGCCTCCTGAGCACTAAAGTCCATATCATAAGGTAGTAACGCCTCTGCAAATTCAACACCATCCATTGTCACATAAGCATCCAACTCACCTCTTTTTTTATCAGGGACAGCAATAATTACATATTCGCCAGTGGTTAGATAACCCAAAATTGTTTCAAAAATAACCTTAGGTGCACTATTGAAGTAATCTGTTGAAGATACCAAAGATCTCTGCATTTTGTTATCACTATTCTGATCTCTTACTTGGCAGAAAATCAAGTCATCATTTTCTGAATCCCTCAAAGAAGAACCTACAAATTCACAGTGTATTGCGTTCGGAAGCAGTTCTGAAAAAGTGTTACCACCATCACGAGTGATATAGGAAACGACATGACAGTTTCTACTGAATAATGAATCACAGTTCTGTCCCCCGTAGTAAATGAATGTATTTGGGTCTTTAGCATGGAAATTCAACGGTAAAGAAAGCTGTAAAGAGGCAGGCAATTTAACCGTCTTGAATGTGTGACCTCTATCATGTGTAATGTGAATATTGCCGTCAGTGTCAAACAGGTATGCAGATGAGTTGAAGTATTTGTTGAATACAACTTCTCTGATTTTGCCTGATGGGAACGCACGAAATGTTTTACCACTATCTTCAGAAGTGTACGCCTTACCGTGATTGGTTACTAACACTAGTGATTCATCTTCCTCAGAATCAAAATATTGATAGAATGCAACCTTACCATTAAAAGTGTTTCTAATCGCTTCAATTTTACCCGTTCCAATTTGAGGTTTCTTTGGTTTTTGGTTGTCTCCGTCATTGTTTGGAGTATTTCTACACGATACCGGCGCCTTATTGATTTTCTGAGGACTCTTACATTTGTTATCAGAAATCAACCTCTTAACTGGAAATTCTTTTTCACCATCTGGACAATTTCCTGTGGCTTCCAGCCAATTGACATCAACGACACATTGACCATTATCGTCCTTTTTAAACTGAAGGTTACATTCGTAATCGGCGTCAGTACATTCAAGACAATCTTCCGTTTCAAAAGCCAAATCTTCAAAGACAGTTCCAGCAAAACATCTGGCATCTTGTTTTCTTCTTTTGTATGTATATTTGACACCATTGATGCATTCCCCATCAGATAGAGAAAAAATCTCGTAGTCATTTTTACCACACTTTTTTCCCCCATGGGCTTTGGAAAAATCTATAATATAAGCGACCGGCTTCGTAGGATCCGGAGCTCCATCTACCACAAGGTAACCCGATAATATAAATCTTGAGCCTGATCCATCTGGTGTGGTATTAATTAGGTCCACAGGAATAAAAGAGCTTTCTAATTCGTATTCCTGCCATGTTTTACCTTGATCTAGAGAGAAGTATATTTCAGATTGAGGATCGTTATCATCTTCAGGGTTTATAGGGCAGATTACCAAAACGTTACCCAGATCACCAGCACTGGTGAGACCCGCAGATTTTGATGCCAATTCCCAGTTAACACCACCATCTCTTGATACAAAAGTTTGTATATCATTTGGTTGTATAAACCCCATACTTAGTAAAATTCCTGCTGTGGTTGAGTGAGGGGTCATATGGTACAAAAGATTTAAAGGACAGCTTTCTTCTTGTCCAGGACATTTTATTGGATTCTTACCTTCAGGATCTGAATACATTGGACGTACCCAACTATTACCATTATCAGTACTAATAGAGTAACGTGTAAGTGGTTCATCATGTTGGAAAGTTACCTTGAAAATAGTACCCTTCAAAAATTCTACTGGGAAATATCTGCTAGCCACATCATCTACATCATCTTCGTCTTCAATTAAAGAAAACTTTAAGCCGTCAGAACTAGAGATAATCGCACTGCTAGGTTGGCCCTCTTTCTTTCTGTCTTCTGAACCACTACCTACTACAAAAGGGATGATAATTCTTCTACCTTCAATTTCATGTGGTTGCAACATTTTTACAGCATTAATTCTAGTTGGTAAATAGGATTTCTGAAAATTCACCCCATCGGTAGAAACAAAAATATCAGATGCCGAATTTTTATTATGCCTATCTTGTAAAACATCAGCTAGTATATAAGACTTAGTAACCATAAAATTTTTGATCTCTTTGTTTTCACCAACATCGACCATTTTAAAAGACTTACCTTTATTATTGGAAATGTACATTCCACCTTCTTCCATAGAGGTCTTGTAAGGTAATTGACATATAATATCATTGTCATTCTTTTCGAAATTTGTGTATCTATCCAAAGCTAAAAAGCTACAATAAGCCAACGGATGACCTGCTTCTAGTAACTTAAAGGACTTACCACCATCAAGAGATATGAACTCTTGAAGTGTCTTTTCTGTATTATCAGCCAATCGCAAGATGATAGAGTTTTTGATAAATGGGTTTGATTTCACTGATTTTAAGCGCAACTTTTCGTCAAACACCGAAATCTTTTTTTTAGACCAGTTATCACCTTGGTCTTCGGTTATCATAAGTTCATTACCTAATTTAACAAAAGCTCTCGAGTGTCCATAATTTGGATCGATTATAAGGTCGATAATACGGTCGTCATCGCTAACAACCTTGGTCCACTTGTTACCGTTATCATGGGATATTCTTAATTCATGTAAAGATGATATGAATAAAGTAGTCGAGTCCTCGAAGGGGACAATTTTAACCTGACCCTTAGGGGTTTCTATTGAGTTTACATCCGGTTCATATGCAATAATCGTCCTCGCCAGAAATATGCAAGCATATAGCAGGTTGAACAATTTCATTTTATCTTTGTCTGCTCTATTAAGTCACTCCAATAAATATTCAAAGATAATATTTGTGTTTCTGTCTTTCTTTTCTTTTCCTATTCTACTTTTTCACTTAAATTCTTAAAAAGAACTTCTCAACTATACTATATCTTAGTTTCGACTCAATTCTTTTCTTGTGTGCTACTACCAATTGAGATTATTCAATATTTAGGGAAGTCCCTTATTGTTAAGGTTTTCACGAGACTACTTTTTTTTTTTTTTTCTTGTATCAAGGCTGCAAAATTTAGGGCTTAAATTCTCCCCTTTCTACCCACTTTTCGTGCTTCCTTCATTTAATAGAAAAATTTCAAAAATTTAAGAAATTCTTACCCTATCCACCCATAAATGAATTCCACAAAGTAAAAATATATGGTTTCTTTGAGTAAGAGAACGTCTGAAATCTGAGACATTGAAATTAAGTTCGATTATTTTCTTTTTAGAATCCAGATTTGAGGTTTTAGAAAGGGAATTGTGATACAATGTAGCAGATGGGAGAGAGTTACAGTAAAAATGGACCGACTTGATTTTTAGAGCAAAACTAATATATATAAAAGTTAATTGTAGCAATGTATGATTATTCTTATTCCTTTCATCTTAATTTTGTAGTCAGAAAAATTTTTGAAGCAGGAAAATAGTCATGACTCGTTCTGTCGTATTCAATATATCTAGTGATTTCAAACTTAAGGCTTCGTTGGGACAAGGCGCCTATGGTATTGTGTGTTCTGCTGTGCACAAACCCACTGGGGAGCTAGTAGCTATCAAAAAGATCGTACCCTTCGATAAGCCTCTGTTTGCGCTGAGGACCTTGAGAGAGATAAAACTTTTGAAACGGTTCCAACACGAAAACATCATCTCGATCTTCGATATCCAGAAACCCGAGAGTTTCGAGAAGTTCAACGAGGTGTACATCATACAGGAACTCATGCAGACCGACTTACACAGAGTGATAAAGACGCAAACTCTGAGTGACGACCATGTACAGTATTTTGTGTACCAGATATTACGGGCGCTAAAGACACTGCATGGCTCAAATGTCATCCATCGTGACTTGAAACCCAGCAACTTGTTAGTAAACTCAAACTGTGACTTGAAAGTTTGCGACTTCGGACTCGCCCGCATTATCGATGATGATCATGACAGTCTAGCAAACCAACCGGTCGAGGACCGGATGGGTATGACTGAGTACGTCGCCACACGGTGGTACCGTGCTCCCGAGGTCATGCTCACGAATGCCCAGTACTCCAAGGCCATAGACATCTGGTCATGTGGTTGTATAATGGGAGAGCTGTTCCTGAGAAGACCGCTGTTCCCTGGCTCGGACTACAAAGACCAGTTGAAACTAATATTCCGCGTGATTGGGACACCCAAGCAAGGAACCGCCGAGATGGAATTCATCAAATCCCGCAGAGCAAGACAATACATCGCGTCGTTGCCGCAGTACAAGCCCATAGTTCCATTGACAGAGCTGTTCCCCCAGGCCAACCCATTAGGTGTAGACCTGATGTCCCGTATGCTTATGTTCGACCCGGCGGCTAGAATAACCGCCAAAGAGGCACTCGAACACCCGTACCTAGAGACGTACCACATGCCGCAGGACGAACCATCGGGGTCACCGATCCCACCTGACTTCTTTGAGTTCGATACGTACAAAGAGATGCTTACTACAAAGGACCTCAAACGATTGCTGTGGAACGAGATCTTCAGCTAGCAGCGAAAGAAGGAAAAAAACTGGTTCCATTAGTCCGAGGTGGGAAAAATGGTAAATGGGAAAGAAAAAATCACCCCCCGGGTAAGGTCCCGAGAATTCGGGTGGTGGGCCTTCTTTTTGGACGTAGGGACTAAGGGCGGGCCGGTCGGTTTTTGTTTTTTTTGTGTGTGTGACATGCGTGTCACGCGGCAAGTTTTTCTTTTTTTTTTTTTTTTGAGCAAGCATTCGTTGATCATTTTTTCTGGGGGAAGCGAGTCCCTGAAAAAATCCAACTAGGTGAATCTTAGAGTGCTACGCTAATTTCTGTGATGCACTTCCTTTTCCTCGAGAGAAAAGAGCATAATTCCTCGAGAAAAGTGACGAGGCCCAATTTTTTTTTTTTTAGGGGAGGGGGTTTTTGTTGTTGATTTTTGTTAATACTCAATTTTGGTTGGTTGATTTCAATTTTTTTTCATTTTGACACCAAAATTAACAATATTCGTAAACTTTTTACTAAAGAACCATTAAACTATATGGATGATTAAATAAAAAAAAAAATCGGGATTCTCTGTGTAGGTTTTTGTGGTCCAATAGTCGATGACTTTCATCTTTTTTTTGTCTCGTAAATTTTCTATTGTAAAAAAAATCAAAAAAAATCAAAAACAAAAAAACAAAAAAGGTTTCCCCCCCTCTAATCCGAGAAACTATTGTAGAAAACATATATAAGGAAAGGAGTTTTCTTCAAGAGGTGTTTTTATCCTGAACACAAGAAAAGTAAGCAACATTTGATATAATATTCTTTCAAATCTCTTTTTTTTTTTTTAATAATAAAGAACTACTTTATATTCTTAACATAAGATGACTGTTTCTAAGCTTTTGAAAGAAAGAGTGAGGTACGCTCCATACTTGGCCAAGGTCAAGAAACCCGAGGAATTGATTCCATTGTTCAAGGATGGACAATACCTGGGCTGGTCTGGTTTCACCGGTGTCGGTACCCCTAAGGCTGTTCCTGATGCTTTGATCAAGCACGTTGAGGAAAACAACCTGCAAGGGAAGCTGAGGTTTAACTTGTTTGTCGGTGCTTCTGCTGGTCCAGAAGAGAACAAGTGGGCAGAACATGACATGATTATCAGAAGAGCACCCCACCAAGTTGGTAAGCCTATCGCTAAAGCCATCAATGCTGGTAAAATACAATTCTTCGACAAGCACTTGTCGATGTTCCCACAAGATCTAACCTACGGTTACTACTCCAAGGACAGAACTGACGGTAAGATTCTAGATTATATGATCATTGAAGCTACCGCTATTAAGGAAGACGGGTCCATCGTGCCAGGTCCTTCCGTCGGTGGTTCTCCTGAATTTATCTCTGTGAGTGACAAGATTATCGTCGAAGTCAACACAGCAACACCATCTTTTGAAGGTGTCCACGATATCGACATGCCAATTAACCCACCACACAGAGTTCCATACCCATATGTCAAGGTCGATGACAAGTGCGGAGTTGACTCCATCAAGGTCGACCCAGAGAGAGTCATCGCTATCGTCGAGTCCACTCAACGTGACCAAGTGGGTCCAAATACCCCATCTGATGAGATGTCCAAAAACATTGCTGGCCACTTGATCGAATTTTTCAGAAACGAAGTCAAACACGGTAGACTTCCAGAGAACCTGCTTCCACTACAAAGTGGTATTGGTAACATTGCTAATGCTGTCATTGAAGGTTTGACCGATGCCAACTTCAAGCATCTAAATGTCTGGACCGAGGTCTTGCAGGACTCTTTCTTGGATCTATTCGAAAACGGCTCTCTAGACTACGCTACTGCTACCTCTATCAGATTGACTGAACCAGGTTTCGAAAGAGTCTTCAAGAACTGGGACTTCTATAAGTCCAGACTATGTCTAAGATCTCAAGTTGTCTCTAACAACCCAGAAATGATTCGTAGATTGGGTGTCATTGCTATGAATACTCCAGTCGAGGCTGATATTTACGCTCACGCTAACTCTACTAACGTTAACGGTTCTCGTATGTTGAATGGTCTAGGTGGTTCCGCTGATTTCCTAAGAAACGCTAAGCTATCTATCATGCACGCCCCAGCTGCTAGACCAACTAAGGTTGATCCAACTGGTATCTCTAGTATTGTCCCAATGGTATCACACGTTGATCAAACCGAACACGATTTGGATGTTCTAGTTACTGATCAAGGTTTGGCTGATCTAAGAGGTTTGGCTCCAAGAGAAAGAGCTCGTGAAATTATTAAGCACTGTGCTCACCCAGACTACAAGGCCCTGCTCACAGATTACTTGGAACTATCCGAACACTACGCTCAAAAGCACGGTTGTATGCACGAACCACACATGTTGAAGAATGCTTTCAAGTTCCACACTAATTTGGCCGAAAAGGGTACAATGAAGGTCGATGCTTGGGATCCAGTCGATTAAATATAAATCAACTCTTGTGTTGATCGGAAAACTTTAAAACCAAATAAATTTATGATTGATGAGCAAAAAAAGTTAGTGGCTGATAATATATAACTAGGTTAGTTAGAGTACTAATGTAAGGAGAGCAAAAACCCCTATACTTGTAAAAATGAAATTGCATCATTATTTCCTTTAATACGTACTGTATTCATAAAAATATAAAAAATAAATACTATTTATTATAAAAGATTGCATTTAATTAAATGACCATGGAAACAAATGTATGACTTGGAGGATCAGGTGCCTATATTATTTTAGACGAACATACAAATTTTCTGGTCTCTTGGCCCAGTTGGTTAAGGCACCGTGCTAATAACGCGGGGATCAGCGGTTCGATCCCGCTAGAGACCATTTATTTTTTGGTCCACAATCAGCAGAATCTTTAAATAACGGAGTCTTCATGATTGTGAATAATTATTTTTTTATACATAGTAAATGGGTTAATAAATATATTTCCATTACTTTCTTCTTTGATCAATAAGATAATGTATACAAAATAAAGTTAAAACGTTAATTAAAAATTCATAGCAGCACCCCGTCTGGCCAACTCATCAGCGATTTCATTTCCTCTGTCACCCGCGTGCCCTTTCACCCATTTTATTTCTATTCCTTCACCTTCTGGGAAATTGGCTTTATTAATTTCATAAAATACTTTAATTTTAGCAAATAAATGAACTAACTTCACAACGAGATCATTGTTAGGCAGATTCTGTAGTTCGTGTGGAGTGTACGTCGCATATCTATCATTTAAAAGTTTGGATACATATTCTGAGTCTGTCTTGATAGTATACTGCCTATTATGTTTAGTTCTAGTTAGTTCCTTCCATATTTCTTGTAGAGCAAGCAAAACTGCCAACGCTTCTCCCCTATTGTTTGTCTGTGCGCCAACTTTAAGTGGTGCAGCAATGTTCTTTGAGGGATCGTATTCGAAATACACCCCAGCACCTGCTTTGGATCCAGTCATTCCATTACCCAATGCTGATCCATCACAATATATGAAACACCTTGGTTGGTGTTGCCGTGCTACTTCAAAATTTTGTTTATATTTTCGTGAAAAGTCTTGAATTGTATTCCCAAGTAATCTCTCATCAGTTGTATGGGTATTACCTTCGATAAAATCCCTAGCACTTTGGCTATCCTGAAATTTCTTAAATGTAACGCCACGCTTACCTTTTATATATGCTTGACATTCACTCCATTCAGTAAAAATCCTACCAGGAAGCATTCCATCATTGTGCTTTACAGCGTAACATGTTTCACTAGAGCTTGATTTTTTAGAAGTGTTTCTCTGATAATGCGTCCCAAATGCTCCTTTAGAATCCCTTGATCTGCTACCGACAGTTCCTTTTGCTTCTGGTTTCTTACTTCCTCCTTGATATCCATTTCCATTCACAAATGCTTGTGCTTCATCGTATGTTTCAAACTTTTTATATACAGCACCTTTGAAGCCGAACACTTGGCTTCTACAAGCCTCCCAATCATTGTATACTCCAACCCTCTTGCCAGCCTGTACTGCATAAAAACCACCTTTCTTAGCCATCGAGTCTCTTAAACATATAAATGACCTTATAAAAGGATCACTGATGATTGCTTGGGGTTTAAATGAACTGGTTTTAAATCTATGATGAGGTACTTGAAGACGGAGACGTCTTAGTGATTTGAATATCAGTCTAAATATCTTTGATCGGGATTTAGCTGAATAACCTGTAACCAATTAACGTATATTATTAATTAGCTTGCAAGAAGTTTAACAAGATGGGCCAACGTTTCTACTGATTTCTTTAAAATCGTAAGAAATTTTATTTCATATGATTTCGCTTCAAGTCCAAAATCTAAAATTTGGCAAAAAGCTCTCTCAAAATATTAAAGTCAATAAGTTGAGTGGAACCAAAAGACATTGGAGTAGAAATCATATCCATTCGTAATACTCCTCTAATAAGGTGAAGTATAATTATTTATATAAAATCGTCATATTTACAATGTTTGTATTTAATCCAAAAGTGAGTTAGCCTTTTATCTTCAAGCAATATTATTAATATATACAAGGCATGCATTTTATAGTTCTTAGAAAGGTGGTTGTATATTTTCTACCATGTCTTTCTGATCCCAGGTATATTTGACCTGGTTCATTCTATGCTTTTCTAATCCTTCTTTTCACCTTTTATTTTCTTGAAAGTATCACTGATGAATTTTTCAAGTCTGCCAAGGGTACCAGGTTCATCTGGATTTACCGTTCTAGCATTCTTATCAGATGTTGCTGTGCTATTATTACTAGTGGTCTTGTCGTCAAAAGTTTCCTTAACGGATTTTTCAACAGTTGATGCAAAGCTTTCCATAGTTCTTCTTGCATTAGTATCATTAGTGACATCTGCAAGAGCTTCCCACAAACATGTCTCTGCTTGTGATTGTGGTTTCCTTATCACTATCTTATATTGAATCTTCATATCACCTCTAGCTTGTATGGAAGAATTTCTGTAAGGACTCGATTTTGGCACACCCATGTTAGGTATAGAGATCACTTGATCTGGTGTTGTCCCAGCAGGAACCTTAATTCTAATATTTGTACCATCAATAGTTGGAATTGAAACAGTACCACCTAGCGCTGCTGTTGTTATAGGAATCTCCTTGGTATACCATATATCGTATTTGTTCTTAATACTGAAGTTTTGATCCTTGTTGACTCTTATTCTAACCAAAATATCACCCCTAGATAATTTGACTGATTTGGACATTTCCTTATCTACTGCAATGTCTGGGTATGACCCTTGCCCTGGAATTCTTACCACATCGCCGTCTTGCAATCCATGTGGCAAATCTACAGTAATAGTCTTCGACTTGTTCACAGTGACACCTTCACCACGACATGAGGAACAGTAATCCGATGGGTTCACAGTTGTACCTTCACCACCACATGATTGACAAGTGGACATCATTTGGAAGCCAGCTCTTACATGGACAGTGGTACCTGAACCTTGGCAGGAAGGACATGTGGTCTTGGTGGCACCAGAACGTAGACCAGACCCATGGCAAGATCCACAAGGATCCAATGCTGTGAACTTCAATGAGACATTCTTCTTACCAAATACGGCGTCCTTGAAATTCAAGTTCTGAACAACTTCTATAGTGTCACCTTTATATTCTCTGAACATGGACCCAGATCTACGTCCCGCATTACCGGAAGAGAACGGTCCTCCGCCAAACGCAGCTCCAAACAGGTCCTCAAAGTTTATACCTCCAAACCCTCCAGCGTTGCCACCTTGAGCATTAGAGAAATCGAAACCTCCGAACGGATTGAATCCGCCAGCGCCACCACCGGGCCCGCCAGGTCCTGCACCCCCGGTGAACGCAGCTGCACCAAACTGATCGTACTGTTTCCTCTTGCTCTCATCCGACAGTATCTCGTACGCGTTCTGCAAATCATGGAATCTCTTCTCGGCACCGGCTTCTTTGTTAATGTCCGGATGGTATTTCTTGGCCAGCTTGTAGTATGCCTTCTTAATCTCCGACTGTGACGCGGACTTATTCACTCCCAGCGTCTGGTACGGGTCCTTAAAGGACTCCTGCGCCAACAACGGACTTGCATGAAATTTCCTAGCTAACAATCTCCTATGAACACCCAGCGAGCCAATCACTCTGCGTTGCATCAACATCCGAGACTTCCAAAGCATTATATATTATTCTTATCCTAAAACAACCAAAGAAACAAAGAAACTCAATTTATATCATTGAGTCATACAAACCAGTTATTCAAGAGATGACTTCTCAAATACAACTCTCTTCCAAGTTTAATTATCTTTTTTTTCCAGAAACAGCTGGAATAAAAAAATCGTTAACACTTTTTTGTTAAAAACCCTAGTGTGCAAAAACCCTAATACACTAACAACCCTAATATACAGAATACAAACCCTAATATACAGAATACAAACCCTAATATACAGAATACAAACCCTAATAAAATCACCCGGACAAGAAAATATCACACCAAACGCATATATCACATGACACACCAAGTCATACGGGTTATATATTTAAAAAAAGGTGTAGGTGTGTGTGCGGGAGAAAGGGGAGGGGGTTGTAATGACGTCAAGGACAAAAAAACCACCCTCTTTTTTTTCATTTCTTATCGAGGATGGAACGGATCAAGAAAAAAGCCATAACACCACGTTCACGCAGCGGCATCTTGATTTTGATTCTGTTTTAAATTGGGTATCCCCGACAATACGGGGCGGACGGAAGAAGTTCTAGATCAGAGAGAGAAAGAAACAGAGGGAGGTGTGTGATATCAATGAAATGTATTAATATGTAATACTGCATCACCTTAGAAGTATTGAAAAGACTCCCCTAAAAAATAAAGGTTCCCTCCCCTCCCCTCCCCGCACACCAAAGGGTCCAGAACAATATCTCGATACATCCACCCTTAAAAAATTTATTTTGGGTTCTCCATCGGTTTCTACGGAAACTTCCTTGGAAAAGAAACACGGCTAACAACAAGAAAAAGAAAAGAGGGAAATCAAAAAGCAGGCAACGGTTCTCTCTCACCCATTGTTGGGTATACGTAGAAACGTGCGTACGGTAACCACTTCCGGAGCCCCTAAAAAACACCCATTTAAAAAAAAAAAGAAAGAAAAAGAAGGTTTGTAGGAGTATTTTCTCGGAATGGGCTAATTAATTAGAATTAAGTTAGAAATCTGCTAATATCATCTTCAAGGCCAAGTTATAATAGAAAATAATAATATAAGGGTTTCTTTAATCGCTATGCAATAGTGCCAATACGGCATTTGGGTTCCATGGAATAGAAAAAAAAATGGGAAAAAGTCAATTGCATGACGCTCCATGATAAATCGGCTTGGAGGGTGACTAGTAGTTGCACAATATGTAGTTGTAATTATGCCTATATGTATTGTATTACAATAGAATATGTTGTATAGAATTAATATTAATATTAAAAAAAGAAATAGGAAGGGGGATGTAGAAGAGGGGGATGGGAATGTATGGAGGGAGTAGATAATTATAGAAAAGGAAAGGTGAAGAAAGTAAAAGAAGAAGAAAAAAATTAAGACAAATTTAAGGGTATACTATCAAGGATCTATCAATAAGCTAAAGAACGAGAAAAAAAATAAAAGGTATATAAAGAGACCTGATTTTCTTTTATTTCGAACTTTTTTGTTTCTCATTTTCTTATTTTCAAGATAGAATAAAAAAACCATCAAACGAATTTAACTAATTCATTACAAACAAACAAAAAAAAAATCAAATAATAATGTCTGACGCTGGTAGAAAGAACTTTTCCGACAAGATCAACGAATCTTTGACTCCAGAATCCGAAAAGTCCACCTGGGACAAGGGTAAGGAATTTGTTACCGACAAGACCGATAAGATGGCTGGTAAGTTGCAAACTGAAGACAGCAAGGGTTTGGGTCAAGGTATTCACGACTCTGCTCAACAAGGTGCTGATGATGCCTCTGGTGAAACCTGGGCTGACACCGGTAGAGAATACATGGATGCTGCCAAGCACAAGTTGAACGACGCTGTCGAATACGTCTCCAAGACTGTTCACGGTGGTGATGAAAAATAAATGTAAGAATAATAAAACAATTTTTATTCATTCATTTATCTTAAGTAGTCATGACCTAAATGAAATTTAGTTCTTCTATTAACGGATATATATCCAGCATATATTTCTATATAATTTTATGACTAAATAATAACTTGTTCTTCTCAACTGGCTTTGAGAAGTTACTAGTTCATTTATTATCATTAGTCTTTAATAAAACAATAATTTTTAATTATTAAAAAAAAATATATATAATAATTATTAAAAAAAAAAAAAATATAATAATCATTACAATTACTTATTTATGCATAAAACATTATGATGGAATTTCTATAAATATAGTTTTTCTTTATACATGTGAAGAAAAAAAAAAAGACTTCAAAGTTGCAAATAATAACAAAAATAAAACAAACTATTATTACAATTGAAATAAATCATGCTTTTCTACATCTGTGCGGTCATTGGTTTCATGCAGTTTATTTAGGAATTTCTTCTTCGCCAACCCGATGGTTCTCAGATAGTCGGTTTCGTAGCCAAGAACTTCATCTCGATACTTTCTCCGTTTCTTGCCTCGAACACCAATAACCGATCCCATAGGAATATCATCATAACGACTGAATATCCTTAACATACCTAGGTCCTTCCTCTTAGATCTACAAAATTCATGTACTTGGTTCAAATCATCTAACAACTGTTGTTGAGTCTTTGTCTCTCGTGTTCTCTCTATAATACCGATTTCTTTGTTATGATCATAATGAATTAGTCTTTTGGCACGTTCTTCATGCATCGACGGCCTCGATTTCTTCGAAGATGCATCGTCATTATCGAGTTTCTCAGTGGTAATTTCATCATTATCATTTAAGGTTTTCTTGGTATCCCTTTGGTTTTTCTTACCTGGTGTTTGATTTTTCTTATTGTCATTCATAACATCATCGTGATCATCCAGCTCTTCCTTTTTAATTTTCTTAGAGTTTGTCACAGCCTTGTCCTTTTCTGTTGTCCTACGTCTTCTTTTCTTTGGACTAGTAGAATTTTTTTTATCGCCAGTCTTCTTGCTATCCTCCTTGTTATTGACACCGTCGGCTTTACCCATTTTCAAAAGAAATTCTTTTCTCTTTGCCCTTTGAGATTCACCATATGCAATTTCATCCTCGGTGTCAATATCATATTCCTCTTTAGCGTATCTCAAGGGCAATTTACCTTCATCCAGCTCAGGAATATCGCCATTTCTAAACATTTTAACACTTTCAGCAAGCTCCTCGGATTTAAGGTTTGTTTGCAAGTGTACATAAAACAACCACAATATAATATTCACACGGTCTTCAACTTCATACTTCGAACTATCAAGGATATTAAACAAAGTCAATTCTTTCTCCTCATCGATTTCACCTCCATTGTTATCTAAGAGCTGTACGTATTTCATCAAAAAATTCAGTCTTACAATGGTGGCGCTATCACACAGTGCAAAAATCATGTTGATTATATTGAATTTCCCGACAAGGTCAAAGTCCTTACCATCTTCATCAATTTTATTATTCTTTGAGTACTTCTGCGGAGTCACCTCGCCAATGGCGTTAAAAGTTTCCCAATCAATAACGCCTAGCATCTTGTAAATCAACGACAAGTTAACAGTGTCGTTACCTTGTGGCAAGTTACGTAAAATTGATTTTATACGTGGTGTATCCTGAAGAGATTTGCTCTCGGAAGAGTGTACTTGCAGACAAGGCACACTGTGATACGTCCTCAGCTGCGAGGTCATTTCCAAGTAGAAGTTGATAGTGGTATTGAGCCTTCCTATGTTCACCAGGAACGCCAGGATGCAAGTAGAAAAAGCAACTTGACTATCGAGTAGCAATTTGTCTCTTAGGATCTTGGAACACTTGGAAGAGGAAGCCATGGAAAGTGCATATAGTTGTGCGAAGGAAAGCTTGTCGTTAAACACAAAGGTCCGTGCGTCATAATCTGACTCTGTGACCAACGGCACCTTATTGTCAGCTAGCGACATAGGTGCCAGCGATGTTTGGAACACAGGCTTTAACTTGTTATCGAACAGCAGCCTCTCATC
This sequence comes from Nakaseomyces kungkrabaensis, assembly GCA_030556385.1. Taxonomy (NCBI): domain Eukaryota; kingdom Fungi; phylum Ascomycota; class Saccharomycetes; order Saccharomycetales; family Saccharomycetaceae; genus Nakaseomyces; species Nakaseomyces kungkrabaensis. The sequence continues at coordinate 148,116 of JAKTPY010000022.1, read as the reverse complement.
CATTAGGAGTCTCCGAAGAAACTCGTATTGCACGTCCTTCCGCGTGAAGAACGCACCATCCGGTTTCTTCAGATGTCTCGTGTATTTGTTACTGCTATTCCCACCACGCTCTGTCTTATCCTTCTTGTGGTCGTCGTCGTCGTCGTCGTCATCCACCTCGCTGTCGGTCTCCTCGTCATCATCCACTATTTTCACATCCACCTGTGTCGCTTTCGCCACGTCCTCTGTCTTTTTGGCAATGTTGTGCGCACCATTGGGAGCATCTTCCGTGCTGATTATACTACTTATATCAACGGCAGACCGTTTCTCAGTGGCACTGCCATTACTATTGGCATTGGCATTAGCATTACCGTTACTCATCTCACCTATCGACATAACTTTCCTCGGTTTCTCCTGGTCCTTCGGCAGCTCCTTGTCGGTCTCCTGAAACACATCATGTATAGGATCATAAACACGCTTAGCCATCTTTTTTTTTACTATTTCCTGATTCTTGGATTATCGCCGCTAACAAATAAGCCTCTACAATTATTGATAATTTTTTTTTTTTGCCTTCTTAGCTTCCCATCCAGAATATTTTTTTCAGCCTTCGCACAAGGGTGGGGGGGATGACAGGATTAACGGATTGGCAATTGATAAAATTTTTTAAAGGTTCAAATGGTCATTTCTAGAAAAAAAAATTTTCTTTTAATTTTTTCTTAATTTAAGTTTCTCTTATTCGTAGGGGTTTTCCTGATAAAAAAATTTCTTAGAGACAAAGGGAGACGAAAAGAGAGAGACAGAGAGAGGGGGGTGGGAGGCTGCAAGGCTCGAATTTTCTACAAAGAGAGAGAGGGTGGGTAGGCTTAGAGAGACTTGAATAAAATATTACTATAAAATTATAATTATTATAAAAAGTACTTAGTTTATTATTCTACTTTCCTTTCCTCGAAACTCATAACAACAACAACAAGAAAATATGAAGACGCAAGTGTTAATTACGGATGTTCCGAAGGCAAAATTTAATGGGTGGCCTAAGGAGTTAGAGAAGAGGATATTTGGCAAGTACCCCGAGTTGAGGAAACATCTGCAGTACTTCACGCCTCTTCCGTTCATGAACCGTGTAATTATCATTATGGATGAAGAGAGTGCTGCTGTGAAAGTGTATGAGTACTTGAGGGATGAGGAGCCCACGACGAGCAAGAACGATGAGATCAAGCTGTACATGACGGAGTCGTTGTTGGCTAACAGGTTCAGGTCGCGGTCGATGGGGGAGCCTGTCTCTGATGACTCTGAGCCAAACACCCCAACGGGTGAATCCAAGCTGCCCATTCTGTCGCTGGATACAAACCCGGTTACCACGGGGATAGACGCGGGCTCTTTGGCGATGGGTAGCCCCTCGTTGTCTCCTGATAGAAGGTCATCAGTAGAGTCTCCTACACTGCTCAAATTTGGCGACGTGGATCACGCACACCTTTACAGAGAGCCATTGCCAAACAAAGAGGCCAACAGCTCATCTACATCTATCTCATCGGAGAACGAAACTGTACTCCAGAAACCTCAGAAACTGTCGATCTTGACTGAAGGTATTTCTAGTGATGGAGCCGGTTCTCCTCCTAAAAGTCCAAGTATCACAGTTAGAGAGTTTGTGGAATAATCACCCTTATTTTTTTTTTTCCTTTACTGAAAACCTGAGACAATTAATAACGAAGTTTTTCCCTATATAACAACCTGATATATTTAATATGACATGAAAGTAATATTTAAAGTAATTAAAAGATTTTAATTATTAAATGTAGTTTTTATTAATACTTTGAAGTCTATCAAAAAAAAATAATTACGGGATCGTATATCAATGTGGAAATTATGAACAAAGAAGCATATATGTACAGGTGTATTAAAAAATGAAAAATGCAAAAATAAAAAGTAAACTCTTAATGAATACCATGGTAAGAATCAATTGTGGCCATGGATGAGTACTCGTAGCACTTGACGCCAGGTATGTTCCGCCTTATCAGGTTATGGATTACGCTTCCAGGTCCTATACATACCGCAGTATCTAGAGGGTCTTCCGATTCTTTTGTGGATTCGACGATAGAGTTAATCTTGTCGTAACACCAGGTAAACATCACAGTGTTGCTACTACACTTGACAAATTTATCCAGTGCGTGGTGAATCAGCCGGGATTCCGATCCGTCCAGGTTAGATATTATAGGGTGATTCAAGTTTGTCCATGTGTGCGTTCCGTTAGTCTTCATGATCTTCCATATGAAGTCGTACAGCGGTTCCTGGATAGGTCTCAGCACTGTATTGTTATGGAACGGCAGGTTATGTGGGTTCGTTAGCTCTGAGATCCGCAGTCTTGGTATATTCAAATGCAACTCGGTTCTCAGGGACTCTAAGTCCTCCACCAGCCCCGTTACTACGCATTGTTTCACGGAGTTAGCGTTAGCCACTGCGATGGTGTGCGATGATGGGAAGTTAGGAGACTCCGTTAATAGTTTGTAGACCTCCAATGGCAGATCAGCGGCCTTTGGCGAGGACAAGGCCCACATTTCAAACTTGGACCCACGTCTGTTTAGAGCCTTAATGTACCGCTCCGTGTGCTTAATCATCAGCTCGTTTCTGTAGTTGGCGATCTCGAACAAATCCCGCGTGGTAAACAGCTCATTGACCTTCAGACAGGTCAATTCACCGAGGGAATGGCCCAGGAGCCTCACCTCTTTGCTACCTCCGGTGTTGTACTCCTCGGACATCAGCCCGTACAGCTCATACAAAAAGTTAGAACACACAGCTATACTTCCAGGGTTGGAAGGGTTTTCGAATACATGCTCCAGAAGTGCTCTACGGTGCTTACCACGGTCCAGGATGGTGGTGAACTGCGCTTCTTTGTTCCTGATGAGTGCCTTGAGCACCGCAACAGGAATAGACGTCCCTTGACCAGGAAACGTAATAAGTTTCATAATTTTTTGTTTTGCTTAAGTTATTTAATTAGGTATCAGTGTTTGAGAGTAGTTTGAACAATCTACGACAGGAATACCTCACCTTTTATTATTTATTTAAAAATTTTTCCCTGAGAGGGATTTCGAATCGCAACTTAAACTGCGATTCCGAGAAAGAAACAGAGAGACGGATGGATGGGGGGGGACAGAGAGAGATAAGAAAAAAGTGAGAAAGTTCAGAATTTACCCTTAAATACATTGATTGCCTGAATTAAAAACTTTAAAATCCATAAACACCAACCCCACATTAAACATACAATACGATGGTCAAAATAGAGCAGGGATAGAAAAAAAAGACTCATTTTCGAAAAAAACCACTTCTCGGACATAACTACGAAGGAGGGGGGGGGGGGGGTGGAAAAAAAAAATTTTTTAGTATAATAGGGATTATTGAATAAACAAGAGCCTTTGTAAGCTTTATTTAAAGTTTTAGGCTTTTTGCTCCCCATTGAAACAATTATATAACAAATTTACAACTAGATGTCTGATCAACCGCTACCGTTTGTCTACCAGTTTGTTTCCGGTGCTGTGGCCGGTGTTTCTGAGCTGTTGGTTATGTACCCATTGGATGTGGTGAAGACCCGTATGCAGCTTCAGATTGGGAGTGGTGTTGCCGGAGGGCCCGTTTACAATGGTGTGGTGGATTGTCTTGGGCAGATTGTGAAACGTGAGGGTTTCAGCCGTCTTTACAAGGGTATTTCCTCTCCGATGCTGATGGAGGCTCCCAAGAGAGCCACCAAGTTTGCTTGTAACGATTCTTACCAGAAGATGTTCAAGGGGCTGTATGGGGTTGAGAAGATGAACCAGCAGATTTCTATTATGAGTGGTTCTCTGGCTGGTGTCACCGAGGCCTGTGTCATTGTTCCGTTCGAGTTGGTGAAGATCAGGCTGCAAGACGTTAACTCCAAGTTCAGCGGGCCTATGGAAGTGGTTCTCAAGACTGTCAAGCAGAACGGTATCTTCTCTCTGTACAACGGTCTTGAGTCGACCATGTGGAGAAATGCGTTCTGGAACGGTGGTTACTTCGGTGTGATCTTCCAGATCAGAGCCCTGTTGCCTGAAGCTAAGACGAATTCCGAGAAGACCAGAAACGATCTGATCGCAGGTACCATTGGTGGTACCGTGGGTACTTTACTAAACACTCCATTTGACGTGGTCAAATCCAGAATCCAAGGTGGTGCTACTACCACTTTGGCTGACGGTACCGTGGTTCCTAAATATAACTGGACCTGGCCATCCTTGATGAAGGTCTACTCCGAGGAAGGATTCAGAGCCTTGTACAAGGGTTTCATCCCAAAGATCCTGAGATTAGGTCCAGGTGGTGGTATCATGCTGGTGGTTTTCAACGGTATGATGTCTTTCTTCAGAGAAATGAAGTATGGTAACTGAGAAACAAATTGAAAACAAATGTCTTATGCTGAATAGAAAAGCAATATTTTAAGAACTGTATAAATATTCCATTACTCGTTTATTTTTATTTTTTCACTTAATGATTTATGTGGTTCTATTAAAAAGCAAAAACCTTAACCCTCAAAGTCACAATACCACAAACGAAATGTGCATTCAATTGGACTTGTAAATATACTTATATACACTATATATTTATAAAAAAATCAATAACAACAATACACCATTAAAAGCACTTTTAAAAGCAAAGAATCAGTTGATATATAATGTGTAATGCTATTGAAGTTTATGGATATAGAACTACGTTTGCAATGACTTTCTAACCCTAACACAAAAACCCTAATATGTAACTAGGGTTTTATTTTCATTTTTTGGTGAAAACCCTAACTGAAAATATCCCCACCCCTCAATTTTAAGTGTTTTCTCTTAACTAACCATTAACCTCAAGCAATTTTGAGCTTGTAAGCTAGGCTAATATAAAGATCACAGGAAGGAAGTTAGTGAAATATGACGTCAGAGGAGCCTTTGTTGCCAAGGAGTAATGGGGATATAGCGGACTCTTCCACACACCTCGGAAATCTGCCGAAATATATAGTGATTAGGTTCAGTGATGAGTCTGTTGCTGATTTGAAGCTGAATATATCACAGGTTTCGCGTGATACCATAAATACACAGTGGCTCCGTCGATTATGTAGGGAACTGAGGAATGAGCAGACCTCCAGGAGGCGGTTGAGGTTTATCAGGGATGGTAATGTTTTGAATTCACATGCAAATCTGGGAGATGAGATTACGAGGTATTTTGGCAGAGTAGTGACTGCGGAAGGCGGAGATTCGCTGACTGAGTTGCTTTATTACATACACTGTGTTATAGGTACGGATATACTGACAGAAGAGGAGCTAGCCAACGAAGATGCGATGGATGCCTTGGGACCAAGTGAAGATTCTGTAACTACACAGGCTATTGGGTTTGATAGATTACGTTCTGTGGGTTTCAACGATGAGGAGATTGAGCTTTTGAGACAGCAATTTAGAATGACTTATGGTGATGTAGAAGAAGAAGAAGAAGAGCTCATAAATAGTGGTAACACTAGAGAGAATCGGGGCTCTGAGGACCAGACTGGCAGAAGAGATATACGTCAACTGGAAGAAATGTGGATGGAGAGCGGTGCTGCTCCTGCAGATACCACTACAGCTCCAAACTGGACAAATGCAGTCGGAGATGAACGTAATGAAGCCGAAGACAGATTCAACTCTATTCCTGCAACCAATATTAAACATAATAGAGATTTACTTATTGGTATTACAACAGGGTTCTGCCTTGGCGTCTTTGCACTGTTACTAATGAGAAATGAAGGCCTCTTTAATAAAAGGCAACGGATGTCTATTATAATTGGTGTAGGAACAAATATTCTCTTCTGTCTAGTCAGAGGTTTTTAAGAAGTTATTAATCATAGCTAAAGAGTTTAAAAATTCTCTTTTTCTAAAAAAAAAATTTCGACTTTATATTATGGATATTTTACATATATATATATTCTCTCTTTAGAATGGCATTCATTTTTGTTGTTTTATGGTTTTTATTGTGGTTATTTCCATTTGAAATGATGTTCATTCATATGAAGGGGATTAAGAAAAGTTGATATGTTATTGTACATTTATAAGCATTTCATACCTTGTAGTTCCAAGAACCGAATACTTAACGACGGATCAATAGATAAGCAGTTTCTTGCTTTAGGTTGTTCAAATTTCTGTAGTTACCTTCTAGTCTCATCAACAAACCACCAAATGAGTAGTAGACAGCGATGATATCCTTGCTAACTTCTTCGAACTTGTAAGCAGTACCGTGCATCACATAATCATAATCATCAGCCAACGATCTGTCACCTGGTTGTGGTGGTCTCCAACTTCTGGTGGCGCTTTCCTTTACGTTGCTCTTGTCATCTTCATCAACATCCAGAGAGGATGCAACAGTAACAGTCAATTGCTCGTTGACCTGGACTGGGAAAAGATTGGTATTTATATCTAGAGTCAACTTACATTGCTCTTGTGTGGTAGAAGCAGCCTCTACACGGCAAACATTGTTGTATCTACCTGGATCGACCTCCGAAATAGTGAATATGTCGTCAAAAAGAGTGGCAGACATGGCTTGGTTTTTATTTCAAAATAGTACAGATGATGCAGTCTATAATGGCACACTCAAAACTAAACAATAACCTCTAAAAAAACAACAGAAAAAGTGTTGAAAGACTAATAATGTATAAACACTTCTATTGATTCCCTCATCACTACAAGCTCTCCCAAAATTTTTTTTCAATCTTGAATTTTTCGCTGCCTCTGCCAAAAAAAAAAAATTTTCAGAACACATGATATTTCGTGATAAATATGCGATGACCTGGACTATATAGCTAACCTTGGAATACTTTTTGGTTATTACAATTGTTGCATTGTTATACATTATGTAAATCTATGTATTAATTTTAAGTATTTCTATTTGGAATATGAAGTATGTTCCTAATTCTTTCTATCTCTGTAGCCAACCAGTAGTTGACCTTTCAGAGAGTGTAGAACACAATGAACTTTGAGAACACGACAAGTTGTTTTCTCTCTTTCACTGGCACGGGCTTCTTACCTCTGTCTCTCAGTGTTTTTGCTTTATTTCTTTGAATTTTATTACTTTATTTTTATGCAAGCTTACTGGAAGTACCTCTCTTGGTTTTGTAGTCCTTTACTGCAGCCTTGATAGCATCTTCAGCTAGCATAGAGCAGTGCAACTTGACAGGTGGTAGACTCAATTCCTTGGCAATCTCTATGTTTCTGATCTTCTCCGCTTCTTCTATACTGATACCTTGTACCAACTCAGTCAGGTATGAGGACGATGCGATTGCCGACCCACATCCGAAGGTCTTGAACTTGACGTCCTCGATTATCCCGGTGTTATCGTTTACCTTAATCTGTAGCTTGATCACATCACCACATGCAGGAGCACCAACAACACCAGTACCGACATTATCCAGCTTCTTGTCCATAGACCCCACATTACGAGGGTTAGTGTAATGTTCGATGACCTTTGGGTGATAGCTTCTAGTGACGCTCAGTTGCAGCGGCTTCTGCATAGGCATAATTCTAGCACTAGGCATCACAGTACGAGGAATCATTCTAGTAGCACGAGGCATCATTCTAATGTAATTCATTTTTTCTTATTTTCTTATTATTTTTTTTTTTTTGTCACAGCGACTTTTATCGTCTATACAATGAAGTTTGAACACAAGTAGCACTTAGTCATGGATTTATCGATATACATATATATATAACTCAAAATATGCTGACAAATACAATGCAAAGATAAAAAATTCATTTCAGACACCCGAAAATGAATTTCGATTGCAGCAATGTGACACACGGTGATCACCGCGTTACTTGTTCTTCCACCTATTCTTTCCCAAAACCCATTGTTCTCACTGAACAGCCCGCACAAATTTCCTGCATCTCTATGCATTTTCGCTCTCGAGGCAGGACATCTCTACCATAAAAAAAAAAAAGAAATTTTTTGTTTTCTTTTCTTTCTTTTTTTTTTTTTCTTTCACTTTCAATCTTTTGCTGAGTAAGCGAGTATGTGTTTCTATACACGGCACTAATCACATGATATATCATGTGATTAGTGCCGTACTCTACTATGTCGGTTTTTTCTTGTATATAATATACAAATGATAGTAACACAATAAGTATGTAAAAATATCTATGGTGTTTCATTTTCTATAATGAGCTATTGTTTTATCATCCCTTTTTTGTTTTTTGTTTTTTTGGGATTTTTTTTGTTTCTATTGGTCAGTGTCACTTGACCCAGCTTCTTTCATCTTTTCCATACAGGTGATTTCCCTCTTTGTCTCCTTGGTATTCCTTGATGCAGGATCTGCCCTCTCCTGACACAATGGAAAAGGTATCTCTAATGGTGTGTGTGGGGTGATGCATTGCGAAATGTGGGATTTTGTTTACAAGTAGGGTAGCTTCTTTTGTGAAGGGAGGGGGGGGGCCATCAATGCGCAAAGGGGGAAGGAGTAGGTTAGAGGAAAATATGTCCAGCCTTACATAAGTAAAATATGTATATAAATAAAAATAAACTAATTTAATGGTCAATGTGATATAACAAAATATACCAACAATACAGCAATTATGACGTCCTTGGCTAAGGAGCAGATTGATGTGCCGATTGAGTGGTTGTACAAGGGGAAGAAGAGAAGCAGGCCTGTGACGATGGCAGAACAGTTCGTTGCAGGTCCTGATCCAACAAATAATGAGGACCCCACAAGACTACAACGACGTATGACTATATCGGAGAAAGAACGCGCACAATTAGCTGAATCATCGCACAATAGGCGACCACGGTCCAGTTCAATCTCTAATGGGCAGATATACAGCCCTGGTCCAGCTGTTCGTGGTTCAGGAAACACTTTACCTGCACCACCAATGGATGCATCCAGGAGACATAGTGTTGTCGGACAAGGAGAGAGGAAGAAATCCCTCTTTGGTTCCTTGTTTGGCATAAAAACAGATAAGGAGAAGGATCAACATGGCAACGCACATAGTGGTGGCAACTCTTCAACACCAGCACACAATTCCCCAAAGTCACCTGTATCGCCCTCATCAAGGTCTGCCCCAATAAATATTGCTAAACCACCCACACGAGCACGGACTACATCATTGACCAAATCACCAAACTCCCCCTTGAAACTATTTCACTTCGGTTCTCAGGGCTCTGGAACATCACCAACCAACCACTCCCCAACAGATTCAAGTAACTCAGACCAGGCTGATAATAGAGGACTGGATGATCAACTTGACCCTCCTACTCATCAACATAGTCATCATGACCTCCATAGTCATGACCCCGCATCATTGCATAATTTGGAAAAAGTTGACCTAAGAAGAGTATCGTTTGCATTAGATAAATTTCATCACGAACCAGCTCAACAGTTACCATCAAGGAAGCCAAAAATTGGAGATATAGTGGTTCCAGGGGATTTGATCAGCGAAGAACCAAAGATATCCATTGGTATCACAACAACCGATGATAAAGCTACCTGTAACCCCAAAATACCTAAGTATAGTAAGGACTCCAGAGAATACAAGATGGCATTAGAAAACTATAAGAGATTAATGAAAGAATCGGAAAGACAACAACAAGAAGCACATAGAGTGGCAGAAAGGATCGCAAGTGAAGTAACAGGGTTTAGAGGCAGATCTGGTTCACTGTTTGGACAAAATTCTCTTGTAAACAAAGTTCTTCCATCTACTGCATCTTCTGACTCTAATTTGTCTGATCCTGAAGTAACAAGCTTGAATACTAGAGTTGCTGATCTAACTATCGATAAGCCAATACATCAACATGCAACATTTTTTGAAACTGAAGGAAATGATTCGTCTACTACAGGACTTGGTGGTTCAGAAAAGAATGGTGTTCATAATGAGCTACCACTTGATGTGGTATATACCCGTTGCTGTCATCTAAGAGAGATTTTACCAATCCCTTCAACATTAAGGCAAGTAAAAGGAAAAGTAGCACCACTGCATACGTTAAAGTTTTTGAACCCTAAACCTACATTAATTGATATCCTTTCATTTTGTGATTTTATCTCAATTACTCCAATTCAAGTTGTTGTATTTGATAATGTCAACTTAAACTCAGATATGATACAAATTGTTTTATCTTCACTTATCAATTCTACCACAATTGAAAAGTTAGGGTTAAGAAATGTTGTCATGAACAGTAAAGATTGGGAAATGATGTGCAAATTTTTGTTCTGTAACAAATCAATTATTAAACTAGATATTTCTCAAACTAAAGTAAAGGGTGAACTACCGTTAGAGTGTTACAGACATAATATGAATTGGCCTTTATTCTGTAATGTACTGAGAGAGAGGAAAGGTAGACCATTAGATGAGCTATTGTTGAACGGGTTGCGGTTTTGTGATATGCCTTTTAAATTTTTCAAGGAACTATTGATGACATTTGCTAGTTTAAATACGACCCATAATAAGAGGTTAGGTATGGCATCTGGTATCCTCTCAGATGAATGTGTTTCCTTCCTGTTTGATTTGATGTCTCAGTTTGATTTACAGGGTGTAGATCTAGCGTATAACAATTTTGATCCTTACATCAAATTAGTAATTGAGAAATTATCTACCCTGAAATTTGAAAACCTAGAGTACTTCACTATTAACGGTTGTGTTATTTCTAATATACAATATATTGGATTGCTATTAAAATACTTGTCCCGGCTTCCAAATATTAGGTTCCTAGACTTGAGTAATCTTCCTGATATGTTTCCATCGATATTTGCCTACCTCTATAAATACCTACCGCTTTTCCCATCTCTACAGAGAATACATTTTGACTCGAATGCATTGACATATAAACAAATGATAATGCTTTGTGAAATTCTCCAGAAATGTCCAAAGTTGGCACACGTGTCTATGAAGCATCAATTAAGCTTACCTGACGCTATTAAAGATCAATTGCCATCTAAAGACCCCGACTTGGAAAAAACTAAGCTATTTGCTATTAAGACATTGGGTGCCGCTTTGTATGGTTTTTGTAGAGATCGGCCAAGTTTATTGGGACTAGATGTGGAATTCGGGGAGATTTCAGATGAAATTCAATCTCGAATTGCAGTTACTCTGGTACTGCATATGAATAAGGCTATTGATTCGAACTTTTCTCAAGATGACCTTACTTCTCAAGATGAATTGTTATTTGATGGTAAGGTTATCTCAGAGAATGCTGAAGAGGTTTTGAATAGACTAATTGATCACAATCCAAATGATTCGGATCCAACTAAGATTTACTTACTCAAGAAATTCTATGAAAGATTGGAAGCTCTTCATTTTGAAGTTCAAAAGAAGATTGATCTAATGTTTGAAAGGCGTAACTCAGATGCACTTCCTTTGAAAGAAAAGGAAAATCTTCTTCGTCTTCTATTATTAGAAAAAAATCTATCCAATATTATGAAGCTGTTTGCATCAACATCAGCTGCAAAGATACTGACGACCTCAGAATTAGATAGTTTACAGAAGGTCAAGTCTGTCTCCTCTGGAACGCCGTCGCCAACTACATTGTCGCCAACTGTCAGTGAACAGCAACATCACCATCACAATCGCCGCCCATTTTTGAAGCATCTAGATTCTGATGGAATTTTTGGAATTAATAGCTACTCCCCAAAATCTCCTGATACAGAATCAAATGCAATGCCTCACCCAATGGCTAGTGAATCAGGAAAAATCATTGATGCAACAACCGGACAAGCTTTACTAAATAAGAATTCTTCGAGTACTTCATTACTTGTAAAAAAGCAAGAGCATGAAGAAGGTGAATTCCATAAATGGGGTTTTTTTGTTCATCAGAAAGGTACAATAAATCCTGTAACTTATGATAAGAGCCCAACTCCTCCAAGCGGCAACAACGGAGCCTCGTCTGATATTACTAATAATAATGAAACGGAAATCCCAAAAATTATCCCAACTGTTCCTTCTGGTAATGAATTAAGAGAAGCTATTATCAAGGCAAAGGGTATCGATTCTATTGATGATTTAATCAAAAAGGTCAGTGAAGATGATCATGGATTGAAGAAGATTTATGGAGAATCTTTAAAAGCTTTTCCTATATTAGGGACGCAAATAGAAACTCCTGATGACACAGCATCAAAACAAAGAGATCCGAATATTTTAGAGACTCAAAATTCAAATAACTCCCAAACTGAACTTGTGACAGAGAAGTATGACGAGATTTTAAATTCTGTTTCTAATAAGAGAACCAATCGAAATGATACTCAATCATAAGTAGCGGTTAGGGGAACGGAATTATAAAGGCATTTGTATTAATTTATTTAAAAACTGTTGAAATCAAAACAAACTAATTGAATATTCTTCAAAATATTTTTTTGACACTCCGAAACGTTATATTGTAGCCATTATTCTCTTCATCCCGTAATAATATTCTCAAATTTTTTTTCCCAAATGAAAGTCAAAGCTCGTGTTAAACATATTAACGAAAAGGAATGACGATTGTCATAAAATTATGAATTAATTCTTTAGAATATATCCATTCTACAGAATGATTATGTAAATAAATAAGATTTCTAGCATACTGAACCCATTATATAATGTAAATGTTGCTATTAGATTTAAATATCGTTGTTTTTTCCTGTTGATTCCAAAATTATAAGAGTCTCAACTTTGAGAAAATGTGTTTGAACTGAGTCCAGTCATTTGACAAAGACTTCGAGTGAGAAAGTCTCAAAACAGAGAAGAAGCCTGCAACTGTCAAGCCTGTGACAACCTTTGAAGCGGTCTTTCTCTTGTTCAGGTCCTTCACCTTCATCAATCTACAGACACCTGCAACTACGTGGTAAGAGGCAGCAGAGATCAAGGCGGTTAATGGAATAATACCAGCAAACCAGCGGATCCACCACTCACTGGCTCTCAGCATTTGTTTTACAAAATCGAAACCTGTTTCTGGTTCACCCATACTTTCTGGGACCCATTTCATAATCAATAAATGGTATAGAACCAAAGGAGTTAAAACATAACCTGAAATTGACAATGGTGATACCGAGAATTGCTTATATAGACCCATAAAGTAACCGGAAATGCCACCAGTCAACCCTATCCTATCCTGCGAGGTAGACTTCTTGTTCATATGATACTTTTGAGCAAGTTCTTTTCTCCTGTACAGCTTCCAACCACGCAAAAGCACACCACTAGTCACATGTGTTAGTAGAGAGCCAATCAGTACTTTGGAAGCAACGGCAGGAACCCATTGGTGAATAGTCTTCAACATGGATTCAGGAGCATCTTCAGCATTGACCAAGGGAGTTACCATAGTGTTAACAGCATGGACAGGGAAGTATAGCGCCATGGGGGCAATAGAATACTTTTGAAGATTGAATAAACCATGTACAATTGAATTTTCGGATATTTCTAACCCAAGAATCTTTCTTGGATTATAAGGGACATATTTGTCATTTGGATTGACGGGTTTAGGAGTAACCTCTTTAATATTCTTACTCATGTTAATTTTTTTTACAAATAAATGTTATTGATTTGTATCTTTCCTAGTATAACAGAAAATGGAATAGTAACAATTATACTAAAACCTTCCTTATATATGTTTAATTTATTCAAGGGGGAAATTAAGAGTAATATATCTAAATTCCGAAAGAAAGTTGGGGGGCATAATCTCCCTTATTACCGGCTTACATTATAAGCATCCTCAAGGGTCCCACCCCTCCGAATCAAGAAGTACCCTTAAAAAAAAATTGTATCAAATAAAAATAAATCAAAGAAAAAGAAACGTCTTGAAATGACATCTATAAAAACACTTGAAAACAATTACTATTTTATAATATGAATAATGGCATCTCCCCCATCATATCACTTTACTATTAAAACACAACCGCTGTCCTACCTGCATAGCTTACTCATCATTACACACTTGGAGAAACGGCTCTCGAGAATTCTTCCATGCATCAAAAGAACAATGGGGGGTTGGAACCCTCCCGTGTCGTACAGTCAAAAATTGGGGCAGTGGAATCCAGCAGCAAAGAAAAAAAAAAAAAGAAGCGTGTGCCTGTCTTGAACTTCTACACTGAAACTTCCGTAGACCCCTGTAAATGCTAACCACCCCCATTGTTTCACAGACACTCTCGTAGTAACTGATTATAGAATTTGAAAAAGGGTCTCTCAAAACTTATTGCTACGTTGATTTCTGTGGCTTCTCTTGAAATTGAAATCAGCAGTGGCCCTTCGATTTGAAAAAAAAAATTTTTATCTTAGTAAAAAATAGATAATATTGATTAGAATCGGAGAGGGTGTCTCGTTACGATGAGTAACTTAAAAAAAACAATATAAATAATCACTAGTTTGCTTTTTTCTATTTAGTTAAGTATCTTTTTCAACCCAAAGATTGAATTGTAAATACCCCCATCGAATATCAAAGATGCTATCCAATAGAAAACCACTTTACCAACACATCTCCAAGTTTACTCCAAAGTTTGTGAGTAAACTGAACCATGCCAGTGAGTTGGAGAGAACTTTGACCTGGAGACCAGATATTGTGCCAAACAAGGACTCTAACAATTTCACTACTACTTTGGTTTACTCACAAGGTAGTAACATCTATGAGTTTGAAGCTGAGTTTCCGTTAGACTTGCTGCCATACTCCGTAGTTGATGAAAGTGGCGATGCTGTTCCTTCCAAAGAGAGTGCAACACCTGCTAAGAAGGAGGACTCTAAGTATGGAGTTCACCAAAGCTCTGATACAGCTAACAGTCCTAAATGGGTTTACCAAGGTGAGACTGTCTCGAAGATGACCTACCTAGATGACTTGAACGACAACGCTCTAATTGCAATGTCTAAGAACGGTTCTCTAGCTTGGTTCAAGGACGATTGCAAAGTACCTGTCCATATCGTCCAAGAGATGATGGGTCCATCTACTAGTTTCGCTAGTATGCACTCAGGTCAAAAGCCTGCTGAATTGGCAATTGCTGATTTCTCTGTTTCTATGGATAATGAGACTATTGTCAAGTCTCAAAGCAACGGCTATGAGGAAGAAAGTATCTTGAAGATTATTGATAACTCCGGTAAGCCAGGTGAGATTTTACGTACGATGCGTGTTCCAGGCACTGTGATCACACACACTGTCAGATTTTTTGACAACCATCTGTTTGCTTCCTGTTCTGATGACAACGTTCTTAGATTTTGGGACACCAGAACTGGTGACAAGCCACTATGGATCCTAAGTGAGCCACAAAATGGTAAATTGACTACCTTTGATGCTTCCCCAAACACTGAAAATCTATTTGCTACTGGTTTCAGTACTGGTTTGATTAAGCTCTGGGATGCTCGTGCTACTTACGAAGCTACTATCGATTTGTCCTACAGACAAAACGGTGAAGATCCAATCCAAGTTGAAACTGCCAAGGTTTTCCATTCTGGTGGTGATTCTGTAGTTGATATCAAGTTCTCTGAGACTGCTTCCTCCGAATTTGTCACAATCGGTGGTTCTGGTAATGTATACCACTGGGATATGGAGTATCTATTTTCAAGAAACGATGATGATAATGAAGACTATATGCCAAGTTTGGAACCAGAGGAACTACAGAGCCACTGTCTAAAATTCTGTCAACCAAGTAGTGTTAGTTCTGGTGTTAGAAATAGTGTTGCTTTGCATCCATTGGTTCACGATTTGAGTGCAACCATCTCTAGTAACAACTCAATTACCATTTACAAGCCATTTGATACTACTGGTTTTGAATCCGCTAACTGATCTTGAAACTTGAAGCTGTAAAGCTAAATTTAACAATTCTGAATGAAATAATATCCTACAAAAACAACAACGGAAAAATTCTCTATATACCATGCATTATTTATATTTTTAGATAACTTGTGACATATGTCACTAAATATGATTGTTCTTATTTATGATGATTTATCAAGACAAAGATATGTGCTTCTGTTATTGTCCTTTTACCATGGGGTATTTCCCATAATTTGTTCCTTACGGAACTTCTCATCATCTTCATCATAGTCGTCCAAGTTTTTAAGTAAATTCAAGACTTCGTAATTGGGTGTCATTTTGAATGGATTTCTCTGTTGCTTCTTGTCTGCTAATGGTGATCTACGGCCGTAGAAATCATTTAAAAATAAGGTAGATGCATTCTTATTCTCAAGAGCAGTTAATGTTTCAAAATATTCTTTCAATTGCTCTTCTGAATAGTTTTCAGGTGATGGTTCGATAGAAACGTAGTTGATATTTCTGTAGTCAATTGCCCTGGCATGAAGATTAATATATCTTGCTTTCTTGAAACCAAATCCAACAATGATCATTCTATATGGATAAACACCATTTACTTTGAAAAATTGGCCCAAAGAATACAATAGATTATCAAAGGAATCCAAGGCATACACCTCTAGAGTTATATTACTGTCCTCAAACAACTGTTCTAAGGTCACATTCAATGTCTCTAATTTACTGAGGATAGAGTGGACTAGTTTGACAATTTGGGGGTCAATCTCTTTAAATAACTCTTTAAATGAATCAAAGTCCTTCTTAGCAGATTCTAGAATGTGCTTGACTAGTTTTTGGTAGCTTTCAGCTTCGGATACAGGGCCGGCCTCCTCCTTAGTTTGGGATCCACTGAATATTAATGTACAATTTTGAAAGTCATCAAGCAGTAAAGCTACACCAGTTAGAGCATGTTTAATAAAGCTCAAATGGTCTCTCCCTTCGTACTGAAAAGGTGCCAAGAACCAATTGTCAGGGGATTCACCTAAACTACCGGCAGTTGAGTTTGATGGGCCCTTCCAAATAGCATGGCATGGTACCATAATGGCAACTGTTTTGGGATCTTTAGCAGTCATATTTTGGTAGTTATATTTCAATTAATTGGTAACTATGATGAATAGAATGTAGCCGGTACTTTAGGGTAGACTTTATCACTTTTCGGTTTAAAGTCGATCTTGTCATTTTCAAATGGTCTTTCTCGAGCTGTATCATTCTTAGCCTGTTAGGAAACGTGATTATTAGGTATAAAACATATTCTGGGTATAAATATTATTTATTATATAATGTACATGATTAATATTAATTTTATTTGTTTTTACTCTATGTAGTCATTAAAAAGCTGGGGGTTTTCCGTTACCGAAGCCTATACGGTGATTTCGTTTTCAGCTAGCCATTGAGTTCTATCGAAACGCCAGTGAGTTGCCGTCAGACCTTGCTTTTGATCTTCCTTCTCTCCAGTTAGAGTACCACTTGGAACATTCTTTACAGATAGACCCATCTTTGTTGCAAGGTTGTAGAAAGTGTCCTTGTTCTTACCAGAATTGTCTAAGTAATCAATTTCCTTGAACCATCTTCTCTTCCAAGTGGTTCCCTTTTCTGCTTCTTCCTTTCTCAATTCTCTTTGTGCGTTTTCTAGTGTAGATTTAGTCTTGTTGATAAGACCGTAGTCACCTAATCTGATAGCTTCTGCAACATCCTTCCATGCCTTTCTACTTTCTAGGTCGTGTTGTTTCTCAATTGGCTTAACGATCAGACTCTCAGATGGAGCTCTGTTTGTGTCATGGAACAGTCTTGGTTCTGTTTGCTTACCGGAAGGCAAGTTCTTGACAATGGTTGAGCTAGCAGACCATTGACCAGAGATGACGTACAATGGAGCCAAGTTCTTCTTCATATCTGAGGAATCTTTGTACACCTTGGCTTTAAACGAATTTTTCTTACCAGAAAAGTAACCTCTACCAGAGTATTCAAATTGACAACAGACACCAGTAGAGGATTGTATGAAGGACTTACCTTCAAGTTCGACAAATGGAGATGCCATTAGAATACCTTCGATGTGTAATGGGGGTGGAGTAACCACATAACTTTCTTTGTCTCCAATGGTCAATATGTTATGACCAAATTGCTTAACAGAAAGCACCAAGGTCTTTGAGAAACTTGACTTGATCTGGTTGTAACCTTCAATCTTTACATCGTTCTTTTCGTTAAAAATACTGTATGCTGTCATTGGTGGGTGATGAGAAACTTGTTCACTTAATAGCACAGTTTCGCCAAACTCTGGATGGTTTTTACTTTCCCACTTACCAACAAATAATTCACCTAGGAATGGGTTCAATGGTTTCTTTTCAGAACCAGACTTTTCACTACGGGAACTGTATTGAGATCTCAAAGTGGATAAAAACCACTTAATGATGGCTAACATACGAGCTATTTCTGGAGATTCGATATCAGGATCACATTCCTTCATACGTTCTTTATAAGTGCCATCAGTGATGAAGGATGGTTCTAGAAATAAGTCTGGATGCTCAGCCCAATATTGAGAAAATTCGACCAAAGAAACTGGAGACAGAATAAATGGTGGAGCTGAGAGGTTAGACAAATCACCATTGAAAGATGCAAGTGATTTTAGAAAAGTGGTCCAAGTAGAGGAACTCGCTTGATCTTGGGTCATTATATTAAAAGTTGAAAATTAGTGTTGTTAAAATTCCAGAAAAATAAACTGGGTTGTTGTTTTTTCTAATTATTTATTAGAAATTGATACGATAGATCAAAACAATTGCAGATGGGATCAAAAAATGTGCAGACGAGAAGAAAAAAAGAGTAAGTTACTATCCTTTTTGAAAGAGGATATGTTATATATCATGGTCATATAACTAGATTTTTTTTTTTTGTCTTCTCAAACTGCTACTGTGTGTAAATTACTATTTTTACCAATCCCCCATTGTTCGCACTGTTTACGCACCTTTTCCTAATATTATCTTCAATTACTAGTTCCTTAATGGCTTAGCGTTGATAACGTTGCACTTGAACGAGAATTTAGAAACCCTCTCCGAATTGTACTCAAACGAAGACTACAAGAATAATGCCCTTCGATCAGAGAAGGAGTCCTTTGTTTTTTTCGTGCAAATGAAAAGCGAAGAACTCGTCATATAAATCAGGGGAAATTATACTCGAAGAACGGTAAGTAGAAGAACAATGGAGGTTACTATATTTTAATTATGATTTTCCTTTTTTATCGAATTTTAGATGACGTAGATCAAAGGAACTTAAACGAACTTCTTGTTGGTTTAACGAGCCAGAGAAATTTTTTGTATGCTTTGATTTCTACTAAGTTTTGGCGAAGCGAGCATTCAATATTTTTCACTTTTTAAACGGCACACTTTAACGACGAAAAACGAACATACACAACAATGCTATAATGCTGTGTTGAGTTCTTCAACCTCCAATAATTTTTGATTGTTTCTATCTTTTTCAACAAAAACAAGATGAAAACAAAGAATGATGATCTTGCCTATTGAAATTGCATCCTTTTTCCTTTCTTGCCCTAAACAGTTTAGGGCAAGAGAGGATAAGTGGGTCTTTTATTTCCAAATTTTTGTTAATTTATGATGCAAAAATATCTGCTATTTTCTCTGACAGTTGTTTAGAGATTTTTTTTGCCCCTGGGGCGTTTCCAAATTTCTCAAACATTAGTAGTTTTGCAGCTTGTTGAGAGGGGCAACTCCGGTAAGCATTGAGAATATGATTCAGTGTTGGAAACTCTTTTTGTATCGACACAGCTTTTTCTAGGGAGACTCCCTTGACCAACATCAATATGTGGATTGTAAGTTCCTTGATCGTCTTAAGCTCTCTTTTGCCCATGATATCTTGAAATGTTTGATAGGTATGGCAGCACTCGATATGCTTGCTTTTCTCGAATTCGTGTCTAAATAATTCAAGAGTGCTCCGATAGTCATCCTGACTTTTCAAGTTATTTGGAAATAGAACCAGTAAACACTTGTCCTGATAGCTTTCAGTTATTACTGTGTGTAGGGCATGCAATTTGTCCACACTTTCTTCAGCGTTCGTAGTACGTATCATAGAAAATCTATAGTATACCAGGATAATCCACAGCGTAGTTCTTAAGGCATCAGCCATATTTCCAATTGAACTACCAATGGTTTCTTCAATTAAATAATATTTGTGTTTGCAACCTGATTTCTCTAATCTATTTTTCTGCTCCATGAATCTATTATCTCTGATACTCATGGCCAAATCGTCTAGACGTTTCCTCTCCACAATTGTATCCAAGATACATTGTGTACCTGTAGTCTTGTGTTTAGCTACCCATATAATATCACCTAAAGCCAATTGTCTAATTTCTGATTTCATATTCTTAGCCTGGAAGGCATTTGCAAAAAACTCTCGATCAGAATGAGATCTTACTTCTCTATGATCAATAATAGGATATATTTCATAGCTACCTGGACGCCAAAGTTCATAACTTGTTTTTGCATACCTCCAACGTGCTATTACATTGGATGATCCTTCTGGAAAATCAGAGGTATCCCTTGGTAATGGCTCAATCACATGAGGGTTAGTACCAGGGTTTGAAGTCCCTAACGTGTGCAGTCTAGCAGCTTTATGTGATGATAAAGGTTGTTGCTGTAATATCTCTTGGCTGCCAAATGTTTTCTCCAGGAAAGAATGGTTGAAACTGGTCTCAGGAACCATTTCTTCAGAAGTACTAATACTTGGAATATCATTAGCACTAACTAAATCATCAAAATTTGCAGTATGTTCAGTGGAGTAACAGACCTTATTTAGGTTAGAATCCTGTAGTGATGAGTTGTCGGTATCGAATTGAATATTGTCAGCAATTTTTAGGTGAGTAGCTAATTTCAAACCCTCCTCTGTCAATGAATGTTGCTGTGGCCTGCCTTCTATCAATACCAAATCATGTTTCCGCAATTGTACTATTGAAGACCACGCACTGTAGTATTCTTTAGTCGAGAAGTTTGGTGCCATGCTATGATCTGTATATTTTTGTGCTGCAGCGATGACATCTTGTTTTATATAACCTTTATCTACTGCATTCAACTCTAGTAAAGCCAACAATATGGCGTAAGCCCCGGACCTTTTCTTAGGAATATATTTCCTCTTACGCTTCTTTGTGACACCTTCAGTCTCGCTATCATTACCTTGTGACTCAGATGAACTTACACGTAAAGTGGTTCTTTGCCTCTTAGCATTATTCTCATTGTGTGCATCTGTCTCGACCACCTTACCTGGTATTTTTTCAACTCCTAACTGGATACAATGCTTCTCAAGTCTCGATTCCAATCTCTTAACTATTGTGGCTCCTATGCCTTTTACCTTCCTCAGATCTTTAGGTGCATAAAACACACCTTCTGCTTCTTCCAAGTTCCTTTTGGCCTTTTTGTATGTATTCGTGAGTTGCTCTTGCTTAGGGTCCAACCTATCGATCAGTTCTTGTAACCATTCCAAATATAACTCCTTGAGATTACTAGGCAACATGTATGTGTGGATTTCATACAGATATTGTGAGAAACTTTTTGATTTTATGCCGTTGTTACTCGCTTTAACACTTTTTGTTTACCTTTTTGATCGCAGCTCATCGGCGATTATCGTTAGATAACAAGAAGCCTTACTTAAATTATTGAATACAGGAAAGATATTAGTGAGATCAACGTATATGTATATTTAATAAAGTGATAGTTATTGGTTTTTTTTAAAGATGACACTATATTTTTTTTTTAAAAAAATTTAAATAATATGAAATAAAACTACAAACAAAAAGTCAAAATAATCCAAAGTATAGAGATAGAAGAGATACTAAGCATTGATTAATAAAAAAAAGAAAATTAAGTTCATTAAAAGTTGGGAAATACTGAGCAGCGGCTCTCCCATAAAATTTCTAGCCTTTTTATTATTCTTACAATTTGTCGTAGTATTCTTGCCAGCCTGGAACTTCTTCCTTCAAACCGTGTCTCTTACGGGCTTCGACAACGATTTCACCAGCCTTGGAGGTTGGGTCCAATGGGTCGGAACCTAGAGTGGACCAGTGGTCGAAGACCATTTGTGGGAAAGCTTGACCACCAGTAGCTTGTCTCAATTCACCGGTGAAACCGAAGGATTCGTTAACTGGCAAGTAAGCCTTAACGGTGAACAATGGAGTACCTGGTCTTTGTTCTTCAGAGACAACTTGACCTCTCTTCTTGTTCAAGACGGAGTAGATACCACCGACGGCTTGTTCTGGACATTGAATTTCGACCAAGAAAACAGGTTCTTGAATCTTTGGTTCAGCCAACAAGAAACCAGCGTAGGTAGCTCTTCTCATGGTTGGCATGATTTGACCAGCACCTCTGTGGATAGCATCAGCGTGCAAAGTAACATCCAAGATGTTAACTCTGACGGATCTCATTTCTTCACCGAAGATTGGACCTTCCTTGGTAGCCCATTGGAAAGCGGAGACAACGGAATCCTTGATTTCGTTCAAGTATTGGACAGCCTTAGTTTGGTCAACAACCAAGTTAGCACCTTGACCATCTGGACCGAAACACCAGATCTTTCTGGCGTCAGTGACATCCCATTCGTATTCGTCAGCCATAACTCTAGCTCTGGCCTTGAAATCGTCTCTTGGGTTGATCTTACCGTCTTCGATAGCTCTGGTGACTTCTTCAGACATTGGCTCAGCCTTCAAGTAGATTCTGTTATGCTTGTTTGGAGACTTGGACAAAGCAACTTGAGAAGATTCAGCATCGACAGTTTCTCTGTAAGCGACAACTGGTGGAGAGATCTTCAATGGAATACCAGCGTGTTCGTTTTCCAAATCTTGCAAACAAATTTCCAAATGCAATTCACCGGTACCAGCGACAATGTGTTCACCGGATTCGGACATTTGGGTCAAGACACAAGGGTCAGACTTGGACAATCTCTTCAAACCTTCGACCAACTTTGGCAAGTCGTTAGCGTTCTTAACGTCGACGGCGACTTGGACAACTGGAGAGACAGAGAACTTCATGACCTTCATGTTGTAAGCGGTTTCGGAGGTGGTCAAAGTACCAGTCTTCAACAAGAATTGATCGATACCGACCAAACCGACAATGTTACCGGCTGGACAGTCATCGATTGGTTCAACTCTGGAACCCATCATCAAGACAATTCTTTGGACAGCCTTCAAGAACAAGTCATCCTTCTTACCTGGAACGTAGTTTGGACCTTGGATTCTGATCTTTTGACCAGACTTGACGGTACCAGCGAAAACTCTACCGAAAGCGTAGAATCTACCCTTATCAGAGGTTGGAACCATCTTGGAGACGTACAACATCAAGTCAGCGGTTGGGTCACACTTCTTGATAGCTAGACAGTGCTCATCGTCAGCTGGACCTTCGTACAATTGTTCAGCTCTGTAGAATTGAGCGGTAACTGGGGATGGCAAGTGCATGACGATCATTTCCAACAAAGCGTCGGCAGCTGGCAAGAACTTTCTCATAACGACCTTCAACAAAGCCTTACCTTCCAAGTCCTTTTCGTCAGACTTCAAGTTGATTTCCAACTTCTCCAACAAGACTGGGATTTCGTCCTTCTTGAAGTTCATGATAGCAGCAAACAATCTGAAGATTGGGTCCAAGACGAACATGTTGAAAGCTCTTTCCAATGGCTTACCATCGGCGTCGGTTTCCTTGTTAGTCCACTTCTTGGTCTTTGGGTTGAAGTAAGAGTCACCCCACAATCTTTCCATCATCTTGGACTTGTCGACACCGAACTTCTTGGCGTATCTGGTGGCGAATTGTCTGATGGTGAAGGCCCAACCGTGCAAACCGGAACCGAAGGCGACGGTACCCTTGGATGGGTAGACTTGGACGTCACCCAAGATTTCGTCAGCGTAAGTAGAGATGATAACGTTAACGGATTCGACGGTTCTGGAGAAAGATTGGTACAAGTCTTCCTTGGAGACTTGCAATTCCAACAAGGCTCTGTCGACCTTGTTGATGACGACAACAGGCTTGATTCTTTCACCTAGAGCTTGTCTCAAGACGGTCTCGGTTTGGACACAGACACCTTCGACGGTGTCGACGACAACCAAAGCACCGTCAGTAACACGCAAAGCGGCAGTAACTTCAGAGGAGAAGTCGACGTGACCTGGGGAATCGATCAAGTTAATCAAGAAAGAGTTACCGTCGGACTTTTGCTTGATTTCCTTGACGTCTTCGTCGTCCAAGTCAGTGTACAAGGAAATGGCAGTAGACTTAATGGTAATACCTCTTTCTTGTTCATCCTTTCTGGTATCCATGAAACGGGCTTCACCAGCCTTGGCGGCGGAGATAATACCAGCTCTTTGGACCAAGGAATCAGTCAAAGTAGACTTACCGTGATCGACGTGAGCAATGACGGACATGTTACGCACATTGGTAACTTTGTCCATCAGGGAACGCATTTGGTCAACAGTGAAAGCAACCATTTTGCAATATTAAGATGTGTTTGTGTGTGTGGTTGGTTTTAAAAGCAAAGAACCAAGTAAAAAGACAAGAGATAAATAAAAACAAGAAAAAGAATTGTTTTAAATACAAGAATTAAATAGAAAAGAATAACCAAGGGGAAGAGAACAATTGAGAAGAGATTGAAAGTACTTTAAATATAAGTTAACCTTTAACATGAAAAAAAAAAATTTTTTTCAACTGAAAAATTTTTCTTCTTCTTCTCCTGCCAAACGAAATAAAAGATATATAAAGAGAGCTGTATTGTACAGTGTATTCTGTGTAAGCCAACATAACAAGGTGTTGTTTGATGGAGGGGGGCAGGGATGGCCCTACTCACATCGCCACGCAGGAAGAAGAAAAAATTTTTTGATGGAAAAACTGATCGTTTCTTTTTTTCTACTTCTCACGAAACGTCACCTGAACAATTGATGTACCCTTTAAACTTTCAACTGCGTCAAGAAGCAAATTGCCTGTTTGAAATATAAACTGCTGTTGTGTATTGACCCTGAACAATAATCACAGTTCTTGTTCTCCCATCTCCCCTCCCCATCTGGTACCCCTTAAAAAAAAAAGAATGGGGGCATGCGATATCATTAGACACGTCAGTCATTTGCTTGCAGATGGTTTTTGAAGTATATATACCCTGTAAGTAATTTTTACCTCTTTGTCATGTACCATGATACGGAGTATGGGGCTGGGTAAGTTTTACGTTTTTATTAAGAGTAGCCTAAATTTTTCAAGTACCTTTCTGTTCAATTTTTCGGCGTACATCTAGGAACGCGTGCCATTCTGTATTCTACGCAGAAAGTAATT
Organism: Nakaseomyces kungkrabaensis; assembly: GCA_030556385.1. NCBI lineage: Eukaryota > Fungi > Ascomycota > Saccharomycetes > Saccharomycetales > Saccharomycetaceae > Nakaseomyces > Nakaseomyces kungkrabaensis. The sequence goes on along the minus strand of JAKTPY010000022.1, from coordinate 123,103 downwards.
TTGTTGCAGCCGGAAGGGAAGGAAGGGTGATTTAGTATAGGGGGGAAGGGTTATAACGAGTGTTTAGGGTTTGGTGGTTAGGGTTTGGGGTTTGGCTGAGGGCATGGGGGTGAGGGAATCTTTGATATGAGGGTAATACATATCACGTGTAAGTTTATATATAAGTGTTATAGAAGTAAAACTTTAAAAAGGGATGACCTGTAGTTGGAGATGTTTCGTTTGTTTCCTTGATTCGTTAGTTTCCGTCACACATTGTTTCCTTGTCTATTGTCTCTGTGTCACTATCTCTTTATCTATCTTCCCCTCCCCTTATATATAATTACTATTGAAACACCCGCTGGTGCGGCTATCAAAGGGTCCCGTTCTACTCCCGTTGTTCCCCTGCTCTCCCACCCCTGCTCTCCCTGCCCCTGCTCTCCCTGCCCCTGCTCTTCCCCCATCTTACCCTGCAAGAAAAAAAAACCGGAAAAGAATGGGGCTGCCTTCTCTCTCTCCCTGCGCGTGACACACAGACAAAACCCCGCGTACGCATGAATGGGAAACCTCCATTTAAGGTCCCCACAAAGAGGGGCACAGTGGTACCAGCAAGAACGAACTTAGAAAACGATGCACCAGAAAAAAAACAATGGGCAAGGGCAACACACAAAAAGCAATTTTGACATTTTTAAAGTTTGCTTCACCAACAAAAATATTTTAATCGGAGAAAAAAGAAAGAAAGAAAAAAAAGAGGGGGAGTTTTCTTTTTTTTTGTGTTGATCTTTTCTCAAAGAAGAAGAAAAGGGCAAAGAAGAAAAATTTTTTCTTTGAACAATCGTTACAATGTCAAAAAATATAAATAAGTCTCGAGTATTGATTTTGGTTTTTATCTATTCTTCCTCTCTTGAATACAAAAACCCGTAGATAATCAAAACAAATAAATGAGCTCTTCATCCTCTCGTCTTGAAGCGGAAAAGAACGCTATGGCCGACATCGAAAAGTCTAACTCGCTGCCACAAGCCACTTACACCGAGACCAGGTCTCATCCAGTGCAGGAGATCTACGCCGACTCTGAGTTTATCACTCTCGGCGGCGCTACATACAGAAGAAACCAGCTTATAGCTGCGCTTGGTATCGACCAGGAGAGCCAAGGACACCCACATCACCCTCCTCTGACTACTAAACTTGCGAACCCAGTGCCGCTAGGTCTGGCTTCCTTCTCCATCTGTTGTCTGGTCTTGTCCCTAGTTAACGCTAACGTCCGTGGTGTCACCAACAACCAGTTCGTCATCTCCATGTACATGCTCTTCGGTGGTGCCATCGAATTGTTCGCTGGGTTGTTGTGTTTCGTGATTGGTGATACTTTCTCGATGACTGTGTTCTCTTCCTTCGGTGGGTTCTGGTTGAGTTACGGTTTGGACTTCGTGCCATCGATGGCTGCTATCACGACGTATGACAAGGATCCCAAGATGCTGAACAACATTATCGGGTTTTATCTGGCGGCATGGTGTGTCTTCACGTTTTTGATGCTGATGTGTACCTTAAAGAGTGCCTGGGGTTTGTTCCTGCTGTTGTTCTTCCTTGACTTCACCTTCTTGATGCTGTGCATCGGTAACTTCATCGACAACAACCACTGTAAGATGGCCGGTGGTTATTTCGGTATCTTGTCCAGTGTTTGCGGGTTCTACATGCTGTACTGTTGTGTGTCCATGAAAGATAACTCTTATATTCCTTTGAGAGCTGTAATGATGCCAAACGCTCCAGCCTAAATGATATCATACACTCCAGCTTAACGATTCCAAAAGCAAACTACACATTTTCATCCTTTTTTCTTTTTTTGTCATTTTTATTTCAGTTCCACATTCATTCCTAATTTCCAAAATAGAAACCCCAGATTACACAGAATTCAAATGATATTCTAATAATTTTTTTTAACTTGCATACTTATTCTTTCAAAAAGAAACGAAAGAAAATATTATTATTCATTTTAAACTTGTTGTACAGTAGCAACGTTTTATTTTTATGGTTTTTATTTTTTTTTTTCTCTCTTATTTAATATTATTTTACTTTACGTTTTAAAACATTACATTTTCAAGCTGTTCTTTTTTCATTAATATACCATATTTCCTTTATACTTTAATAGATCTTTAATCGATAAAACTGTAGTTGGTGATGACCCGTTGTTTGTGATATGATATTTTCTAATCATAACATCAAAAGTTTCCTTATAATTACCACATTCATCGTAAAGTTGCACTGTATCAAATCAATTTGTTGTTGTTTTTTTGTTCTTAATTAGCAGTGCACATTTTTATTTTACCTAAATGTAGGAACAAGTAAAAAAGAAACAAAATTAATTATCAAAACTAGAAAAAAAGGACGGTAATACTGATGCTAACGTAATTAAACTATGGTTCATGATATAACTATTTCATTTTAACACCCGGCAACAGAATGACCCTTTAAATAGAAGTTCACGTGAAATATATTTTTTGTATGATCAAAAGTGAACAATCCTCCAGTTAAGTCCATTTGGTTTCCTAAACATAGAAAAATTTATTAAACTTTAACTGATAGTACCAATTTGTGTAAACAACATTTTTAAGGACAAACCCCGAAATATTGTTTTAATATATATAAATACAACAAGGAAGTAAGTTCAAGATGTCTCTACAGTCTGAGTCACAAATGTACGAAAGAATAAGGGCGTTTATTGGTTCACAGGAAACAAGCACCGTGGATACCTATCTCGATGACAGTGTTCCAATAGAGGTAAGGGCACTGGTGTCCCAACAATGCAAGAGAAAACTACAGTCGATGTCACTGAAGGGTAGAACGGATCATATTGTCAAGACCGTCTATGATCTAGAGAACGAATGGAAACTTCGATCCCTGGCGGAAATGATGGATGTCATTGGCGATATACCGAGAAATGCGATCGGCAGCGAGCTTCGATACACCATCGAAACAAGTCAGCTGAACAATACTCCAATCGATAATCTTATAAATGATATATTGAAGCTGCCCAGTTTTGAGCTCGCAAATGAGGATGAGGAAGAAGAGGATGGCAAAGATGATGATAACCAATTACTTCGAGAGTACAGAAACATCAAATCTGAGGTGATAAATAAATGTAGAGCTCTCAAATACACAAAGGATCAACTGAACATACTAGACCAACAACTAGAACCGGTAAACAACTTAAAGCTATCTATAAATGCACAACAGGATATGTCATTACAGGAGTACTTCAGAAATTTCAAGGTGGAGCTGGATACCACATTGAAAGAAACTGCTCAGTCTATAGAAGATGCAATCAAACGTGCAGATACCAATCCTGACCTAGTGAAAACTTTACGTAAAGAGCTAGATATACTAAATGAAACTATTTTAAGTTAATTATTCTTCTTCAAATATTGTTTTTTTGCAATGCAGAGAAAAAAATATAGATTTAAGGTGTAAAAATTTATAAATTATTACAGATTATATATATATTTTCTTTGTTTTGGCATAGAGGAATGAATGTAGTGAGAAAAGAAAATCTTAGAAAAATTATTAGTTAATTTAAACAAGAAATTTCCTTAGTCGAACAAACCGAAACCCATGTCGTCATCGGATTCTTCCTTTTCTTCCTCAGCAGCTTCTTCAGCAGCGGCTTCACCAGCAGCAGCAGCACCACCGGCAGCGGCACCAGCAGAAGCAGCACCACCAACTGGGACAGAAGCGAACTTCTCTTGACCTTCAGAGATCAATTGGTCCAAGGACTTACCTTCCAAAGCAGACAACAATTCGTTGATTCTGGCTTCATCAGCTTCGATACCGACAGATTCGATAACCTTCTTGATGTCAGCAGCAGCTGGGGATTCGTTACCACCTTGGGTCAACAACAAGTAAGCGGCCAAGTACTTCATTTTTTTCTTATTAGTTTCTTAATCTAAGTTGGTGTGATGAAATAATCAATTTAAGCAAAAAAAGATAATTAAGCAGACTATTCCTTGGGGATATTAGAAAAGAGACTTTATAAGTAAAAAAAAAATGGAAGAAGAGAAGACAAAAGAGAAGAGAAAGATGAAAGTAAAATGAAAACAGCTTAGTTTATAAATTAATTGAATGAAAAAGTTTTTCACAAAATTTGAATTGCGATGGGGCCCACATTTGCCCACAGCGAGAAGAGAAAAAAAAATTTTTTTTCCAGCTTTCTTTCGTCGCTGGCTATAAAGTCGCATGTTTTTGAGTGATATTGGCACATGTGACCACTTAGTTGGGTTTGCGTCTGTCATATAGTACATACATACCAGAAACTTCGCATTCTCAGCGTAGAGATGGGAACAGGTAAATGGCTGGGTAAATGTTTTGGTTGAATATCTTACCGAACGAAAACGTTCAGCTGACTTTAAAGAAAGGGTTTCTTGATTTCTTTAACAGTGACTAACTTCTAGTTGTTAAAATTGATATAGCACATACGACTCTGCAGTTGAAGACCATATAGAAGAAGGGGGAGAGGGAGAACGCTATTCTTTAATTAGAAATCAAATACAAGAAACGAAACAAATGTCTAATCCATTTGGTAATATTGGTAGGAATGTACTGTATATATCTGCTGTCGGTGTATTTTCGGTTGTAGTTGTTAAGGCAATTGTAAGGTCTCAAAGGGATGCGAAATATAAGCCGCAGGCGTTGATTAATGGTGAAAATAATAATGATGAAAGTTACTATGACAATTTAGCCCAGGTGAAACCGGGGTTCCCTATACCGAAGAAAAAACAAGCATCTGACGAGTTTGATTTGGAGCTTTCTGAGGCTGCTATTACAAGGAAGAGTAAATACGAGGCAGGCGGGATTAGCGCAATGACTAGAAAACGTGGAGATAGACTCGGTCTATTTAGTCGTAGAAATGATGATGAATAAAAAAAGATTAAAGAAATTTGTATATACTATATTCCTTGTTCTTGTAAATAACGTACTAGGAGGAAATGGATTATTATTATTAGAAAAGAAAACTGTTACTTTTTTATTAAAATTTTTGTTTTTTTAGAATAGTTAAAAATAATACAAACGTTAAAAATAATTTGGGAAGACAACTTATTTTTTTCAAACCCACAGGGTCCAACATGTTATCAAAACACAAAGTCTCTTACCATCATTAACATACATAAAATAATAAGGTAAGCAAAGAGAAGAAGAGAAAAAAAAGTATATTCAACGTTAAAGATATTGGTTTTTCCTTTTATTATTTTCCATACCAACTCAAGTACAAAAAAAAAGGAACATGCCAATATACAGTAACATGGAATAAATTTGAAAAGCCTGGTAGATAAGGAGTACGAAACTTACAGCTGAAGCTGCAGGTTTTAATACATTACATTTCAGGTTGACAAAAATAACAAAACTACTAGATCAACAAAAGTTTTTAGTTGGCAGCAGTTTCACCAAAATAGTCAGCCATTTCCTTGTCCAAGTCTTCCAAGTTCTTCTTTGGTTGCTTTTCCTTCTTTGGCTTTTGCTTACGGGCCTTGGCCATAGCAGCCTTCTTAGATGGACCCTTAGCCTTAGCTTGTTGTTGTTGTGGTCTAGCATTGGCCTTGACGTTGGCCTTACCACGGGAAACAGCTCTGATTCTTTCGGACAATGGTCTAGCAGGTTGGATGCTTGGATCAACAACAATGTTCAATCTCAATCTAGACTTACCACCATCAATTGGGGCACCGCTAAATTGTGCAACAGCCTTCTTAGCCAGTTCACCGTTTCTGAAAGTAACGTTAGCCATACCAGTGGATTGACCTCTTTCATTGTAACTCAACAAGACTCTTTGAACACCACCAACTTGTGATTGGAAGAATTCCTATAAATATAAAAGTAAACAAAAGTTTCTTTCACGTTTTTACTCATATTCTTTGTATTCAAATTCGTATCAATTTCTTAGCTGTATTAATATTTACTGACTGTTATTAATCAGCACTAAATACTAATAAACCAACTAAGATTTCAACCTGATATCAAATTCAAAGAACATCATAAATTATTAGCATTGGAAAGAAATATTGTAAAAAATATCAGTTAGTTATTTGCAATTCAATTTCATATGGGGATAAAACAAGAGTTAGCTTTTCCATAAGAACAGACAATTCGCATACTCTGATATCAATCAAAAAAGGGGACAGACAAAATAGAATTTCAAAGAGAATTCTAAGTTATACGTATAATGTTTCAGAGTTTATCTATTCCTTAGCATTTCATGAAGTGGGTTTCATTAGGCATCTGGTTAGGAGACTAATTTTAAAAAAAAGAAAAAAAAATGTAAAGGTTAAAGGTTAAACCAATAAACATATTTCTTTTCATTAAGCTATTCTGGGTTAATTACGGCTCCTTCTTTCTGGGGGTTGTAAAAAGTGCTCTTGCAGAAGTACAATTTTTCTTTCCCTTGAGTGTTGCTATCATTGGTGAGTGATTAGGTGGTCAAAACAAAGAAAGAATACAGTGCTTTCATTTTGAAGGAACAAAATTACACGCATTACTTTCTAAGAATCTCTATTCTCTTTGAAACGAGTGAGAACAGAGAACCATCAGGTTTTAATTTTCATTAACGAAATTTCTCTAGCTTTTTTTATAATTCCCATCTAATCAAAACAAAAGTTTACAAACTGAATTGCTCTTTCATTCGCAAATAGGAAAGCAAGAAAATAGAAATAAAAAGAAACCAAAATGGATTTTAAGGATACAACAACCCACATGAAAGAGAAGTGAGAAAACACATATTTCTCCTAATTAACCGTAGTCAATACCTACCAGATAATTCCCAGTCACTTCAGAAATATTAATAAGGAATAAAAATAAAATGAAATAAAGGCAATATTTTGTAATCTTCAACTCTCTTCTTAAAAAAAAAGAGTTAAAAATAACAACGATGCGTTTCCGCATATCGAAAGGTCACTCCCGATCTTTTCTTGAATATAAGAATTAGCATTTTTTAATGCCGCAAATGAAGAAGACTTTTTATCGTCTTTTCTTGTCTAGTCTTTATGGATTTTTCTTGTTTTGTAAAAAAAAAAGTTCTAGTTAGAAAAAACATACTCTAACTGCATCTTGCTTGATATCTCTTGGCAAACCTTCAACAGTGACTCTAGCTTCTCTAGTAGAGTTCAACAAGCTAGCAGCTCTAGCAACAGCAGCTGATGGAGCAGGAGCATTAACTGGAGCTCTACGTCTACCTGGAACTGGGGCACGACGACGAGTGTTCACTTGCTTACCAACCTTCTTAGGTTGACGAGAAACACGAGCTCTTGGGGCTCTCTTACCAGAACCGATAATTTCATCCAAAGATTTATCCAAGTTAGACATTTTTTATTATTTAGTTTTTGTTTTTTTTTATTATTTGTTTCAAATGAGACCACCAAAATTTATTTTAAAATTATTCTTTTTTTTTAATTATCTCACCACTGATAATAGAAAGAATAATATCTTTTTGTTTCACAATTCAAAGACACACACTGACGGTAAATTTAGGAAAGGCAAAAATAAGGAAAATCCAAATTACGGAAGGGAAAAAAAAAACAACCCGCCTTTTATACTTTTTTTTTCAGGACAACGCAGCCATTCGAAAAAAAAAAAAATATTGAAAATCTCAATTTGTACGTATATGGTGATATTTATATTTTCAAAACTGTACTACTGGAGGTTGTAGTAATCATTTAATTCATGTTTATGCTCATAGTTTTATCCTTTCACTGTACTATCTATGTATCTCTCTATATATGTTTGCAAAACTAGTTAAAAATTTTACATCTGCACTTTTTTCTTATTGTAGGCAGCTGCGTTGACCATGCACTCTAGTTGTTCTGGGAAGTCCAGGACGCCCATCTTGACCTCTAGTAGTTCGATTTGAGCACTGCTTCCGGATTGCAATTCTCTCAATTTGGTCAAAAACTCGTCACGGGTCTCAAGCACGGTGTTCTTGGTCTTTGTCTTAGTTCCATCGAGGCCGTCGCCGAATGCTTCGAACAGTTTGGTCCAGTTCCAAGCAGCGATGTCGTTGTATGTTCTGGTTGGACCCTTGATAGCTCTCTCAATGGTGTAACCATCGTTATTCCACAAGAAGATCTCCATTTTGACATCGTTGTGTAGGATGGTACTTAGTTCTTGGACTGTCATCTGTGCGGCACCATCACCTTCTAGCAGAATCAATTTAGGTTCATACTTGGAAAGGGAATCCTCAGTGATGTGACATTGTGGGTAGTCTTGCATAGCAATACCGACACCGAGAGATGCAGGCAAGGCCATACCAATAGACAAGAAGAAACCCTGACTGATGTATTTCAAGTTACTTGGGAACCTGTAGTCACGTACACCGAATTGTACGGAACCAGTTTCACAGACAACAACGTCACCTGGGTTCAAATATTGTGGCATGATCTCTTGTAATAACTTCTGGGTTATTTGTTGGTCGTTGCTAGAAGAAGTGGAAGCAGTGCAATCGCCAGAATCCTCTTGATAGTTTAGGTTTAACTTAGAGGCTTCAGCTCTTTCAACAAGTTTGTTCAAAACGTGGATAAAGTTAACATCACGGTAGAGTTTTTCTTCTTTGGTCTTAGAGTTTGTGAATCTGATGTAGTCACTGTGGAACTGGACAACATTAGCACCAATGTGTTCGTTATAATCCACACTGTAGTGACCATTGTTAATTTCGTTTATTTCAACACCGAAGTGTAGAATCAAGTCACACTTGCTGAAGTCCTCAATAACAGAAGAAAGACACTCTCTACCATTGTATAGACCCTTGAAGTGTGGGTTACTCTCATCAATAATGGACTTACCCATAACAGTGGAGAAATTCCACACTTGCAATTGGTTAATCAATTGGTTTAGCTTACTAGACCCGCCGTATCTATCGGTCAAAACGTCTCCAATGATACATGGACTAGAACTTTGGTATAGCCAGTTTAGGACCATGTCCACAATGTGATCAATATCTTGTGGACCATTGGTACCAATCATTGGGGCAATGACCTCATCCAATGTGATTGTTGGTCTCTCAACCAAATTCTTGGTAGAGACCTTGATATCTTGCAGATCAACTGGTACGAAAATGTAACCAGGCTTACTGTAGCGGTAGATATCTTCAATAACCTTATCAATTATGTCACAAGCAGTATCGATATTGTCTAGATACTCAGTGGAACAGGATACACGGTCCTTTACCATCTCGAAATAGGTTTTGTGGTTTGGTCCCACGAAGTTAGAGTTATGTAGGCTTTGGATCAAATGGTGAACGTTCTTACCGTCCTGGTTATCACCAGAAACTTTAGAGCTAGCCACACCGACTACGTGCAGGACTTTAACGTCCTCAGCAAATGCACCGGCTACACCGTTTAGAGCACTTAGTTCACCGACACCGTATGTGGTCACGAGACAACCAATTTTGTTACTGTAGCGAGAGTACCCGTCAGCCGCGTATGCAGCGTTTAACTCATTACAATTACCAACCCATCTTAGGTCGACGGTAGGTTCGTACAGGTATTCTAGCATGGGCAGGTTGAAATCACCTGGAACACCAAACACTGATTTCGTTCCCACAGAGTACAGTCTGCGGAACAAGTACTCACTCAAAGATACAGTTTCATAAGAGAAACCTGAAGATTGTTTATTGAAGTGATTTAAAGTTACAGGAGTCATTTTTTTATATTATTCTTTTAATATTCTTCCTATAGTTTTATTACATTTTTAAGAGCAAGTTAAAAGAAAAAAGAATAAATGAAGGAGTTCCTGGAATCAAATCAAGAATAGTCCGGTACCCTTTATATACATTTTTTTTATTCTTATCATATTCCCATTCTTACAAATATCAATTGGAAGTACAATTTGTGCATGTTTATCATTACTTAATACCTAATCCTTTTGCGCCATTATTGTTATGATGTAACCTCTACAATCCACTTCTCTCTCTCGCCCGTGGATTTCCGTGAATTCCCGTGAATTTCCGAAATGTGTCAAAGGTGAAATACCCCAAAACCCTGTTCCCTACCTTCAGGGGTCCCGGAAATTCACGGAAATTCACGGAAAGCCACGGTAAGGTAATTTGAAATGCGGGTAACAACTTGTTCTACACGTGACCTATTTGATAGATCAGGGTAACATTTTGAAATTTGATGAATTTCGGAGTTTTCCGATTATTAATGGGCAGGGTAAGAAAATAGAACAAATGGAAAAAAAAAAGCAGAGAAAGAGAGCATTTTTTAAGGGACCGGGGTATTAATATTTAAAGCTGTTAGGTTTTTTTCATTGCGATGAGTAAAACTTTAATAATAACAATATATCAAATCAAAAATAGATTAAAGATGGCTAAGAAGTTAAGTGGGTTACAAAGAGAAGTTATTCATCTATTTAGACAGGCAGTAAGAGTAGCTCATCAAAAACCTGTTGAAAATAGACCACATTTTATAGAGTTTATACATGGGGAGTTTGGAAAGTATAGGGACCTTCCCAGAAAGGATTTCACTACTATTGAACATCTACTGAGAGTTGGAAATAGGAAGTTGAAGTTATATGCTCAACCAGAGTTGAAAGACATACATATTAGATAGATGATTTGTACTTGTAAATATATGAAAAAAAAAAAAGAAATCAATAATATATATAAATGTGCATTAACAAGGAAAAAGAAGATTATTGTAAGAAATAAAAACTTAATATATATATATATATATATAATATCTATATATATCTGCGTGTGTGTATGTGTTTTGATAATGCAAAATAATCTCACAAAGGAGGGGTATCGAATATGTAATAGAATATAAAAAAATTTAAACTAACTTTTCTCTCTTTTTTTTTTTAGTAACGATTGGACAAATGGTTCTTTTTATTCTAAACGGTGAATTCTTCTTATTAGGCTGCCATAATAAGTATCAGAAGATTACGTTAAAAATATCATTTGAGGATTTAATAAAACAATTAAAATTAAACTCTTCTTTTTTTTTTATTAAAAAAAAAAGAAAGTAAAAAAAAAAACTTGGAGGTAAGGGAGGTTTTCTTTCCCCTCTATTCTTGAAATCATAAAAGTGACTTATCATTAATATTTCCCTAACATCTTCCTTATCTAGCCAGTTTTTAGTTTTGTCGTTAAAGGGTTGCAATTCTCTCTGTCGCTTATTGTCGCTTGCCGTCACAACAAAACAAAAACTCTATCTTTAGGAAAACGATAAAAATTAAATATTATGACTTCTTATCTTTTATAACCGTGTATTACTCCAATAGAAAAAATCATCTTCAAAATCTTCGTAAAAGCATTATCTTATTGGCGCCTTACAATAGGGTAAACGCCCGGAAATATGATTTCCATCTACTTTTCTAGGTTGTTGTTACTATATTAATCTTAGTCAAAAATCTCTTTTGTTTGACCAAGAATAAACTCAATTAGATAGTATCTTTCCTTCATATCAGCAAAGTCTTTATCACCATTTTCATCATGGATTAAACTTGGACTGAAAACAATTGCCAAATTACGAATAGTCATCAAATTGCTCTCGCTGAAGCTGCTGACCAAAATTAAATGCTTACAAATAGCCTTCAGAGTTTCATAGTGGGATTTTGGTAAGTCATTTAGTATTCTAATCACAGTACCAAGTGTAGTTCTAAACAACTTGCCCTTCTCTTCTTTATCTTCCTCATCTCTGTAATCATCTGGAACTTTACCGTTAGACAAAGCTAGATTTGTTGTTAAATCATCCTTCTTGACTAAGTTCATCAGAGGTTCGTAGATGCTATACATCAAAAGAGGTTCAGGGAAGTGTCTTAGATAACGTTTCAAAACACCTGCAACAGCATGTTCATCTCTATCCATTAACTCCAATAATTTGGTTTCCTTAATAGCTTCAAGAACATCTTGTGTTGGGTTCTCTACAAAATAGTTATCCACTTCATTCATCTCCTTCTCAATGTTTTCAACCAAAACACTTGATGCGGATTTACGGTATAAACCTTCTGATTTCAGGTTCTCCTCATTAGCTTCAAGGTGAGCCAAACATATCCGTATCACAAGCGGTATCAGTGAGCCTTCAATATCACACACCTCAACCAGACTCATCTGGTTTTGGAAGACTGTATCTAGAGAGGTATTACCGGAGGAACCATCCATGTTGTTGCTGCTACGACTGTTGTTACCAAAAATCTTCCAAAATTTTGGTCTAGGCTCCATCTTTGAGTCTGCTAGCAATTTATTGGCACTACTACTACTCTTCCTACTAGTGTCAGAGTGTACATCTCCAGGTTGTGAATCGAATATTTCATAAGATGACATCGATGATTTCTCTTTCTCTTGCTTGAAGTTCTCAACCTCATGAGTTAAAGAGTCTCTTGTCACAGTTAAATGTTCGATTTCATCTCTTAATTGTTTCTTAGTAGCCTTTAGTTCTCTTATCTCGATTTTCAACTTCCGCAGTAACAGTTCGTTCGAGTAGAGATCAGCTCCTGGTGAATCGAGTCCGTCATCTGCAGCAGATAAATCGAAGATTGTAGATACTCTTCTTTCTTCTTTGACGTTGTTAGTGTTTAAACCAGTTCTCAAATTCAGCTTATTACTGGTAGCGCTAGCAGTTGCGGCTTTTTCAAAAGATGGCAATGTATTTAGTGGTGGGGTTCGATAAATGGAAGCAGCAACTATTGGGTTGCTATGTGTAGAGTTAGAAACACTGACACTGCCCATACTATTCGATGATTTATGACCGAGCTCGGCGTTAGGTCTGTGACTCCCGATACCAGATCCTGTAGTAGTACTGGTTGTATCGTCAGCTAGTGGCTGAGTAACATTAAATGAAATACCAACAGATCCCGAACGACTACTACCTTCTCTCCTGTGGGTCGAGGAAGAAGTAACTGAGTTAGTAGTTCCACTATGGGATCTATTAGTCTTTGGAGTAACTGGTGGTTTTAATGAGGTAGAGGCTGGTGGTGGTGGTGATGTAGGCTTGATTTTGTCCAGGTGGAAAGCTGAAAGAATCAAACTGTCGCTCTTACCTCTTCTATCGGTGGGTTTTCTGGTTCTTGGGATGACCTGAGGCTCCTTAGTTGTCTTCGAATTGGAACTAGACACACCCCATCCAGAGTGTGTATCCATATCTGCCGATGGGGTTCTTGAGTGTGGGTTACTCTTCCTAGAGGAGAAGAAATCATTAAACTTTTTTGACAAACTTCTTGAAGATTTCTTCTCATCGCCTCTCGAGGGCGAGCTCAATACCATGCTCCCACTCGCCGAGGAGGATTTCCTCGAATGTCCAGCAGAGGCGGAGGTAGGGGAGCTCTTAACTTTCCCCGGTGAGGCAGTGTTACCAATACCGAGCCCTCGTGGTGATGATTCGATATTACTCGCGGATTTCTTATGGCTTACCTTCGCTGGAGGACTCAACTTTGGGGTAGTGGGGGCATTGTTAGTGTGGCTCATTGTCGCCCCCAACATTGGCATAATAAACTCGTCCGATCCTCCCATGCTTCCAAATCTCACAGTTTCCCCGGAATCAGGTGTCCTGGGAGATTCCAGGAACACCCCATTCCGCAACGGAGTTCTATTCAAACGTCCCTTCTCCATATGTAGCTCTTCTTCTTCTTCGTCGTCTTCGTCTTCTTCGTCTTCTTCAATTATAATGTTGTCTGCTAACGTAGCATCCAATATATCCTCTAGCGTAGCACTAGATTCACTCCCCCGGTCGCTATTGCTCATCTCATTGCTGTGGTGATCCTCATTCTTCTTCTTTTTCACTTCCTCAGCCATGTCCCTTTTTACGGACATATCACCACTGACGGAAGACACGGGATCTTCAAACTGGAAACCAGTTAAAACAAGTGTCATAGGTGGAATATTTTTATTATTTGTTTCTCTCTAGTCTATATTTATCTCTTATTGTTTTCAATCAAAATTAGGGAAATTAATATAAGCTTTGGTTCTTGTTTTCATGAAAAAGGGAGAATTAATTTTTTTTTTAGAATTGTTGAATTTATATATAAGGCAAAAAGTTAGAGAGAGAGAGATGAATATGAAATCTGGTGATGACAGATTATTAATATTATCCCGTGCTTGTTTATTTAACCTTTCTTTCCCAGTCATACGATAATTAGCACTTATTTTCCGTTTTTAATACCTTTTGAGAAGTTAATTTTTGTTCTTTTTTACCGCTGATGTGTTATTTTTTTTTTCTGAGTCTCTGTCTTCCACGCTGTTTCTCTGTCTCCGTCCCTTTTTTCTGGTTCACCTGTTCTCTTTTTCTCTTTCTCTCTCTCTTTCAGCTTGTCCGTTCCTCCCCACTCCGAGGTTTTCTTTGTCCTGCGCCACGCGAAGGGTGAGAAAGAGAGAGCGACAAAAAGAGAAGGCGATGAGGTGGTCTTTGCCTGTAGTAACGTGTTAGTTCATTACAAGAAGAAGATGATGTGTATAGCTTTTCTGATGTAATGACACTCTGATGTCATTAAGGCGCTTTGGCTATACTCCTCTCTCTCTTTTCTTAATAAAATTACAAGAAAAAAAGAAGAAAAGGTGTGTAAATTACTACTTTGGGTATATTGTACATCAATTAGGAAAATAAGTAAGATTAGATGCATTATAGCGCCGTAATCTTGAAGTGTATTTTTCTTTCCTCTGTATTATTTTCTACTCTGTATTGTTTTTTACTCTGTATTGTTTTTTTATTGTAATATCTGTCAAGATATCAAGTTGCAGTTCTCTGGTATGGTAACGAATATAAAATAAAACAAACAAATATTGATAACAAATATCGATAGTGAGCTGAACGAACAATACAACCTGTAAACTTATAATACATTTATTCTTGTAGCGTGTTGTAATATTGTGTTCACCACGTATTGCACGATACTTTTTTTAAGTTTTATAAAAAAAACACTGTCTCTGTGAAAACCCCGTATAGCACCACAACCCTTAATCTTTGGCTTAACTTTAAAACATTGCACTATATCCACCCCCCTCTGTCCTTATGAATATATAATTTCTTCAATAGGAAACTTTTTAGTTGGAGTGTAGTAGTTGTTTTCATGCACAACACAGTTCAAACCCACTGTAGACTACCACTTTTTTGTAAAGGGGGGCAGAGACTGCATGTTGATATAGTATATATGATATTGTTACAAGATATCAGAACGTTTGTAAGAAAGAAAGCAAAAACGTCTAAAAATATCATATCTCCTCGCCCACCAAAAGCTCAAGCTCACAGCTTTCTAGAAAATGTTTCATGTTTTCCATTTTACCGACCAATACAATTACATATAGTAGTACAATTGTAATACAATTAGATGTGGTAATACAATTGTAATACAATCATATGTGGTAATACAATGTATTATATCAATGTCTTATCGTATTGTAGCTTGTTAACAGCATCCATTACCCTACCTAGACTTGCTCGCTGTGTAGTGAAAAAATAATTAACAAAGAAAAGAAGAGCATTTGAGTTGAAGCATATGATGATGACCATACAAACATAACCAAAAAGATTAAAGAAAGAAAAAAGGAAATATTATAAATGTCTGAAAGTGTATCTACTCTACTGGCTAATATTATCGGTAAGCCTGTGCACGTCAAGCTATATAGCGGTATACTTTATAGCGGTGTTTTAGAGAGTATTGACGGGTTTATGAATGTTGCATTGAGTGGAACAAAAGAGCACTACGAGAGCTCGAGGAATAACTTGCTAAGGAAGTATAATAGTGATGTGTTTCTGAGAGGTACTCAGGTCATGTATATTAGTGAAGCATAGAATGTTTTTAATAGAATAGCTTATATTTTTTTTTATTTTTTATTGTGCTGGAGAATATATACAAATATTTATGTACTGAATGTGTATTGTATTAGTTAATTTGTTGTTTTTTTAATGGTCTTTGTGGTGTCTCAAATGGAAGAAGTATTCCAAAGAGTAACCCAATGTAATAACAGCAACAGACAAGTGCCAGATTGGCTTACCACTGGCGTTTTCACCATCATAGAACTTGGTCTTGTACTTGCCCAAAAATCTACCGTAACTGGAATTGTCAATAGCTGGTGCAGATCCTTGTGGTAACGTCTTGTAAAAACTCACAACATTGGCAATACGCTTAGCATTTGGAGCAGTGCCCAGCTGCTTAGCAGAAACAATCTTAGGTGGAATCAATGTAGATGCTGCACGCTTGAATATCATCTTTACTATTATCCTTCTTTTTCTATTTCTTTTTTTTTCCTTTTCTCGAATTATATGTATAGTCTATCTGTTAAATAACTATTGATTTATTTCAATCTGCGATGACTATTGGGTTTCCAGATTTCAAGATTGGATGTTTCCTACTATCCCCCCTTCCAATGACCCTACCTCTGGGGCCTGCTCTCCAGGCTCTCTTTGTTGTTTTTTTTTTTTCTTTAAATCATTATATACGTAACATACACTAATCACTATAATTTCTTACACGTGACCTTCTGGGAATGTGATTGGCCAAGAAGCAAATTATGATTTTATATGCTTCATTCTTTTATTGCTTCACAGAACATCGTACATACCTTCTACCGTAGTGATTTTCTCTCTTGGTCTCCCCTGTTGTTTCCCAAGTTCTTGCTCATACTGGTCGATCTTCTGCCAATCTGACCAGGTGGTGTGTCTCTTGTTGTTCACCCACTGAGTTACATCAGCTGATTCTACCTTTGAAGATTCTAGATCCTGGAGTATCTTGTCTGCAACTTCGAATGCATCCATCATTGTACTGGCAATGACACCTTGACTCCCCTTTCTGATCCAACCTGTGGCGTAAAGATGAGAGACCGGTTCACCATTGACGTCCAACACAACACCGTTTTTGTTAACTATGTGACCGCGGGCCTCATGGAACACTATACCTAACGGTTTAAACTCTTGTAATGGTATCCCACCGTACCCCAAGGATGTTATCAACACATCTAAATCGTAAGTGACTCGTTCGTCAGTTGAGATGACCTTATTATCATCGGTTATTTGGTTTACGGCGAGAGTCAATGACTTCAAGTGCTGTGAATCATCCCTATTAATCACAAGCGGACTTTTCAAGTAATCTAGTTCCCAATACTTGCCAATTGGTTCGGCGGGGACTTGTTTCTTATAATTCTTCTTGGTTCTTTGGTCGTATGGTTTTAAATACTCAGAACACATCTCCACTCTTCTCTTAAACGCTCTATCATACAATGGATTCTCCTTATTGCTTTCAAAGTCAAACATCTTACTGGAGAAGTATTTTGGAGAAATTTTACCTTGAATACCATACTTCTCAAGCTCCCAGAGCTCTCGAAACTCTTTATTTGTAAATTTGGAATGAATAAAATCTCGTCTGGCAATAATCTTCACACTTTCAATTGGTGCCTGTTTAAGAACTTCTATTGCATGTGGTGAAATATCAGTCTGTTTCCATATGTCATCTACTTGATTACTCAGCAAGACCCTGGTAATATCCAAGGCTACATTACCATTACCAATAATACCAACATTGCGAACTTTTGACCAATCTATATCCAGTATACGGCTATCATTTTGCAGCTCTGGATGGCCATTGTACCAACTGACAAATTCTCTGCTTGTGAAAACACCCTTTGTGTCGTTTTCATGTTCGATCCCTAACCTCTTATCACCACCACAACCGTAACTCAACACTACCGCATCCTGGGCCTGACTTAGCTTCTCTAAGGAAATATCCTGGCCAATGGTAATACCACCAATAAAATCAAATTTGTGACCAAGTGGGTTTTCCTCTGTTACGCTGCCATTTCTATATTTGTCAGCACATTGAGTGAACGTATCCTCGCAATTCTTCACCTCAGGATGGTCTGGAGCCACACCATACCTACTTAAACCAAAGGGCACCGGTAGCTTCTCCCACATGGTGACATGTAATGGTATTTTAGACTTCGAGAGCAAGTGATACGCTGTGTAGAATCCCGATGGACCAGAACCCACAACCGAAACGGTCTTTCTCCCGGAATGTAGCGACCTTCTCCCAACATATCTCACAAGAGACCTTAACCCATACCTATCCATAAATGTTTTATAAGAAATTCGTTATACTATACAATCACTTTTGTACCGTAATGCGCATTTATTAAGTTTAGTCTTTCTGACTAAAAAGTCATCGCTTTAATTATAGAAGTTGAAAAAGGGCAAAGACCATTTCTGTAATAAAATCAATTCTCGTTAGAGGTGGTTCCAAAAAACAGGACAAAGATAATAATATTAACCGAATAGAGAAGATGGACAATGGTTCTAATCCGAATTCCACGGCAGGAAAGCTTGACGATCCATTGAGTGGAGCTGCTATTGTTGGCGTCGATGAGAATAAAGGACAAATAAGGCAATTGATTGACTCTGCAATGCAGAACAACCCATATTTTGCTGCAGGTGGTGGGCTTATGCTATTGGGTACAGGTCTAGCTCTGGCGAAGTCTGGTATGGTGAAGGCCAGCAGGTTGCTTTATAGGCAGATGATTATTGACCTGGAGATACAGTCAAGGGATAAATCGTATTCGTGGTTCCTTTCGTGGATGGCCAGACACCCACAGAGGATCTCTAAACACCTATCGGTAAGAACTAGCTACTTGCAGCACGATAATGGTTCTGTCAGCACTAAGTTTAGTCTGGTTCCCGGTCCAGGTAACCACTGGATCAGGTACAAAGGTGCGTTTATACTTATCAAGAGGGAAAGGTCAGCGAAGATGGTAGATATCGCCAATGGTTCTCCCTTTGAAACTGTAACACTGACCACACTTTATAGAGATAGGCATCTTTTTAACGACATTTTGAATGAGGCCAAGGAGATAGCATTGAAGACCAACGCAGGCAAGACTGTGATATACACCTCGTTTGGGCCTGAATGGAGGAAATTTGGTCAACCAAAGGCAAAGAGACTCTTACCTTCTGTGGTGCTGGATAAAGGTATCAAGGAAGATATTATCGATGATGTGCATGACTTTATGAATAATGGAAAATGGTACTCAGACCGTGGTATTCCATACAGAAGAGGTTACCTGCTATATGGTCCACCTGGTTCTGGTAAAACCAGTTTCATCCAGGCTCTTGCTGGTGAACTAGACTACAATATCTGTATTCTGAACCTTTCAGAGAACAATTTAACTGACGATAGACTAAACCATCTGATGAATAACATGCCAGAGAGGAGTATTTTACTGCTGGAAGATATTGACGCAGCATTCAACAAGAGAGAACAAACCGGGGAGCAAGGGTTCCACTCGGCAGTCACATTCAGTGGTCTATTGAACGCATTAGACGGTGTCACTTCAAGCGAGGAAACGATAACGTTCATGACCACGAACCACCCGGAGAAACTAGATAAAGCCATAATGAGACCCGGCAGAATCGACTACAAAGTATACATTGGCAATGCTACATCGTACCAAGTTGAGAAGATGTTCTTGAAATTCTACCCTGGTGAAACCAAGCTGTGCCGTACATTCGTAGAGGCCGTGGAAAGCATGGGATCCTCTGTAAGCACTGCTCAGCTCCAAGGCCTCTTTGTAATGAACAAAGATGACCCCGAGAATGCCATCAAGATGGTCTCTACAATGAAAACCAACGAAGAATTCATCATTTAATTAAAAAACAAGAAAACAATACAAGAAAAACTATACGTGCATATTAACCCCCAGGGAAAAACATGTAAATAATGTATCAAAATCATGTACCAATAAAAGTAACAAGAGTTCAATATAATAAACACAAAAATGTAAATATCTAAGCAATACTTTCAATATAAATAAGTAATGTTTGAAGGCACGTGACTACCAATATGGCGATTCTAAATGAGCCCCTCCTCACGCGACCGAGTTTCTTTCAGATGCATTGAAAAAAGTTTTGGAGGCCATCTCGATTTATTTAAAGGAAGGGGGGGATGACTAAAGAACTGATCCGCACAATCAATCGACGCTACAATTGGTGATTATACATGTTGTTATTCAGATATACGCTATCGGTATTATTTTTGGTGATACGGCTCTGTTGTGCCGCGGAGTTGCAGGAGTATTTGGATGCCCGTGATGAGGATGGTATCATTGAAATTACGGATGGGAACTACGAGAAATTTCAAGGCGGTCTCGATGGCTATTACAACGTTATGTTTATCACGATGCGTACGCTTGATGATGCTGGAAATCCCAAATGTGGGATTTGTGTTCAGTTCGAGGACACTTACAGGGAAGTTGTTAGATTAATGCAGAAACAGCATCCAGACCTTAAAGCGATGTATATGATTGCTGATGTTCACAATACTAAGCAATTGATCAGGGATTTGATGTTACAGAACGTACCGCATACAGTGGTCTATACTCCTAAGCAAAGCGGTAAAGAGTTCAGCTGGAAGAACTCACAATTTTATCAATACCAAATGTTAGATAGTGAAATTAAGAATCCGTTACATTTTGGCGATTTCTTGGCAAAGACATTTGATATCTCAGTTGAAATTCCAGAAGAATTTGATGTCCAAGAATTTTTAATGTATTTTGTGGGCTGTACCATCTTATTTGTTTTCTTCAAGAAGGTCCTGATACCAAAGGTCTCTAATAAGGGATTGGTTTTCAGCATGGTTTTGGCTTTTGGTATATTACTACCAAGTATTACAGGCTATAAATTCACTGAGATTAATGGTATTCCTTTTATTGCCAAGGATGGTGAAGGTCGTATCATGTATTTCAGTGGTGGTATGGGTTGGCAGTTTGGTATTGAAATAGCCTCTGTTTCTTTAATGTATGTCGCCATGGGTACTTGTGTTTTATTGCTTGTTTACTGGGATAGATTTGCTAAGGGCAATGACAACATTAGAGTATTGGGTTCACTTTTCATTTGTTCACTTTTGTTCTTTTTGTTTTCATACCATATCACATGTTTTGATGTTAAGCATCCTCATTATCCATTTGGATTTTAAAAAAGCCTTGGATATGTTGTATATAAAGGATAGAAGGGGGTGGAATATCATTTAAATAACTAACTCAAATGAAGATTTGTCTTGTAAATTAGTATTTGTAACACAATCACTATAAATATAGATAGAGATAATTAATAATTCAAAAAATATAATTAAAAAAATTTTTATACTAAATGCCTAATACTTTTATAAAAGAAATACCGAAGTGAAGTAAAGATGGGGAAAAAAGTACAATGAATATAAAAGAGATATTTTAAATGTCGAAATCTCAATAATATGAAAAAAACCATACTTGAGGTGCAATAGAAAGAAGACAATGCTGCAAATAAAATTAAAAAAAAAGAAATTGAATGGGAAAATTAAGCATGAAATAAGTAGAATTCGTTAAATCCGTGAAGTCAAATCTATCATCGTTAAAATAAAAAAAGGAAATAAAAAAATAGAAATAAAACAACAAAAAGCTGGAATTCAAAATGTATCAGCAATTGTTTTCTTCTTCTTCAGAAGAGCTTCTGTTAATAATAAAGAATGACCCTAAAATGAGAATGGCACCGCAGAAATATAGGAACGGTACCGTCTTATGCCTGAACATGAAGTCACCAAACATGGCCAGTGGAATAGTAATACTTAGACCTAAAGTAACTGTCAATGGACTAGTCAACAACATTGCTGCAGCCCAACAGTAGTCACTTATAAAAGTGATCAGACAGTTAACTAGAATGATAGTAATCACCAATGGATCAGTTGGGATCACAAAAGTCTCCCATCCACATTTATCGAATATTATTAGTGTTGGCCATAGGAAAGCCAATGTAAACAAACCGACAAAACCAAAGAATATCTTCATATTAATTCTGCTTTCGTCCTTCACTTTCCTCTTCAGTAATGTACTATACAGCCCGTAAAACAAAGCTCCACTTAGTGCCAGCATGTTCCCAAAGAATATTTCCAAAGTTTTGTCTCTTTTGACTGGTTCTGATGCTACGTCATGTCCGTGGGGCATGTGAGCATTCTGCGGCACATGCACATCAGATTTAGTCACCAGCATGATACCTACAAAGGATATCAAAGATCCAATAACTTTAACTTTATCAACGGTTTCAACTTTGAACAAGGCACCGATGAACAAAGTGAAGAATGAAGATGTAGAGGACAAGATTGTCTGAGAGGCCACGGAGGTATAACCGAGGGAAGCGTTTGTCACAAAATTAGCGGCAAACCACAATATACAGAACTCGGCACTTAACCTAATGGTTTCCGGCAACGATAATCTATCCAATTGCGCATCACGGCATATATTTTGTGCTTCTAACAGGGGGTTACTTGCTTCCTCTATGCTCGTTCTCCTCCTGGGCTCTTCTTGTGAACTCCTCAGGTTAGCAATTGTCGCGTCTGCTTCTTCTTCCACCAACAATTCCTCATGTATAAACGGTTTACCAGTAGACCAGTAGTTCCCTAGTATGTTATTGAATGTGGGCAGCAAGTAGAAAATAAACGAGGCAGTATTCAAATACGTGATGAAAAACGGCTTCCTATACGTCCCATCTTCAAAAATCAAATTTATAAGAAATGAGGACAAAACCCATAAAACAATCACCACCCCTAACATAAACAAACCAACAGTCCACCTTCGCAGACCACCATTACCCATTGTTCTTTGTATTTATAAAATCAACCTGATGACTCCGTGTTCAAATTCAAAACAGAATAAAGCAAACAATAAAGGGCGTTCTATAATTAATGTAATAGCAAATCACAGAGCTAACAGGATCAATTTAACAGTTATTATAAATAATACTCTAAAAAATTGAATGTGATTTCGTATAGCACTGGCTCATCGAGCCCACAAAAAAAAAAAAAAAAAAATTTTTTTTTTTTCAGTTGAACAATTACCCGGAATATTGAAAATTCACGTGATATTGTTGTCACGTGATTTGATAATACAATACAGTTTTTTTTTTGCAGAAACGAAATACAGAATGTATTGTCCAAGCACAGCTAGTTGTTTAGGTCACAGCACGCGCAAAAAAGCGTGCTGTGGTTATTACTTTTTACTGCTTTGAAATCATAATAAACGGCACCATGTGATGTAGGATCACATGTGACGAGATCAACGCAAAAAAAAAAAATTGCCAGCAGGCGATGAGCTGATTTTTTTTTATTTGATGCAAATTGTGATATTATGACATTGTTATTTATCCATAGTTAGAATATTTGTACGTCAATACACCAACCACACATAAATTATGAGAGTTGTTGAGGTTAGGGATGCGTTTTTGTCGGATTACGAGGTGTTGCAGCACCTTTCTAAGATGGAGAGGCAGTACAAGTGGGACGATGAGTCTCTAGCGGAGTTCAAAAAGAAGAAGAAGCACGGCAAGGTGAGACCGTACAATAACCCTACCTTGCAAGGGATCACGAGGGATACGCTGACGTATCTGAAGCAGAGTAAATACACACCATCGGAGGAAGAAGAGCAACTACCGCCAGATCAACGTAAACCAGCACCACTGTGTAACTTGAACGACGAGAGTTTCACTACACTGGTACAAGGGCTAAATCAATTCGAGCTGTTTCAAGCGGAGAAACTGCAGATAGTCAACCAGATGCCAGTGCAGATCGTGCACCTATACTCGATCGTGGAAGAATGCGACACGAGGTTCACAGAAGAACAGATAGAACAGATTCTAGCCTTGGTGGCACAGCATATATAGGATAAACCCTCATTGGAGGGCTTAAGGACTACATAGCATTTGGATGGAGGAGGGAGCAGGAGAAATTAAATATTGTTAAATATATATTGCACGTGATATACGTAAATAATTACACCACGTTTCTCCTAAGCAGGCGAAAGCAAAGGCAGGATATAAAAAATCATTTGAGACTCCCCCCCCCCTTCAAACAAAATGGAGGACTCTTAACGTGGTATTTTACATCAACTGTCCAATTGGAATAGCTTGAATAACTTTTCAAAAGGATAACGACATAAGAATGAAGTTTGGCGAGCACTTGCAGCGCTCGCTGATTAGACAGTACAGTTACTACTACATTGCGTATGATGATTTGAAGAATGATTTGGAAGCAGCACTGGGAAGTCACCATGGAGAGTGGAACCAGGAGCTTGAAGTAGGGTTTTTGGAGTCCCTAGAGGCAGAGTTGGACAAAGTGTACAGTTTTTGTAAAGTTAAGCAGAGTGAGGTCAGTAGAAGGGTTAAAGAGGTGCAGGAACAGATCGGTAGGACTGTTAGACAACTAGACTCGAACAATCCACCTACCGAATTGGACTTTGAAATTCTTGAGGAGGAATTAAGCGATATTATTGCGGATGTGCATGACTTGGCAAAATTCTCTCGACTAAACTACACAGGTTTCCAGAAGATTATTAAGAAGCATGACAAGAAGACTGGCTTCATCTTGAAACCCGTATTCCAAGTGAGACTGGACGCCAAACCATTCTTCAAGGAGAACTATGATGAGCTAGTGGTTAAGATTTCTCAGATGTATGACTTTGTTAGAACTTCGGGTCAACCAATCAAGGGTGACTCATCTGCCGGAGGGAAACAGCAAAATTTCGTTAGACAGACCACTAAATACTGGGTTCACCCAGATAACATCACGGAGTTAAAGTTGATTATCTTGAAGCATTTGCCTGTTCTTGTTTTCAATACTAACAAGGAATTTGAGAAGGAGGATTCCGCCATTACCTCCATTTACTATGACAATGAGGATCTAGATTTATACTATGGACGTTTGAGAAAGGATGAAGGTGCTGAGGCTCATAGACTAAGATGGTACGGTGGTATGTCATCTGATACTATCTTTGTTGAGAGGAAGACTCATAGAGAAGATTGGACTGGTGAAAAGTCCGTAAAGGCCAGATTTGCTCTGAAAGAAAAATATGTGAATAGCTTCTTAAAGGGTGAATACACAGTAGAACAAGCATTTGCCAAGATGAGGAAAGAGGGTAAGAAATCTATTAAAGAGATCGAGTCTTTGGAGGCCCTAGCCACTGAAGTTCAATATTTCATGTTGAAGAAGAAATTGAGACCGGTTGTTAGATCGTTCTATAATAGAACTGCTTTCCAATTACCAGGTGATGCAAGAGTCAGAATTTCCCTAGATACAGAATTGACTATGGTTAGAGAGGATAACTTTGATGGTATTGATAGAACACATGGCAATTGGAGAAGAACCGACATTGGTGTAGACTGGCCTTTCAAGCAAGTTGCTGATAAGGACATTTGTAGATTTCCACATGCAGTTCTTGAAGTTAAGTTGCAGACACAATTAGGACAGGAACCACCTGAATGGGTTCGTGAATTGGTTGGTTCCCATTTGGTGGAGCCGGTACCAAAATTCTCTAAATTCATTCACGGTGTTGCGACTCTACTAAATGACAGAGTTACTTCAATTCCATTCTGGCTACCTCAGATGGATGTTGATATTCGTAAGCCTGCTCTTCCATCTCATATCAACATTACCAGGCCTGGGCAGGATGAAGAAGATGATGACTTCGATGAAGACGATGAAGATGATGCAGCTTTGGTAGAGGCAATGAATAACAACACGCCTGGAAATAACTTAGATACCGAAGAAATGGTTGGGTACGGCTCAGTTCCTCGTGAAACTGAAACAGATGCAGAGGGTAGATCGCCAAACCACGACCACTACCAAAGAAAAATCGACCAATCAAGTAATGCCTTATCGAAGAAATACTATGAAATCCTGGCTACACTAGACCACTATTTCCATGGTGATCAGATATCAAAGATACCGAAGGGTACTGTCTTTGACACAGAGATTAAGGCACCACCAGGTAAAACAATCTGTGTTCCTGTACGTGTCGAACCCAAGGTCTTTTTTGCTACAGAAAGAACGTTCTTGTCCTGGATGTCTGTGGCTATCCTATTATCCGGTGTATCTACTACATTGTTGAACTACGGTACGAAGACCACTACAATTGCATCCATAGGGTTTTTCTTAACGTCACTAATAACCATTGTCTACACCTATATTACTTACAATATTAGAGTAGTGTACATCAGAGAAAAGTGGGCTGTCGACTATGAGGACAGAATAGGCCCACCTTTGATCTGCGTCTGTTTAATCGGATCAATGCTCTTCTCATTCTACTGCAATGTTATTTAGAAATATCTGGAATACACAACATGGATAATGTTTGCTCTTAAATTAACCTATTACATATACATCACATTATTATTTTTATATTCAAATAGGCTTCGTGTATATTTTTGTTGTTTTTTTTATAACGTCACTAATAGCTCATCGCTTCTATCTATCGAATGTTTTTAAGAAAAAGGTAAATAGTTGAAGAGAAACACGTAATAACTTCAGTTGGCCCACAACATCTAAAGAACCATAGTGAGAATAACTTGGTAGATGACTGGTAATAAGAAAGTGACTAATTTTGATGATTTGGATAAGCAAAAGGAAAATATTGTCCCCATAAAAGAAGGTAGATCGGCACATCGGTTAGTCCAGGCATTGGGACTCAATGAAGATCACATCAAAGAGCAAAGGGCGGTGTATATGACCAAAATACTGACACAATTTGATGAACATGATGATCCTCTGTCGTTGTATTTGGAGTATATTGACTGGATCAACCATGTATTTCCTCAAGGTGGATCTTCTAAGCAGAGTGGAATGCTGTCAGTTATTGAAGACTGTATTATACGGATTAAAGACATGGAGATGTATAGAAATGACCCACGATATGTGAAATTATGGCTATGGTATATGGAGCTATTCACTAGTAAATATAAGGCTGACTGTAGGGATCTGTTTTTCTTCATGTTAAGAAATAAGATTGGTTACAAGTTGTCTGAGTTATACGAAGAGCTAAGTGGGCTTCTACTGGAATTAAATCAAAGAAAATATGCAATTGCAATCTTAGAACTGGGAATCGAAGAGTCTGCCCAACCTGTAAGTGAACTAATACATCGAAGGGATATGCTTCTAGAGTCAAATTCTGAATTTACCAATGAACAGGATATTGTACAAAATTTGATACCAGAGGCTGAACAGATAATTCTGGGTAGTAAAAGATCCGATATCATAAAAACTAGAGAACGCAAGCCTCAAGAGCGCATGGTCAACGATAGTGAATCAACAATATTTAGAGATAGTGATAGTATAGAAGAAGAACCAATTCATTTCCATAGTTGGAGAGTTTTTGAAGATCTGAAGACAAGAAATAAAGAAAATAAAGTTCCTGTGTTGTCTTTAGATTTGAGCAAAGGAAATAAATCAATTGTTTCTGCAGGAGAAAAATCTGATAAGATCACAATATTTCAAGATGATCTAGGTAGATCAGCTCCAAAATACAAAGTCATTGATGTTCCAGGTAAGAAAAAAGAAACTATCGATTTTAACATTGATTTATTGATGACTGACATTCCTCAAAAAGAACAGTGTACTGAAGAAATATTGGCAGTGATATATCAACGGAGAAGAACCAAATTAGTTGGTAAAAGACTTAATGTATTCAAGGATGGCAATGATCATAAAAGGGCAAAAGTTTGCGCTAGGAAAGACGGTCTAAGCTGAAATTTGCTGTATATGGTTCCATAGAGCAGGTCTTTTACTGGAATTTTCAAATATATAGTCATTTGGCATAAAAAATATTTAATATGGACATAGTCATTATTCTACGTAGTTCCAAATAATATATTTACTAAAATACAAGTTATAGAATAAGATACCCATAGAATGCAAAACTGATTGAAAGTAATATTAAAATTAATGAGTTGTGGTGTTAATATCTTTATTTTTTGTTTTTGTTTTTGTTTTTCTATCAAATTATTGTTCCTGTTGAGTTCTAACACCACTAACAATGTCGTCAACTCTTAGAAGCAGACAAGCACTTTCGATGGCAGTCTTAATACTTTGCTGTTTGATGACTTCTGGTTCCCAGATACCATAATCGACCATATCCACAATCTTACCAGTATCACCGTCAATACCAGTAGTATAGTTGCCTTGAGCATGTTTAGCTCTCAGTTGAGATAGTACTCTGATTGGGTTACCACCTGCATTTTGTATAAGAGTTCTTGGGATACATTCCATTGCATCGGCAACAGCTTGGTATGGCCATTGTTGAATACCTTCAAGTTGCTTGGCCTTTTCAGCCAATTTGACAGAGACTGCCATCTCAGTAGCACCACCACCTGGAGATAGAGATGGGGACAACATGACGTTACGAGCGACAGCCATAGCATCTTGCAAGTTACGGTCAACTTCATTTAGAATGTCCTTAGAACCACCACGTAACATGATAGTACAAGCCTTTGGATTTTTAGCTTCATCTAAGAATGTGAAGTATTCATCACCTATTAGTTCAACCTTGAAAATACCACAGTCAGTACCAACGTCACTTTCTTTCAAATCTTCAACACGATTCACTATAGTAGCACCAGTGACACGGGCAATTCTGTTGTTATCAGTCTTCTTAACTCTTCTCAAAACACTGCAGCCACCCTTTAGTAGGAAATGTTGTGCCAAATCAGAAACACCCTTTTCAGTGATGACCAAGTTTGGTTTCATGGCCAAGATTTGTTCACACATTAGTTGGACTTGTTCTTCTTCGATTTGCAAGATTCTGTTCCAGTCTTCTTCATTTTGGATTTCAATGTTGGTTTGAGATTCACCTTTCTTGTATTCCAATGGACAATCAAGTAGAACCACACGAGGGTTTTCTATTCTACGAGACATCTTTGGATGAACGACATCCTTGTTTAAGAGGACACCATTTAGTACTCTGGATTCCATAACATCACCACCTGGAATTTTCTCAACTCTAACGTATCTCTTCGTATCAATTTCGTATCTGTTAGAGTTGTCACCATCATCTGAAGGAGGAACGCCTAGATCAACTCTAACTGTCTTGACAGCCTTCAAAGCCAATTCGCACATCTTCTCAGACCAGTGGTTGACATATTTGGTACCAATAGATGCCTGGATCAACTTACGCATAGCAGAATCGTTTTCTATGTCAACTGGTTTGCTCACGTCCTTGATCACTTCCAAAGCATCTGCCAGAGCCTTCTTCAAAGCCTGAATGATAATAACTGGATGGATGTTCTTTTCAATCAAGTAAGGAGCACATTGCGCAAGAATCTCACCAGCCAAGATAATAACGGAGGTGGTACCGTCACCAACTTCTTCATCTTGTGTTCTAGACAACTCAATCATGGACTTAGCTGCTGGATGAGCAACATCAATTTCTCTCAGGATAGCGTGACCATCATTGGTAACAGTAAGACCACCCATTGGATCCAAAAGCATCTTTAACATAGCCTTAGGGCCTAGACACGTCCTGATAACATCAGCAACTGCCTTCGCAGCAGTGATATTGGAAATCTGAGCTTGACGTCCGATCGTACGCTCTTGCGAGGTATTCATAAACACAACTGGTGCCTGCATCTCTTGTTAGTTTTTTTGGTTTGGTTTATCAGCCGATTGAGCACTTGTCCGAATGATTTAAGAGTTCAATATTGGTATTTTTATTTTACTTTACCGCTTGCTTGATTATCCATCGCGTTGGAGTTGGTGGCGGAACCGCAACAATGGCCAAAAGAATTGAAAAAAAATTTTATATAGTCGTTTCCAATGACTTTTTTGAAAATTTAGATATAATTAAAAATATATAAATTAATCTATTCATATATATAAATTATATTGGTGGTTATTAGTAATATATTACAACAGATGATTTTGCATTCATCTGTATTCTTCAACGTTTGTGTTTCTGATGCTGTCTGTTATCATGGCCATGTCCATGTCGAAGCCCATGTCCATGCCGGCCTGCAGTTCCTCTGCTTCGGCCTGCATCTGGTCCTGGACAAAACTGGTTTCGTTGTAAGTGTCGATTAACCCGTCGTCGTATGGGTTATTCGAATATTGTTGTGGGTTTGGTGCTTTTTGCTGTTGCTGTTGCTGTGATGGGACCTGTAACTGGATTTCGTCATCCAGGTTGGTTTGACTACGAGATGCATTTCTAGATTGTGTAGTCACAGTTGGGTATATATCCGTGATCTTGGTGAAAGCTAGTTTTGTGTCTCTGTCAGGTAGCTTACGAGTATAATCTTGTAAGGCTCTAGTTAGCCACTTCATTGCAACTGTGGCAGTGTCTCCTTCTAATTGCAACGACTTGTCTGTAGGACCTGTCTGTAGAAGTTCCTTGGTCTCCTTTCTGGCAAAATAGTCAATTATAGGTAGTCTTGGTAGTCCAAACATTAGTGAACTTGGATCGTTCTTGTTGGTGTTGAAATGGCTTGGGCGACCATATTTACCTAGACAGTCCATCAATGGGACAATAAATCTGATCAAAGTCTCCAGCTGTTTAACACCCTCGTGCTCTACTGGTCTAATCAATAGTGATCTCTGCACGTTGGTAAAGTTTTGTGGAATGGATTTGCTTGACTTTTTGGAGGCTATAGAAGTAGATCTCTTATGACCAACTATTGGACTACCAGGTCCACCAAGTTTTGGAGATGAAAAGAAACCCCCTCTGGATTTTGGTGAAGTCAGTTGATTGTCATCATTAGAGCTATTGCCGCTACTAACACTTAGGTTTCGGCTTGACTTTGATAGATTCCTTAATTGTCCGTTCAAAAATCCAGAACTGCCGCTCTTGGAAAAGCTTCCTTGTTCAGGGTTTGGTGAATTTATGTTGTTAGAGAAGCTAACTTCACCAATAACCTTAATCATATTCAAATTGTTGTCCAAAAAGGATTCACCGCCATCATTTTGTCCCAGAGGATTATTCTCGTTAGTTCCGTAGAAAAATAGATCTTGTATGTCGTTATTTTCGGAGGAAATAAAGCAAACCATATTTTTGGAGTTCGTAGACTTGTTGTCTTTGTAAAATTTAATTTTATATCCACCTTTCTTGCTAGGTTTTGGTTGACTTTCACCATTACCATTGTTCTTACCAAACAAACTACTCTTCTTCTTTTCAGTACCATTTGTTTGAGGTGCTTGCTTATTCTTTTTCTCAACACCATCAACATGACACCATAACCGGACCCAACCACCTTGTTCCTCTAGGTAAACATCACACCAGTCCTTGAAACTGAAATGAGAATTCAAGACAAGGTTGATATCGGACATTCTCAAACCAATTTGAGCGATTAAAGCACCAGTTAAAGCCTTCAAGATAGAAAATCTCTCGAAGATGGATAATAAGGCTGTTCTATAAAGTACATTAATACTGTGTTCAGATTTTGTAGACAGAGTAACTTCCCCATCATTAAACATCAATTGGTATTCTGCGCCATCAGTTTCGACGCGCAATGTGACACCTCCTGTTAGATCAACATCCAGAACTCTTGAAGTCTCCTGAGTTTCAATAACAAAAGAAGTACCCTTAATTTCAACACTTGCTACACTCTCAGTTGAATCCGTGGTAATGACAGTCCAGCGATCTTCGACAGAAGGATTGAATTCCCAGTAAAAATATCTCTTAATCTCTTGGCTTGCTAGTAGTGCCGTTAATGGTTTAAGAGCTTCAAGAGCCTTGGGTGGAATCTTCAGAAAATCTAGGTCCATTTGATGGTGAGAACTCTTTCTTCTATTCTTAAGTTGTGTTCCTAATTCACTAGTAGAAAAACTCAACTTCTCACTCAGTTTTCTAGATGGAGGTACCTGAGGAAAATCATCTTCTGTTTGAGAAGGCGATGACATATCTGTATTTGATGATGATTTATTCTTGAAAGAATTTAAAGAAAACTTCATGATTAGAGATTTAGTGCTTTGAGAATATTTTGGTTACCTGACTTATGTGGATAAATTTCCTTTCAAACAGTGTTGTTGTAGATGAATAACGTCTTAACTTTCGTAAATACTATTCACAGGATGATAATAAAAGAAGGTTTGGAAAGACACAGTTATATACAGAGAGTTTCTTCAAACTTTAGGTTTTCTAATTCTTTATTCCTTTTTCCCCTTTAAGTAATATGAAGGTTCTTCTAAGGTCCTATGCAAACAGCCAAGTTGGTTTTGAAGAAAACAATATCACAAATATATTGCTATTGTCGATTAAAAACGGGAACTCAACTATCTTCTTACTATTTATGTCCTTAATATTAGTTCAAATCAAGTGGTATTTAAATCAGAACAAAACTTCAATTCACTTTTTTTTTTGATCGTAATTCAACAGTAATTTCCCAAATAAGTGATAAAAAAAAAAAAAAAGAAGGACTTTTTGCCCTCTTAAAGTACTTGCTTCTACGCGAATATTCTGTACTGTTTTGTGTTATAATTTTCAACCCATGATCCTACGCTTTTTGATAGAAGAAAAATGAAAAGTTCGTCTTATGAACGAATTTTAAGCCCTCGTTTGCTGTAACTGGAAAGTGCAAAACAAGACAATTTCGCAGACGGGGTGTGTTCTCAGCAAAGGGGGGCAGGAAGGAGGTAGCAATGAAAGAAGAAAAAAAAAAGTGGAAGGGTGCCCCTCCTTTTTAAGTTTATTACTCTTTCTTCCGCTCTACAGACACTGTCCCAACTACCTTATAATAGTAGCATATTTAAGAGCATTGTCATAATGGCTGTCAAAGCCTTTTATGTACAAATGTTTAGTCTGTACTGGAAAGGAAAACAAATGAACTAGGAAAGAAAAAATGTGGCAACTAAAAAATTACGCAAACCTGTTTCGCGATGATCTCTAAAACAAAAAATGTTTGTATAGACTGTGTTTCTTTTTGATCAGGCTGCTAAATTTTGCAGTTTTTTTTTTTTGCAATTGTTAAAAAAAAAAAAAAAAAAAAAAAAAAAAATAAAAAGAGGTTGGGGTTATCATGTGTCCTTTCTTGTATTTGTCCTACCATTTATTAGAGTACAACTTGCCATTCATTAAAGAAAATTCAGAAAAGGGGTGATGAAGAGGAAAGGATTTAAATTTTTGAATGACGTATTTCTCTTCTGCACTCATGTTTTCTTTTGATCTACACTTCTTTAATGCGTTTAAAAGCCGTTTCGTTAATGATTTGGTTCACCAAAAAAAATAAGTTGGACTATTGGGAATGGAGGCGTATAAAGAAATAATTTTACCCTGTCATCTAAATCATATGTCTAGTTCATCATGACCGAAGGATGGCACTCTTTGATCTTTTACCGCAAGTTTGTGGAGATTTCCCGTAGTTGAGTCATGTTGTTCACTATAATCCGGTATGAAATCTTTCATTATTGGATACTCATTATTTTCAATAATTGTAAGATCTGTCATAGTGACCCCGTTTATGATGAATTTACGTAGTGAAGTGTATTCTTTATTGCCATAATTTTCATTGACAACAAATGCTATCGATCTGACTAAAGGCTTTAATTGAATAAACCAGCTTGGTAGAGGAAAATTTTGTCTAACCCTTTTATCCATCAGGTCATACTTGTATGTAGAGACCAGCACATAGCTAGTGTCCTGTGAGAAGACTATATTGGAGTTTCCATTGGTTTTTGAAGCTTCTCTTAATTTTTTATCCATACCGGGTACATTATTATTTGCCAATTTCACATATACACTTATCAGTTTTGGAGCTGAGGTCATCATGTGCAAATTATTAGTAAATCTTCCATGTAAATAGGACAATCTTGTTAAATATATTGGTTCATTGAACCTTATAGTCCAGGAGCAATCAATTGGTTTGACACATTGCCAGTATGTCGACCCTCTACTTATCGAAGAGTCAGTGAGAAGTTCTAATGGGGTAACAACATTTCCATTTTTGTAGTTATAAGTTGATGAAGTCAAATGTTTTACTAGTCTAGCACCTTGTGAAGCGGTAGAAAAATCTAGATCGTCTTCCCACCTGTACTGATTCGAGTTGTAAATATCGTGGACCATTTTTTTCAGAATGATTGTACGGTATTGGTCTGGTATTAATCCATCCGATGAGGATTTACCTGTATTTCTAGTATTGGTTTCTTGTATCTTAGACAAAACCTCTTGTAAGATTTCATGTTTATTTAATTGAAGATGACGGTTTAGTTCTTGTATGAAATATTCCTTGTCCACGTATTGTAATTCATTTGTCAGTATTTCTTTGATATAGTCATTCAGATCATACCCAAGAGTGGAACTGTTTCCGAAAAAGGGTTCCGAAGTGTGTACAATCTGACTTAGTATTTCTGAGATATATTGGTGCATTTCAGGTATTATCAACATTGTAGAAGAATTGTTAACCACTACTGGAACTTCAGTAGGTAGAGACTTGTTGAGCTGGGCTAACAATTGCTCCTGCCATCCTGTGATGTTTTCCACAGTCAACTTTTTGTTATTTGAGCCCAAGATCCCATTTACTTTTTCGTTCAGAGATTCTATCTGCGATTGCAAGTTCTTGATATTCTTGGGGAGGATGCGTTTGATGTTTTTTTCAAATTGTGATATAACAACTTTCACTGTCTTATCGAGTTCTTTCACATGTTTCTGTTCCCTAGTATTCAACTCACTGTATAAATGGTTGATCTGTTTCTGTAGACTACTCCCAGCCATTGATAGATCATTTCCAGGAGTCGCTGAAGTTAGATAAGAAACAGACAGGTAAAACATTACTATCCCACAAAATAGCATTACTAACTTCGTTATCACATTATATTTTCTATCTTCCTCCTCGTCATCATAATATTCTGATTCAGTATAATCATCTTCCTCTTCCTCTTCATCTTCTTCTCCCTCATCGTCCTCTATAAAGCTCTCATCGAACTCACTATAACTCACGTCATCATCACTGAGATCTCTAAACGCAACATTCCCTACATCATCCTCTTCCGCATTGTAATCTTTATCAGCAGTCTCCTCATATGGGAAATCAGTACCACCAACTATAGATTCCTTAAACCTGCTATACTCTTCATTGTAACCACCATCTACTTTCTCCATCAACATATCCTTATACTTCTCTTTCGCGTCCATTATAAAAAACGTTTTGTTAAAATTAAACAAAATTTGGTAATGCCAAAGAGTATTTAACAATTTTCTTTCTCTTCTCGCCCTTTTTATAAGAAAAAATTAGCCGCCGAGAACCAACAAAAAAAAATTAGACAGAAAAGAATTAGCCGCCAATATCTTGCTCCCCTTTTTGAGTAATCAGATCTTAAAAAAAAAAAAAACTAAAAATTAATTAAAAAAAATCTAAAAATACAATATCATTGTCTACGTAAAAACGCGTCAAAAAATAAATAAAAAATTGACGTGTGATTAGGGTAACAGTTATGGCCGGGTAAAATAAAAGTTTGGGTAAAAGTTTGGAAGGGGGATGAGGGGATGGATGGTCCTGCTTGTGTGGGGAGTGAGGGTAATCGTAAGGGAGAGAGGAGAAGAGGAGACCTCTAAGCTTAAAAGGGCGTATGCATAAGCCGAAATTCTCATAAAGGGAGAGAAGGGTATGAACTATATAAAGAGTTTTTGCTTTTATTCAAAGGGAAAGGAGAAAGAAGAAATATAACAGAGGACTAATTGAATTGACCATGTCTGAACAAGTGCCCTTTACTGTGGTTGCTACGTTTGCGTATCAATCAGAGTATGAGGATGATTTGAATTTCGATAAGGGACAGGTGATCACGGTTACCAATGTTGAGGATGAGGAATGGTACTATGGTGAATATGAGGATGGAAGTAAGAGTGGTATTTTCCCAAAGAGTTTTGTTACAAAGAAGGCAGAAGGAAATGCCAAAGTTGAGCCAGAGAAGGTTGAAACTGAGAGTACCCCTATTAAGGTTTCTGAGCCTGAGCCTAAGCCAGTGCCAGTGCCAATGCCAGTACCGGAGGCAGCACCTGCTCCTTCGGAGAGCCAACCTCCAATTCCTCATGGAGATCAAATAGATAAGGAGGAAGTTAAGAAGGAGATGCCTAAACCAGGTAAGATTCCTATTCCTGCTGCCGTGAATCCTGATGAGATGCACGATGAACCTGTCAAGTCTGAGGAGATCGATTTGCCTAAGATGAGTCTAAAGGAAAGGATCTCGATGTTGCAAGAACAACAAAGACTGCAAGCTGAGCGAGATGAAGAGTTGATGAAGAAGAAATTGGAGAAGAAGCACACTGAAGAGACCGCTGTGGTTGAAGATGCCGATGATGAAGCTGCTGCTGATGTTGCTGCTGCGATGGATGCCGCTGCTGATGCTCATTCTCATGTGTCTAGATCCTTGTCTAATGCTTCAAAGCCACATTCGTTCCATGATCAGCACCATGATGGTGCCGGTATTCCAACAATGGATAATTCTGAATCACCAGTAACAACTATGAATGAGGAAGATGAGAACGAACCTACAAAAACTGAGCCTATGGAACAAGTAGCTGCTACAACTGAAGAATCTACTCAGGGTGTTGAGCAAAGGGGAAATGAAGAAGAGGAAGAGGAAGAAGAGGAAGAAGATAGTGAAGAAGCCCGTAGAGCTGCTCTAAGAAATAGAATGGCAAAGTTGGCGGGGGCTGGTAGATTTGGTGGCCCTGTCGGTTTTAATCCATTCGGTATGCCAGCCCCAGCAGCTGGTATGGATGCTACTCCAAAAAAGAAGAAAACTAAAGATCCAATTGAAGAAACTGAAAAACAAACGGAACATGCCAAACCAGTTCCGGTTATGCCATTTGCTGATCCAAATATGAATCCAATTTTAAGAAAGATGACATCCGGTGAAAATGATAAAGAGGAATCTTCTGAGACTGTTGGAGAGGACAATTCTGCACCAGCACCACCAGTTCCAGATCTGGAACGCAAGAGTTTGGATCCGAGAAGTAGTTCTAACACATCACATGCGTATCATGAACTTGCTAGCGACCATAAGTCTGCCCATTCTATCGATGATGATAAGTTCCACTCAGCAGATGAGTCTAAAGGTTATGAATCTTCAAATGAGGAAAATGATGACTTGTCATCCAAAAAGAATGCTGGTCCACAACTTGAGAATGTTAATGATATCAGCGAAAAGACACCTCTAAAAGATGAGGGACCAGCAATTAATATTCCTACAGTTACTGATGACTCTTCTTCCGATAGCTCTGATGAAGAAAAAGAAACTACCATCCCAGGACCTCCTCAAGTTCCTCCAATGCCTCAGGCTCCACAGCATCCACAAGCACCGCCAGTACCTCCAGTACCACAAACTAGTGCTATGCCTCCTCCACCACCACCAGTGCCAGCAGGAGCCCCAGCTCCTCCTGTTCCTGGTTCTCATCCTCAGGCTCCTCCTCCACCAGCACATCCTCACGCTGACATGAGTAGAGAAACAGGAGATGTCGAAAATGATATTCCTGCAAGACCATTGCACCCACCTTCTGAAAAAAAGGATAACGCACCTCCTGTGCCTCCTCAGGTTCCAATGCCTCCTATCCCAGTGATACCACCACCTTCGAGTCAAGCGAAGGCAGCTCCACCACCACCTCCACCAGGTGCACCTGCTGTTTCCACAGAGACTCCAAGTGGGGGCAAACCTCCAATTCCCGGTCAAGGCCCACCAATTCCTTCGGGACATCCAGGTCCGCATGGCGCTCCGCCACCACCACCACCACCATCTCACGAAAGGAGAACATCTGACCATGCTCCACCTCTACCTCCTCATGTTCCAGGTCAGATTGCCTCAAAACAACTTCCTACATCCAATCCATTCTCTCAGATAACTGGCGAAGGCAATATGTCTGCTCCTCCTCCACCACCTCCAACCTCTGGTCCACCAGATGCATTTGTACCTCCGCCAGCACCACAACTCCGTGAAGTTAAGAGCACAACTACGACTGAACTATCTGAATCTGCCAGTATGATTATGATTCCATTCAAGGACACTGACACATGGTGGTTGGAGAAGAAAGTCCCACCAGAATTGAAGAGCAGCAAGGTTAAATTCCATATGGAGTTTGAGGAAAATATTATAAAGAAGAGATTAGGTCAGAAATGGATCGTAAGAGATTTTTACTTTTTGTTTGAAAGCTTATCGCAAATCGTATTTACAGTTGCATTTAATATTGCTGATCCATCTAATACAGCTATTAATCATCAAAAGTATATTCCTGCACCTATACCAGATGACTCAAAACTTGAATCATATGCGGCAAGCTTCAATCCAACTATTATAAAGAAAGCGCATGATGCTATTGGCTCTGAAACTGTTGGGTTAGCAAGGAGCATTGTCCGTGAATTCCAAGACAAGGCAATTCCTGATTTTGGAGGTAGAACCTTTGGTTACCCAATAGTTAATTACAAGGCGCAAACAGAGATCGATACTGCTTCCTTGAAGAAAATCATTCCAGGTGATATTATGGTTATTAGAAAGGCTACTTTTGAGACCCACAAAAAACTAGGTAAGAAGGAATTGGTATCTGTTGGTCAGGACTCATCCCATGTTGCTATTGTTACTGATTACGATTTTGCAAAGGATAAGTTTAGAGTTATCGAAATTCATGATGGCAAGGTGGTCCAATCAAGTTATAAGCCACATCATATGAAGTCCGGTAAACTAAAGGTGTTCAGAGTTATTGGGAGAGACTACGTCGGTTGGTAAGTTATGATGGTTATGAAAATTTCATAAAAAATAAAATTAGATAAAAACATTTTTTGTCCTTTATAAGACAGAATAAAGAAAACGAAATATAAGTACCGTATTTACGACTCTTATAAATGTATAAATAAAAAGTATCCTTGATTTTTTTTCTACCATGGAATTTTTTGTCACTATTCTTAACGGTAGTGATATCCAAATCAAAAATGGCGATGGCCTGTGTAATTTTGTGAATAAAAACGTACATTGGGACCCAAAGCATTTTGATTGAGAGTTTAAGGCTTGATAAATATTAAAGTGTGATACATACCCTATGCTCTGTAAAACCTGGAATGGAAGAATACTTTCACGATTACGGGTTAAGAAGGTGGGTATACCCAACTTCCTGGAGGAGTTCAATGGGTTCCACATAATTGAGGATGACACGAGGCCTATACGAATCGATGGCTCTAGAAAATCAATTGAAGATAAATTTGAATGGAGATTAGCTGGTGGTAACACATTCTTATCTTCAGAATGTGATAAGGTGGTATTTCGCAGAGATTATGGAATTAAAGAAGCTGTAGGTAATGTTAAAGGACTGCTGGACCCAATTTCTAAATTTCAATCGGAAGCCAGGATATTCGCAAATGAAGCTACACTCTACAAATGTGACTACTTTTATCTGCAATATTATCCACCGGAGCACTTCCTCTCAATGTTTAGAAAGAGTCGACCTGCTGTAATCTGCAAACCTGTTCAGGATGTTTTTATTAATGGGAGGATAGAACAAGATAGTGAGAAATTATACACTGTACGAAATGAAGAACTATCAAGGATAGCTACGAAGTTTCAAGCAATGGTAAACAACTCCAAATCGAAGAAGCCGAAGGACTATGCAGTACATCGAAGAGCTCTTAGAATCAGCTTGAAAAATTGGTTTATACAAGAGTGGTGCTCATTAAAAGGTTCAGAAGCTGTTGATGAACAGATTACAATGCTCTCAATTGGCCATGAGACGGTAAGCAAATCTTTCAAATATATTGATAACTGTGGTAGAAGTATTCCCGGTATTGCAAAGGATGGTTACTATCTATATACCTGTATGATATTTCCTGATCGTTCAAATAAAGAAGAATATGAAAATCATGTAAGAAAAAGTGTTAAACTGGTTGCGGATAAAACTTGGGAAGATATTTATAAACCTGGAGGCAAGTTTACTGGCAAAAAAGAAAGTTGGGTAGAAAGAGCCAATAGTAAAGTCAAGGTAAATGTTGTAAATCGGTTCTTAGCACATTCGGAAGCACCTTATAGACTAACTAAAGAAGAAGTATAATCTTTATTTGCGGCTATAAAATAAAATACTATAGAGAAGACTTACGGAGAACTAGTTATTATATTTTGCTTCCAACTTTATTTGATGGGTGAAACCCTAGGAAAAACAAAATTAATTAGGCGTTTCAAGGACTAAAATACCTTAAATCGCTTTGTGATTATTGTTATTTCTTGTACAATTTCCTTATTATTTTTTAGAAACCAACCCTGTTGGAAACAAAGTATAGATTAATTCCGCTAATGGCCGCATGAGGGGATGAGCATTGACCATTTAGTGTCCTTGTTATGGACTGTGGCCAACATACATATGTGAGTCTTGGCACGAACGTCATCTAGAAGTCGTGGCTCAGTATGACAAACAGCCTCTGAGCGAAACGCACCTGCAAAAGCAGTTCCCGCAATATTTGTTTTTTTGACTTTTGTAGCTGATATGTTGTTTCTTACAAACGTCTGCCTTTACCACCTCTGCCAAGGGATTCTTCCTCAGCAGCAAGCAAGGCATCACGTTCCTTCTTGGCAGCAAGCTTCTCCTGACGCTTCTGTTCCATGATTTCTTTCTTACTAACACCAGTTCTGGCACCAGCTTCCCATTTCTTAGCCTCCTCGGCCTCTAACTTCTCTCTTTGAGAACGGTTCTTCTCATATTCTTGTTGACGCTTTCTAGCTCTACCTTGAGCAACCTTAGCAGCGGATTCACTAAATCTCTTACCCATTATTTATTTTTTATTTATTTGAAGTATTTGTTGTTTGTGTTGTTATTCTACTTTCAAAGATCAAATAGAAAGTTACAAGTAGTATTTGCGCCATGTTTATATATCAGA
The DNA here is from genome assembly GCA_030556385.1 of Nakaseomyces kungkrabaensis. Lineage (NCBI taxonomy): Eukaryota > Fungi > Ascomycota > Saccharomycetes > Saccharomycetales > Saccharomycetaceae > Nakaseomyces > Nakaseomyces kungkrabaensis. The sequence continues at coordinate 82,565 of JAKTPY010000022.1, read as the reverse complement.
ATTACCACTTGAGTTGGGGGGTGCATTAAGTTAATATTAAAAAAGAAAGAAAAGAAAAGAAAAATGGGTGTCTGAGTTAAAAATGAGGGTGTCTATACAAAATAGAGTTCAAGTAAAGCATATTTTTGTCGGATAATTACTTCAAATAATTACTGTCGATAGTACTGTTCTATAATTGGGTGTATGCGTGTATTATCAACAGGTCACCTCATCACTTTTTCTTCGATACGACAAAAGGACAAGAATGGACTGTTTAGATTATGCTACACTTCCCTCAGAAAATGAGCGGAGATACGTAATTGATACTATGTGAGGGAATGTATATATTAGGTTGGACTAATGGTTGTCGAGATCAGAATTAACCCAATGGTGTATTGCTTTCAACCTCATCGCCAAAATTGAAGAAAGTCAGATGAAAAATTATTTTTTCAAGCTCATCGCGTAAAAACAATAAAAGGCTTTAGAAGAAAAATTATTTAAATTTGACAAGATTACAGTGTGTTTTGGATCAATATTATACAACAACTACCACAGATCAATTGCAATTGTCTATAATGGATTCTTTACTGGATAAGTTTGATAGGGAGCGCGCTGACAAAGTGGAGTCTAGTAAGATTCTGGAGAGAGCTAAAGTTGAGGAGACTTTTGATGAAGAGAATGTTTTTGCGTTGGGCTATACTGATCGAGACTATGCTCCTCAGTACCATTTGATGTATCAGTATAGGTTGAAGGTGCTGAAGGCTAGGGTTCGCGAGGAGTGTTTGGCCAAGTGGGATTCTGGTTTCAAGTTAAACGGACGCGAAGTTGTAGAGAAAGGTAACGTGCTGGATATTCAAGGTAAGGAGCCTTGTTGGTGTATTGGTACCATTTACAGAGAGATGAAATATAAGCCCAATGTATTGGAGGAAGTTATGAATGATACATATGGTACTGTAGAGATGGAGGATAAAAGTTATACTGACCCAGAAGGATCTGATGAAGTCATGCTTGAGGATGAGAGTGGTAGAGTGTTGTTGGTCGGTGACTATATAGCAAAGACACCTTTTGTCACAGGTACTGTAATTGGTATTCTTGGTATGGAGGCAGATGCTGGTACATTCCAAGTACTAGATGTGTGTTACCCAAAGGCTTTACCTCAATCCCCGAGACCTGTAGAAAAACCAAGTGGTAATTCAAGAAAAATTGCCCTAGTGTCAGGACTGAACATCTCTACCACCACACCGGACCGTATAATGAAGTTGCAGTTACTGCAGGAATATCTAATGGGTAGGTTAGGACACGAAGAAAAAATTGCACAGATTGGTCGACTATTGATATGTGGTGATTCCATAGATTTCAATGCAAAGAGAGATGAACCTGGTGCATTAGCAAACAAACTAGATGAATTTGGTAAATTTTTGAGTAACACTCTCCAGAGTATTTCAATTGATATTATGCCAGGTTCAAAAGACCCAAGTGATAGAACGTTACCTCAACAACCTTTACATAAAGCTCTTTTCCGTGAGTCACTATTGGTTTATTTTGATAAGATCAACAAAAACTTGCTAAACTTAGTGACAAACCCATATGTGTTCAAAATTGATGGTTGGGAAATCTTGACGATGGCTGGACAAAATATTACCGATATTTGTAAATACATTCTACCCTTTGACAAAGAAGATACTCCGCAAAGCACTAATGAATCGGTTGATGAAAGGAGAACGGAGCGAATTTTAGACTTAATGGAATGTACAATGAAATGGCAGAACATTGCACCAACAGCGCCCGACACGTTATGGAGCTACCCTTATAAGAATGAGGATCCATTTGTACTAAAAAAATGGCCTCATATTTATGTGGTGGGTAACCAACCACACTACGGATTCAGAACTGTTAAAGTTGCGGATAACACCGATATTTTAATGATCTCCTTACCGGTCTTCAGTGAAACTGGCCAACTTGTACTATTAGATATGGACACACTAGAGACGGAACTAGTAACTATAGGTAATATATAGAGTTAATAAAGTAGTAGTAATAATAGATAAATTAGTACTACCGATATGATTTTAGAAATTAGGGTGCTAGCTAACTAAAAAAACAATATCATTCAAAACGATTTTCTACTTGCCATTAAACAAAAAAAAATTATAGAATGAAACGGACAGGAATTGAACCTGCAACCCTTCGATTGCAATTGTTGATTCCGAGGAAATCCCAGATTTTAACTGGAGTCGAAAGCTCTACCATTGAGCCACCGCTTCATCTATTTCTTGTTTAATAAGAGCAAAGTTGAAAGTACTTATTGTAATAGGTATATTTTTAAATTTTGTATTTTATATAATTTAAACTACTACAAAATTTAGATGTTATAACTTTTTTTTTTAATTTTTTATGTTTTTTTTATTTTGTTTTACTTGATTTTTGTTGTTTTTTATTTGTTTTGCTGTTTTTTATTTGTTTTGTTGTTATTATTATTTGTTGTATTTTAGTTACTTTTTTTTTTGTTTTTTAATAGTGATAACTATACCAAAGTTTAACTATGAAAGTAGGAAAAACTTTTGAAGCATCTTTTTAAATTTGTTTTAAGGTTTTTTATTTAGCAGGAACTGCACTGACATCTTGGAGATGTGGTCTTAATGCATGTACACCTTTCACACTTACAATTGTCACATTTGCAATTGGAGCAGCGGCAATTCTTACATTCGCAAACTTCACAACAACAATTTGGGGTTTTCTTTACATTGCTAGTGCAGCTACACTTTTCACATGTACAATCATCACACTTGCAAGCATCACATTGACAGTCATTGCACTCACAAACCTTACAGCAACAGTTTCTGATTGTTAATTTGCTGAAATTAATGCATTTGCAATTCTCACACTTGCAGTTATCGCACTTGCAGTTCTCACACTCACAATCATCACACTTGCAAACCTCACAGCAGCACTTCTTTTTTTGAGTGGTTATGGTGCAGTTACAGTTACTGCACTTGCATTCGTTGCACTTGCATTCGTTGCACTTGCAGCCATCACACTTGCAATCATCACACTTGCAATCATCACACTTGCAAACCTCACAGCAGCACTTCTTCTTTTGAGTGGTTGTGGTGCAGGCACAGTTACTGCACTTGCATTCATTACACTTGCAGCCATCGCACTTACAGTTGACACACTTGCAAACCTCACAGCAGCACTTCTTCTTTTGAGTGCAGGCACAGTTACTGCACTTGCATTCGTTGCACTTGCAACCATCACACTTACAATCATCACACTTGCAAACCTCACAGCAGCACTTCTTCTTTTGAGTGCAGGCACAATTACTGCACTTGCATTCATTACACTTGCAACCATCACACTTACAGTTGACACACTCACAAACCTCACAGCAGCACTTCTTTTTTTGAGTGGTTATGGTGCAGACACAGTTACTGCACTTGCATTCGTTGCACTTGCAACCATCGCACTTACAGTTGACACACTCACAAACCTCACAGCAGCACTTCTTCTTTTGAGTGCAGGCACAGTTACTGCACTTGCATTCGTTGCACTTGCAACCATCACACTTACAGTTGACACACTTGCAAACCTTGCAGCAGCATTTTGTTACGGTTGTACCTTGACCACACTTACAGACATTGCAGAGACAGGTATTTTCTGTAACAGAATTATTCTTAATTTGGGAAGACATGATTTAAAATTTATTTTTTTTTTGTAGTTGTAGTTGAACTATTTTATTTTATTTTATTTGTTGTTTTTATTATAATATAAAATAGAAATTGAAAACAAAACAAAAACTAAATTCCAACAACCATCTGTCATTTATATATGTTTTTTTATTGACAAAACTCTAAATCAGCAATAACTTATACTGGTCAGCATAATAGAGTGTTGATCAGCGATAAGTCTTAAAGAGATAAATCAGCAGAATATTGTAGATCACATCGATATATAGATAACTGTCAGCAGAATACTAGAGAGAAACAAAAGATTGAAAATCAATATTTTTAATTTAGCTACTCCGGCAAGCTAACTTTAATCAGCAATAAAACAAGGAATCAGCAATAAACTGGGCGGAATCAGCAATAAAAACGTATCATACTATACGTCACCTTAACCTTGATAATGCTGGACCCCAATCCCCAGAAATTCAGCAAAACAAAACAGAACATCTAGAAAACAAAAACAAGACATATTCTAATAAAATTTGGGTTATAATACTATATATTTTGTAATAGATGAAAGATATGGATTATTTCATCAGGTATCACGTGACTCTTCCACACTTTTCAAAAAAAAAAAGAAAGAAAATTCGAAGAAGTCAGCAAAAAAATTGAAAAAAAGAAAGAAAAAATGAGCAATGATTTACCTTGGTTTCCTAGAAACCCCAGTAGACCCTCGAGAAAAAAAAATTGAACGAAGAATTTTTTTTTTTGTTCATTGCATAATTAATTTTTTTGTTCTTTCCTCGATGGAACAAAGGATGATGACACATTTTTAAGTCTTAGTATTTAAAAATAAAAAAGTTTACAAAAGTAGATATACTGGAATTAATAAGAAAGAAAACCACAAACGGTAAGAGAAGAAGAAGCAAAAATGCCCAAGAATCCGCTGAAAAAAGAGTATTGGAATGAAGTAATAGATGGGTTTCACAGCCCGGACAAGAAAGGAGATGAGAGGGATCAGACATTTGAGCTGGCTTCTGCCGACTCTCCTGCTTTTGGTAGTAAAAACAGCAATGGCTTAGATACCAAGTTTCCAGCTGATGTCAAGCAATCCCATAGAGAAATTACAGAGGGTGGTTCCTTCGTGGAGGACATCAATAATACAAATTTGAATAAAGACCTGAGTGTGCGTCACTTGTTGACATTGGCTGTTGGTGGTGCTATTGGTACCGGTTTGTTTGTTAACTCTGGTGCTTCATTGACCACTGGTGGTCCAGCTTCTCTGGTTATTGGTTGGGTTATTGTCTCCACATGTCTTTTCACTGTTATTAACTCTCTTGGTGAGCTTGCTGCCGCGTTCCCTGTGGTCGGTGGGTTTAACGTTTATATTACCAGGTTCATTGACCCATCTTTTGCATTCGCGGTGAATTTGAACTATTTGGCACAATGGCTTGTGTTGCTACCTTTGGAATTGGTCGCCGCCTCTATCACTATCAAGTACTGGAACGACAAAATCAACTCTGACGCATGGGTCGCCATTTTCTACACAGCAATTGCCATTGCAAACATGTTAGACGTGAAGTCCTTTGGTGAGACCGAATTTATCTTGTCTATGGTTAAGATTTTAGCAATTATAGGTTTTGGTATCCTGGGTATTGTGCTAACATGTGGTGGTGGTCCACACGGTGGTTACATCGGTGGTAAGTACTGGCACCACCCAGGTGCCTTTGTAGGTCACACTTCTGCCTCCAAGTTCAAGGGTCTATGTTCTGTTTTCGTCACTGCAGCTTTCTCTTACTCCGGTATCGAAATGACCGCTGTGTCTGCAGCAGAAAGTAGAAATCCAAAGGAAACCATTCCAAAGGCTGCTAAGAGAACTTTCTGGTTAATCACTATTTCCTACGTTGGTATTCTGACCTTAGTTGGTTGTCTAGTGCCATACAACGATCCAAGATTATTGAATGGTTCCAGTTCTGTTGATGCAGCTGCTTCACCTTTAGTTATTGCGATTGAAAACGGTGGTATTAAGGGTTTGCCATCTCTAATGAACGCTATTATCTTGATTGCGATTGTTAGTGTCGCTAACAGTGCAGTCTATGCTTGTTCTCGTTGTATGGTTGCCATGGCTCATATCGGTAACCTACCTAAGTTCTTGAGTAAAGTTGACAAGCGTGGTAGACCACTAAACGCTATTCTATTGACTTTGTTTTTTGGTCTGTTGTCCTTCATTGCCGCAAGTGACAAACAAGCTGAGGTTTTCACTTGGTTGAGTGCTTTGTCTGGTCTATCTACTATCTTCTGTTGGATGGCCATCAACTTGTCCCTAGTGAGATTTAGAGACTCCATGAAAATCAAGAACAGATCTCTTGATGAACTACCTTTTGTATCACAAACTGGTGTTTGGGGTGCATGGTACGGTGTCATTATGTTGTTTATGGTCCTTATCGCTTCCTTCTGGACCTCTTTGTTCCCAGTCGGTTCTTCCGGTGCGAGTGCAAAGTCCTTCTTTGAAGGTTACCTGTCTCTACCTATCTTGATAGCATGTTACGTAGGCCACAAACTCTGGAAGAGAAACTGGAGGCTACTGACACCATTGGAAGAGATGGATATCGACTCTGGTAGAAGAGTTCAAGACCCAGAAACACGTGAAGAAGAACGCAGAATCGAGCAAGAATATCTTGCCAACGCCTCCTTCTTTAGACGTTTCGTCCACATCTGGTGTTGAACGTTAATTATCATGATCACAACAACAAAAAAATAAGCATTTTATAAAAAACTTTTATTTCAAAAATTCCTATTAGTAGACAGCATGTACATTTTTATTTATCAAAATCGTTTAATTTAATAATATTATTATTATATCTATAGAGATATTTCTTATTATTTGTTAAGAGTCAAGCTATCTCAAATATAATGAACTTTTCTACAATATATGTATTGCCATAACCAAGTGTTATCAACTGCTATTTCTCCACTATCATTAATCGAAATATTGCATATATCTATTATCGTTGGTCACATGACATCCTATTTAACGATGAAAATTTTTCTGGCCCAAAAAAATAAAAAAAAAATTTTTTTTTCGATGCGCTCGCTTTCAAGCGGTTTGTTCTTAGCCCGAGAGACTTCTAACAATTCAATTTGGAATATTGGATTTGGCAATAATAGATTAGCTTCAAAAGACCTTTTATTGTATTCATCTTTGTGCTTGCAACTTAATTCTGTCCTTAGGCGATAAAAATAAGGTTAACTAACGAAAGAAGTAAGAAAAAAAGAGATGTCTATTAGTCATTGCAGATTCTACGAGAACAAATACCCTGACGTCGATGACGTTGTTATGGTCAATGTCCAGCAAATTGCTGAGATGGGTGCCTATGTTAAGTTGTTGGAGTATGACAACATCGAAGGTATGATTCTACTGAGTGAATTGTCCCGTAGACGTATTAGATCTATCCAGAAGTTGATTCGTGTTGGTAAGAACGATGTTGCCGTTGTGCTTCGTGTTGACAAGGAGAAAGGTTACATTGACTTGTCCAAGCGTCGTGTTTCCTCTGAGGATATCATCAAGTGTGAGGAGAAGTACCAGAAGTCTAAGACTGTGCACTCTATTTTGAGATTCTGTGCCGAAAAGTTCCAAATTCCATTGGAAGACTTGTACAAGACCATCGCCTGGCCATTGAGTCGAAAGTTCGGCCACGCCTACGAGGCCTTCAAGCTTTCCATCATTGACGAGACCGTGTGGGAAGGTATCGAGCCACCATCCCAAGAGATTTTGAGTGAGTTGAAGAGCTACATTTCCAAGAGATTGACCCCACAAGCCGTTAAGATCAGAGCCGATGTCGAAGTTTCCTGTTTCAGTTACGAGGGTATCGATGCCATCAAGGAGGCCCTAAAGTCTGCCGAAGACATGTCCACAGAACAAATGCAAATCAAGGTTAAGCTGGTTGCCGCCCCATTGTACGTCTTGACCACCCAAGCTCTAGACAAGCAAATGGGTATTGAACAATTAGGTAAGGCCATCGAGAAGATCAACGAAGTCATCACCAAGTACAATGGTGTCTGTAACATTACCATGCCTCCAAAGGCTGTCACAGCTACCGAAGATGCTGAACTACAAGCTCTATTAGAAAGCAAGGAACAAGAAAACAGATCCGATTCCGAAGACGAAGAGTCTGACTACGAATAAGTTTATATGTAATTAAGAAAAAAAACCAATAAAAAAATTTTTCAGAGATAAAAAGATGCCAAAAACCTACTATATTTGTAGCTGTCTCCATGGCAAAATATATCGAAGTAGAAAACCTAGCATTAATGCCATCAAGAAACTGATTTAAAGGGGTCCGAACCCTTTTTAATAGTAACCATATCTGTACACAATAATATAATATAAATTATATGTTTTTTAAGTAAAAATTTCATTATCAGTTACGATTGGTCAAGTGGTGTTGTTTCGTAGATGTTGAAAATAAGAGAGCTAAGGGGAGAGGGGGTGTACCGATACTAGTAGCACGTACTGGCATACTTCAACTAAACAATTCAGGGAGCTTCCTTTGTGTGCTTCTTCAGATAGGTGGGGAAGGGGATTTGTACTGCACATCTTTAAGGGGAGGTTTCTTATGTACATCATAAAGAGGGATTTGAAACCGAAATTGGTCTTGGCATCAGTTTATAGAAAATAAGCATATAAAAAGGAGAAGTGTCTAACTTATCAAGAAGGTCTTCACTTTTGTAGCTAAATCAGAAGTAACAGTATTGAAAAGAAATGTCTCGTCCAGCTACTCATTCAGGATCATGGTATTCTAGTCATGCCGATGAGTTGTCTCATCAACTTTTGGGTTATCTTGAGGCCTCTGGGAAACATTGTGTTCCAGGTGCTAGGTTAATTGTTTCTCCACATGCAGGCTACAGGTACTGTGGTCCTACAATGGCTTATTCATATGCGTCATTGGATTTAACAAAGCCACCTAAAACGATTTTTGTTCTAGGTCCATCTCATCATGTTTATTTTAAGAATGAGGTACTTGTGAGTCCGTTCAAAGAGTTAGAGACACCAGTTGGTAATTTGCAAGTAGATACAGCTGTTTGTAAAGAGTTAGTGAATGATGAAAAGCACCAAGTAAGAGGCGCACCATTGTTTAGGTTTATGGATGAGGATACCGATGCAGATGAGCACTCTCTGGAGATGCAGTTCCCGATGTTATCGCAGACTTTGCAATGGCGTAATATCAAACTAGATGAGGTTAAAGTTGTGCCTTTGATGATCTCGCACAACTCTGTGAACGTGGACCAGGAGCTAGGGCGTGTGCTGGCACCGTACTTGGCAGACCCACAAAACCTATTTATAGTAAGCAGTGACTTCTGCCATTGGGGACGCAGGTTCTCATATACAGGATATGTAGGATCCACCGATGAACTCCGGGATATACTCCGGGATGAAACAGAGGTAGAGTTATTAACCACAAGAAGCAAATTATCGCATCACCAGGTACCGATCTGGAAATCCATTGAGATGATGGACAAGTATGCGATGCAGATCATTTCCGAACATCACAGCAATCCAAAGGGTCTGTATAATGACTGGAAGCAGTATCTAGCTATAACAGGAAACACAATCTGCGGAGAACGGCCATTATTAGTCGTTTCCTGTGCCCTTGCGCAAACTGGCTACTCCACATTCCAATGGCCACATTACTCCCAGAGCTCAAAGGTCACCTCCGTGGCGGATAGTAGTGTCAGTTATGCAGCTGGGTACGCCTGTATTAAATAAAATAAGCTCTTATTTAGTAATAAAATATCTATTCAGAGTATTTGAGTCACCAGTGTCAATGATGCTTAAAATGGTAATGACATACGTAATTTACTACACGTGATATTCGATATCATATAGAACGTATTAATATCACATGACCCTTGGAATTGTGGGGCATGTGATACATCTGACGTTTATGGTGATCCCGTCTTCTCACCCATCTTACTCAGCAGTATTTCTTTATTTTTTAGTATCATTGAAACTGAAACTAAATATTGGTAGTACGATATATATTATTTATTTACCAGGTCCTGTTGTTTTTATAGCTCAAAGTATTTAAGATGTGGATTATTCAACGTATGTCTTGTATTGAGATTTACGTGGAGTCACCCGGAGTTTCTATCGTATTCGATGTGTTGTGTGTTAAGCCACAGTCTTAAGCAAATAACAAATCAAAAGAACAAAGAGCTATGGCTCTCTCACTTCTCGAGGTTTTAGCTTCAGTTTACACACTGTATTATGGGCTTTATTTACCACACCTTATAAATATCATCCACAGCTTTTGTATTATTGTTCTTGAATCTAACATAATGAATTACTCTGAAGAAATATATAAATACGCACTTTGATCTTGTAGAAGCTAATACCCTTATCTCTAATTGTTACTTGTTATTATTATATATCGAATAAGATAGACATTAACAACATATAAATAAGTAAAAGAAAACAATGCCTGCTCCTCACGGTGGTGTACTACAAGACTTGGTTGCTAGAGATGCTTCTAAGAGAGACTCACTTTTAGCTGAGTCTGAATCATTGAAACAGTGGAACTTAACAGCAAGACAGATTTGCGATCTTGAGTTGATCCTGAACGGTGGGTTCAGTCCATTGACTGGGTTCTTGACCGAGAAGGACTACCTAGGTGTTGTTACGAAATCCCGTTTGAGCGATGGTACACTGTGGACCATGCCAATCACTCTGGATGTTCCTGAGAGCTTTGCTTCTAGTGTCAAGCCAAACGAGAGGATTACTCTGCTGCAAGACGGCACCATCCCAGTGGCTATCTTGACCGTGGCTGATGTCTACAAACCAGATAAGAATTTGGAAGCCGAGGAAGTATTTAGAGGTGATCCAGAACACCCAGCTATTCAATATCTGTTCAACACTGCTGGAGAATACTATATCGGTGGTTCTTTGGAAGCTATCCAATTGCCTCAGCACTACGACTACCCAGGTCTACGTAAGACCCCAGCTCAATTGAGACTAGAGTTCCAATCCAGACAATGGGACCGTATCGTCGCCTTCCAGACCAGAAACCCAATGCACAGAGCCCACAGAGAGCTTACTGTCCGTGCTGCTAGGGAGACCAATGCCAAGGTTTTGATCCACCCTGTGGTCGGTTTGACCAAGCCTGGTGATATCGACCACCACACGAGAGTGCGTGTCTACCAGGAGATCATCAAGAGATACCCAGCGGGTCTTGCGTTCTTATCTCTCTTGCCATTGGCAATGAGAATGGGTGGTGACAGGGAAGCCGTCTGGCATGCAATCATCAGAAAGAATTACGGTGCTTCCCACTTCATTGTCGGTAGAGACCACGCTGGTCCAGGTAGCAACTCCAAGGGTGTTGATTTCTACGGACCATACGACGCCCAAGAGCTTGTTGAGTCATATAAGAGCGAACTGGACATCGAGGTTGTCCCATTCAGAATGGTGACATACTTGCCTGACGAAGACAGATACGCACCAATTGATGAGATCGACACCTCTGTCACAAGAACTTTGAACATATCCGGTACTGAGCTAAGACGTCGTCTAAGAGACGGTGGTGAAATCCCAGAATGGTTCTCTTACCCAGAAGTGGTCAGAATCCTAAGAGAGTCGAACCCACCAAGACCAAAGCAAGGTTTCGCGCTTGTTTTCGACGACGACTTGAAGGTCGACCGTGAACAATTGAGCACTGCGCTGTTATCCACTTTCTTGCAATTCGGAGGTGGAAGACACTACAAGGTCCTCGCCCACGGAGATGACTCCGCGATACTCTCTTTGATCCCAGACTTCGTCCAGTCCGGTACTGGTCTGATCATCCCAAGCAAGTGGAACAAAGACCAGAAAGTTGCATCCGCTAATGTGCACTACATTGGCCACACGCACGAGGCAGACATCAAGATAGCTACAGCTGACGATAGCATCTTCCATATCGTGCAAAAAGTTGTCTTGTTCCTCGAAGACAACCATTTCATTCAATTCTAAGAAGGAATGGATAGAAAATAGAATAGTAAATAATTTGTTTTTCTTCTTTATATATATATAAATTATTTATATCTTGTGCTCTTTAATTTTTTTACTTTTTATCTATTGTACATTGCAAAATTAGTAGTTCATTTGGTTATCTTCGTCTCAGCCCATTTCAGGTTGTTCTTCCTGTATGAGGGCAGTGGTGGCAAGGCAATCAACATCATAACAACACAGAACACACCAAAAACCACCATCAAGTTGTACAACGACTGGGTGTAGAACCCATAGCCAAACGATACGAAGGCACCAGTACCCAATACAATATGAGTCAGATGGTCCAGCCTCTGCTGTGCCTTGAAATCAATTGGCATCACAAGATGCTGCTTCAATTCATTCAATATCTCCTGAGCACCATCCATTCTGTGTTGATCTGCTTTTTGCGTTTGGTTATCCAAGTCCAAGAGCTGTGTGTCCTGTTATCAGTGTGATGCCCTTTAAATAAATTTTCAGTTTTTGGTGTTGCGAGGGGCCCAAAAATAAAAAACAGTGTCACCTCGTATGGAGTTACATTTAACATAACGGTGGGTGTGGGCCATGGTGGAACTTCTCTTTATCAACTTTATATCGTCTTTAGATCGTGGTTATACTACCATTTATTCCTGGGTTGGTTTGATTAGTTTTATCTGTAGCCATTGCAGGAACTTGATGAAGTTCTCTGGTTTGTCTACATCGGTGGTGTCTGGCAACTCGTAGTGCTGTAGGAAATCGTTTCTTATCGGTTCGCACAAGGTGAGCTCTTCAAATAGTGCCTTGTTGAAGCTGTCGAGCTGTTGCTGCCATGCCGGCAGCATCTCGTCTTTGATTGTGGCGATGAGCATTGACCTCTTGATGTTCTCCAGCGACTGGTCCTGGTCCTGGCCCTCGGGTTTTGTTCCTGTATTTGAGTTTGTGTAGCCGGGGATTGGCAGTTTGTTCCAGTAGTTCATGATGTTATTGTATCCCAGGAAACAGTTCTGTGCGCGGGTGTAAAGGTGTGCGTAAGATGGATCGTGACTCAGCATGGTTCCCAGAAACCGGGCCATGTCCAGTGTGGCCTTGATGTACAGCTTTGAGTGGATCCGTAGCACCAGCGACACAGGAATGTTGGGGTCTCCGTCCCCCTTCTGCAGCTCGTTGTACATATCCGCAAAATCCGCTTGAGAACTGTGGAAAACAGACAGCACGGAGGTCCGCTGCATAACACACACATACCGTATCTCCTCCTTGACCACCTCTTGTTCTAACCAGTACGTACAGTACGCCATATCCGTGGCATACTGCAACGTATGGTATATGAACTGCAACATCGTCTCAAGCAATTCCCGCTTGTCCTTATCCTTGACACCCTTCGCCAGGGTCAACAGACCATTCATAACATCCAGATCACTCATTATTTTACCTATTTATCTTAGTGGCAGTGCTTGTAGTTATTGGTTTTGTAGTGTATTTGTTGTGATGTCTTTAGCTCATCGAGAAAAAGCTGGTGAAAAAAAAAATAAAAAACAAAGCTTGAAATTGTTGATGATTCAATTTTAAGAAGAAAGTCGAATTGGTTGGTTTGTCCTTGATTTCGTAGCAATCCAAACAAGAAAATATGGTATCTGAGGAGACGTACTCCCGGGTTATGGGGTTTGTGGCTGGGATGTTCTCCGGTGTTGCCAAGAACACAGTGGGACATCCTTTTGACACTGTGAAAGTGAGACTTCAAACGTCCCAGGTCGGCGGAGAAGTGCAATTCAAGGGGCCATTGGACTGTGTTTACAAGACATTGAGGAACCAAGGTATCCGTGGTCTTTACCTGGGGTTTACACCGCCGCTAGTCGGTTGGATTTTGATGGATAGTGCACTGCTGGGTTCTCTACATAACTATAGGATGTTGCTGCACAAATATGTCTATCCTGCGTACGAGAAGCTGCCTCTATCCGGGTGTGTTATCAGTGGTGTCATGGCTGGGTGGACCGTGAGTTTTATAGCTGCCCCAGTCGAGCTAGCCAAGGCGAAGTTGCAAGTCCAATATAACGCCAAGACTGCCAAGTACACTGGTCCAATTGATGTTATACAAAAGGTTTTCCGTGAAGGTGTGGCCCAAAGAGGTAATTTAATCGGAGGTATCCGCAGTCTATACAAGGGTTTGATCAGCACGCTGATATTCAGGTCAAATTTTGTGTTCTGGTGGGGGTCCTACGAGCTGATCACGCAATGGTTTCAGAAGAACACCAATCTAAGTGCGCCAGCGATCAATTTCTGGGCCGGAGGTTTGAGTGCTTCGTTCGGGTTCTGGACTACAGCTTACCCAAGTGATGTTGTCAAGCAGGTGGTTCTTTGTAACGACAAGTACAATGGTACGTTTAAGTCATGGCGCACAGCGGTGCGTGATATCTATGCTCAACGTGGTATTCACGGTTTCTTCAAGGGCTTCATGCCAAGTTTCCTAAGATCATTCCCAGCTAACGCAGCTGCCCTTGCAGCATTCGAATTTGTCCTGCGGACAAGTGGTGCTAAACCATCATGAAAAGAAACATTACTTTTATATATTCTCCAGGATATTCAGAGGAAGATAGATAGTTACAATTTTTAAAATTTTGTTTTAGTGTATAGAATATTAATAACATATAGGGTTTTTTTTTTCATACCCAGGACATTTCAGGGAATTTTATTTCATAAAATCATGCAGACCTTCTCGCTGTGCTTTTGCCAGTTCCTCTTCCATATCGGCCTTCATCTGTGTATTAGCATCAGAATCCTCGGTCTGTGCCTCTTGTTCCTGTTGTTTCTCAGCCATTTGCCAGGGTTTCAACTTCATTTCAACTGTACTGCTATCCCGAGGCTCCTCTAACACTATATCCGGTACCTCCTCCATCGGTACAGGCTTGTTATTTACAATGTGGTCCAGTACTTCCTCATAGCTCAGCGACATCTTTAATTGGCTTGGCCCCAGCTTTGGTGTATCAAATAGTAGAAACCCCTCTTTAAAGAACTTTTTTCTTATAACAGAGCCTTTTTTGATGCCTTGAGCTTTTCTCACAAAGAATGAACACAGTAAAACACAAAACATAACAAAGGGAACGTAATGATCAATTCGTGGACATTAGTTGGAGTGGCTCTCGTGGTCCGGATTGGGTTTTTCCTTTTTGGTGTGTATCAGGACGCCAATTTCGAGGTTAAGTACACCGACATCGACTACCATGTGTTCAATGACGCGGCCAAGTTTATGCTATACACTGGTAACCCTTACAAGAGGCTCACATACCGCTACACTCCTGTACTGAGTTTGATGCTGATTCCTAACCACATCTATGGGTGGTTTAACTTCGGTAAAGTGCTATTTGTGTTGTTTGATTTGCTCACTGGTGTGTTGATCCTGGGGCTTCTGCGTGGCAGTAATGGTACCCGCTCAATGACCAAGTCCATGAGTAGGAGAGACCTTGTGATGGCTTCTATATGGTTGTTAAACCCCATGGTTATCACGATCAGTACCAGAGGTAACGCTGAGAGTGTGATGAGTTTCTTAGTGACTTTATTCCTGTACCTGTTAATGAAGAATCAGTACCTATTGGCCGGGATAGTGTATGGTTTCTCGATTCATTTCAAGATATACCCAATTGTCTACGCATTGCCAGTGACGATCTACGTCATTGCCAATTGTTACCAAGGCTATGAGACCAAGATGAGATACTTCTATACAGCCTTTAAACTAGGTGTACTGGGTCTAACTAGTCTCATAATCCTGGTGCTTTTCAGTATATTGTTAATCGGACATGATTTTGCAGGGGCTAAAGCCTATCTCTACCATTTCGTGAGGACCGACCACAGACACAACTTCTCGGTATGGAACATGCTTCTATATTACGACTCTGCATTCGGTGGAGATTCACACCTGTCTCATTACGCGTTTATCCCACAATTAGTGGCTATTGTCTTGGTGTCTCTGGTACAATTGAAGCACAGTAGCTCCTTCAAGCATCTGTTGAATGTGTTATTCCTGGAGACCTTCGCTTTCGTTACTTTCAACAAAGTGTGTACCTCTCAGTATTTCATCTGGTACCTCACTTTCTTGCCTTTCATTTTGAGAAACACCACAATCACATTAAAGAAAGGCCTAATAATGATCTTTGCTTGGGTGGTGACTCAGGCCCTTTGGTTACGTCAAGGATACTTGCTTGAATTCAAAGGCGAGAATGTTTTCTTCCCGGGCTTATTTGTAGCTAGTGTAGGGTTTTTCCTAGCCAATGTCTGGATCCTGGGACAATTTGTCGAAGATACATTAAAACAAACTGTTTTAGTGGTAGAACCAGTACAAGAAAAGGAGGGAATGATCGAACCAGTTGATGAGGATGTCGAAGTGATCAAATCAGTTGATGAGGATGTACAAGTGGTTACATCAGGTAACAATGAACTAGTCATTGAATAGATTTGTTTATTATAGACATAGATATATACACCCTATTTAAATACATATGAGTATGAATATAAGATAATCAATCTTAGAACCCATTAGAGGTAATGATTTGTATCCACATATACGTAAAATATCACATGATTTTTCAACCTCATCGCAAAATATGAAAAATTTCGCCCAGTGCCATAAAAAAACTTCAATTCTTAAAGTTTAGTAATATTAACAATACGTCAATTAGTTCCGCCATTTTGTCCTTTTGGTCTGCAATTGAAGTTGATAGAGGGAGTCTCGACGATATAATTGATATTAATTAAGAAAAAAATGCTTCACGAAGTCGTGTATTGTGGTGTGTGTACATACCCAGTTGATTACTGTGAGTTCTCAGGTAAATTGAAGAGATGTAAGGTGTGGTTGCAGGAAAACCATGCTGAGTTGTATAGCAAGATGTACGGTGGTGAAGATGCTGAGGTGGCAGCTGTTAGCAACAAGCTAGGTGAATCGAGTATTGGTGAAGAAAGAGAGGAAAAGCTGGAGAAGGATCTGCAGAAATTGCAAACTAAGCAAGAGAACAAAGAACAAAGAGAGTTAGCAAAGAAGCTTTCTTCAAAGGTTATAGTTAAGAGAGAAGCTAGAACAAAGAGGAAGTTCATTGTTGCCATTTCAGGTCTTGAAGTTTTTGAAATTGATATGAAGAAATTGGCCAAGACATTCGCATCCAAGTTTGCTACTGGTTGTTCTGTCTCTAAGAACGCCGAGAAGAAGGAGGAAATCGTCATTCAAGGTGATGTTTTAGATGAAGTTGTTGCATACATTCACAGTTTGCTAGAGGAAAAGGGTTTGAAGGATGTCAAGGTCGAAACTATCGATACCAAGAAGAAGAAGAAGCCTGAGACTCCAGCTGCTAAATAGGTTATGTAAAATGATGAACTATTTCTTTTAATATACATCAATTTAATTGTTCAAATGGATATAATGTTTTAGTGATAATTTTTTGGGGTATACACTAAGAATTTCTTTTATTAGAAGTTTTTAATATACTTACTATTAAAAAGATGGCAAAAAAGGCAAAACAAAATAAAAAAAGAGTAGAGTATAAGCTAGAATTAGAGGGGAAAAAAAAGGTGCATTAAAATAAAAGTAAAGGTTCAATGAAAAGAAAATAAAAATAGACGAATTTAATGGGTTTTGCGGATTTTGGTATCTTTATGCTGACATATGCAAAGGCGTAAACGAAAACAGAAAATTAAAATAAGTGAAAAAGAAAAATAACTTAATTACAAAAAGCTTGGTTTGTTTTTGTAAAATTTTTGTACTCTGCGGTTAGTGGTACAATGAATGTCTATCTGTCCAGAAATTGTTTGTTATCCAACTTCGATCATGATTGTAAAATGATGAGAAGAATATGGTGCTGTATCAAGGAGGTCAAGAAGGCAGTTGAAAAGAACATTGAAAACTAAATTAAAGATAAAATCATTAGACCAAACAGTTAGTAGTAGAAACAAGCGAAAATGGAATATTTGGAATAAAATGAATTTAATCTTACCTTAATCCTTGTTTCTATGATGGTGGTTGTGGTGATTATGTTTTTGTTGAGCCTTTAAGAGGCGTTTTTGCTCTTTACGCTCACGACGAATTTCACGACGACGTTCCCTCTCTTTTTCAACTTCTTGCTCTCTTTTGGCTTCCTTCTTGGCTTCCTTCTTTTTGATGTGATGCGAAATGAACATCATAACAAATGGGTTGATAGCTGTATTGGCGGTCACCCAAGCCACTAGAATACCGTAATTCCTACCCATTTGATGCTTAGAAATATCCAAAAAGATAACTCTGAATATTTGAACACCGTTGTGGATTGGCATTGCGTACCCAAATCTATAAAACTCGTTAATAAGTGCCAATGGGTACAAAGATGGTGCGATATTCAAAATAGTCCAGAAGACTAACCAGTACGACATATATGATGGACAGAATGTCAAAATCAACGTTAAAATATTTTCATTAAACATACCGACTGCACCCATAGTCAACCAGGAAGTCATCCAATAAACGATAAAACCTGCTCTTCCAAAGGCAGGTGTGAAGTCGATCTGGAAAATTGCAGAGACAGTACATGTAAACAATGATAAAAAGAAGAAAGTACTCCAGGAGATAATGATACGCATGAAGAACAGTGATCTCGGTTTCAAATACTTTGACATCTCTTTAGTTAATGGACCAAAAATAGATATAGAAAACACAGCGAACATAATAATATAGTTAACACCCATACTCAATGGACCTAGCAAAATACGGTTTGTATAGGGTCTTAGATCAATATAGTTCATGGCGAAATCTCCCAGTCCATACATATTCTGGATATTCACTCTGTCAATAATCCCCGGGGCGGTAATATTTTTAACAAAGTCGGGGACAACTTTGGTGAGGTATTGCTTTCTATAAATTGTTTCCAGCTTCTGCATAACAGGGAAAATAGAGGATTTAAAGTTGGTGGGGTCTCTACCCGTGATATAAACACCTGTGAAGTACTCTGATGTATTGAATACATTAGTGTCATTTTCCATCACAGACTTGTAAAAGGCTTCTGTGGCACCTGAACGAATGTTCAATGCCATCCAGAATTTTTCATCGTAGATCAATTTGGAGACCCTCGCATCGATTTCATCGACAGAAGTCAAGTTATAAATGATCTGAAACTCTGTGGCATTCAATATCGTCCACGTACAGGGGAGGCCGTGTATAATGTTAGTAACATTATTTGTGATGGAAGGAATCACTGTGCCATCTTCTGTCGTGTATGGCTCATCTTGTATAACTGCCAATGCATGAACTCTGTACAAATAGTGGTTGTAGTTGTAAATAGCACCCCAATACAGAGACAATGCACCAATCACAAAGATACCTAATAGGAAGTGTGTAGACAGGAACTTGGCCAGGATCCGTCTTCTATGGTCACGCATCCTATGAGACATCAACGACGTCTTCTTTTTCCACAGAGAGGCCTCAGAAGACACTTTAGATATGATATCGTCGTGGTCCTCGGCCATAACCGCTGGCGTACGGCTATCAAACACTGAATCAACATCAGAGTCGTCATCAGAGTTAATGGACTCATCGGAATCACTCTCGTCGTCACTCGCAAGCTCGGCATTGTTCTTGTTCATTCTATTCTCACTATTACTGTACATCTGAGTTGGAGTGCCCTGATCATCTCCTCCCGTATTAACGTTGGGTGTCATTGGCTTCTCATTCGAATCAGAACGCCCATCACTCGAGGAAATAGTCGAGAAAGATGACAAAACTGTGGTGGAATTGCTGGAGACAGTCCCGTGCCCGAGATGTTCCAGATCTTTACGTCTTAACCGCTTCTCCCTCTCCTCATTCTTATGCACAGACCGCAGCCCACTTTCTATTGACTGCGCCAGGGTGTCGGACGGATCCTGAAGAAGTTTCTTATTGAACTTCCTGTGCTTCTTAGAAAGCTTCTTCTCAAACATGGCTGTTACTTCCCTATTTTTCTGCCCTTTCTACTTAGAGATGTCTTTTGTAAGAGATAATAAAAAAATTGACAGTTATATATTTGATTGTTTACAAGAATGATGAAGAAAAATTTTTTTTTTATTCTGTTATTTTCATCCACGTCAATTGATTTGTCCTAGGATACCCAAAGGGGGTCCCCATGATCCGGACAAGTGTGTTATTTGTCGATATATCCACTTGTCCTGATTTGGATAAAATAAAATTTTTGTCTTTCTCATCACGTTGTGCACAGATATTCACGTACAACTATATCATTCATTTGTTTATTTTGTCTCAGTTTTTATACCTTATCTGCCTTCTTGATTTTCACTTATAGGAAGTAGGTTTAGAATTCACCCCTCTCTGCGCACTCCTCTGTGAGAAACTCCTGTTTTTGTCTTTGTTTAGACACTACCCCTTCGGTGTTGGCTACCCCACTTTCTGTGTCTCAACGGATTTACACTGTGATTTTTGTCCCCCTCTTTTTTTTTGTTGTTGTTGTTTTTTTTGGTTTTGTCCATCTTCGCTTCTATTTATGGTAATACATTTTGCCTTCTTATTTTCCTATATCTTAGATACCAGCGTAGACCCCTGGTGTTGTTGGTGTCCAGTGATTTGGTCTGTATACGGAGGCAAGCTTTTTTTTTGTTTTGTTGTATTTGTCCCTATACGGATTACCCGATTTGATAATAACAAAAAAAAAAGACATTTGGTGCGGGGTGCGTGCATTTCACTGTAAGCAGAGAGAGAGAGAAGCTAACTAAATATATAGACAAATTCTCGTGACCCCATACGTTCGTGATTATATGATATGTATTACCTATTAAAATTAAAGCTATATTATATAAGAAACTAGGATGCAGTTGCTTCGGCCTTGGCTGCTGCAATTTTGGCTGCGGCAGCTTCTTTCTTGGCACGACTATACAAAACTTTCATAGAAAATCTGCATACAAATGGCAGAAGTAGCGTATTGACACCGACCCAAGCGGCCAGGACACCGTAGTTTCTACCAAGGGACTTTCTCGATATGTCGAAGAAGATGACTTTCTGAATGTGGACTGCGTTGTGTAGTGGCATTGCGTAACCGTAACGGTAGAAGATGTTAGCGAAACCAATGGTGAAGACTGATGGAGCCAAGTTCAGAATGACGAATGTCAGGATCCAAAACCCGATGTACGAGGGGCTTACAAGAACAATAAGCATGACCATGTTCTCGTTAGCACCTCCAACTGCCAACATCAGTAGGTATATAGTCATCCAGTAGACCATGAAGCCACCTCGGCCAAACGTTCTCCAGAAGTTTTCATGGTAAACGGCCGTCACAGTACAGTAAAATAATGAAGCAAAAAACATGATAGACCACATCATCATGATTCGGTAGATCCATATGTGTCTGAATTTAACTAGCTTCGCAACCTGTTGATGAATGGGACCCATCAACAAAAATTGAAATAATGTCAACACAACACAGTATACAGAACCAACTTGGGTAATAATCAGATACTGTCTATTAGTCACAGGTCTTAAATCGTTGTACAAGAAACTCATGTTACTAGCATCTGCTAGTTTAGTGGCATTTATGTTATCAGATGTACTCACATTTTTAAGTAACTGAGGTAAATAACTTGCCGAATAGAACTGTCTAAATGCGGTTTCTACTAGTTCCAATGGTGGGAGTATAACCGATGGTATTTCTGTTAATTCTCTGGCTGTCTCATAAACTATTTCAAACAAATTGCTAGAATTGAAAGAAATATTGGAGTCAGGCTCCGTGAGTGATCTGACCAGTGTTTCGGTAGCATTGGCCTGAACATTTATAGCAGCCCAATACTTCTCGTCATATATTAACTTCTCAATACGGGCACTAATTAGATCAGGCGAACTGACATTATACATCACTTGGAATTGTGTTGCGTTTAATATTGTCCATGTAAAAGGCACTCCCCTTATAATCTGAGGTAAAGCACCAGCCACTGGAGGCACTTCAAGAGTACCATTGTATAAATAAGGGCTGTTACCTTCCTGGATCACTGCCAGTAACTTGGCCCTCTTCGCATAATCTGGTATCCTGTAAAGGATACCCCAGAACAATACAAGCACTGTAAAACAGAAAATACCCAGAAACAGAACTGTCATACACCACCTCCTGAAGACAAGCTTCCGCTGACCTTTGTTACGTGGTGAGAAAAATCTGGTTTTAGTCTTCTGAATTGCAGTCATGGGCCCACCAGCTTCCAGTTTCTCAGACCCTTCTTCCTTCTGCTCCTCTGTTCTACTTTGTGGATTATATTCCTGTATATCATCCGCTATATCCTCAAAGTCACTTGAGTTCATACTCTCATGTTCTAGTTGCACAGAATCGACATCATAGTTTTGATTATTCAGATTACCTTGTGTATTTGCATCCAACTCTGGCAAAGCACCATCATATATACCTCCATTAATAGTTGAATGGATGTGATGAGTACCCAGCTTCAGAGCATTCCTCTCCTCAGCATTACTACCATTCATAGTGATATGGTTGTTGTGTGATATGTAATTTTATGTTATGTTACGCTATGATATTGTTGAGCTATAATATGACTCTTTAAATAATAAAGAATTTGGAGGAAAAATAATTAGAATATTAAAGAACTGGTTTAAAAATTTGCACTATCAAAATAAAACCTATTCACTCTGCTAATTAAGGTGAAGAATTTTTTTTTCTTCTCTTCATCCATCCATCGCCTTAATGGTTTCTTATCGTAGTCCTTGTTATGATCTACACTGCAAAGTATGCATGAATTGGTAAACAAAGCACATTTGTACAAGGTTTTCTGTGTGTGGACTGATCTTAAAATTTTCTTCCTCAGTGTTTGTTGTTGTTTTTCTTTCTTAGAGTTTTTGCTTTTTTCTGCTTCTGGGGGGTGGGAGGGGTTGAAAAAATATTTTTATGACGGATCCGTTGAATTTGGTATCTATTTGGCCATCTTATATAGAATATTCTAAAATGCGCTAATTTATTCTTAACTATACTCAACACTCTTATACATCAATAGTGTTGGTAGCATACTCTAATACTACTTTTTCTCTACTTTGCTCTTTACTTCTTGTATATTTCTCAAAATGTATCTTTTTTGAGATATCTTCTTAAAGAGAGTGCGCTTTCTGTAATATCTACATTTTTGAAAAGTTGCTTATTCGTGAGAATGTAATGTTTTCCAATTGTTTTTTGTTTTTTAGTCAACTTAAGAAGAACATAAGAAATTGTCTTTATTTACTTTGTAACTAGCAAATATGTAAAAGCCATCTATTGGCTACAGAAACATAAATTAAAGATCCAGCAAAGAATGTAAACAAAAGTATAAATTATATTATATTAAATTATATTATGAGTCTTATTATATATTTATGCAGTAAAAGTTGGTAATTAAAAAGGGAAAGGAGAGGAAGATTCATTGTTGCTTGGCCTCTTGGGCTGCTTTTACAGCACGCTTTGTAAGAGTCTTAGTAACAAACTTGGTGACAAATGGCATAGCGATAGTGTTCATACCTATCCATGCGGCCAAAACACCGTAATTTCTTCCCATGTGTTGCCTGGAGAGATCGAAAAAGATAACTTTATTTAAAGCAACGGCATTGTATAAAGGCATTGCATAACCATAACGGTAAAAGACGTTTGCAAAACCAATGGTGAAGAATGAAGGCGTCAAATTCAACACGATAAATGTGATCATCCACAGCGATATGTATGCTGGTCTTGCTAATAAAATAAGCATGACCACATTTTCATTTAGACCACCAACAGCCAGCATCATCATATAGGTAGTCATCCAGTACACCATAAATCCACCACGCCCAAATGCCTTTGTAAAATCTTTGTGGTAAACTGCAGTGACAGTACAATAGAACAAAGAGGCAAAAAACAATAAAGACCACAACATTAATAGACGATAAATCCATAATGACTTTGACCGCACAACTTTAGCCGTTTCACTATGGACGGGACCCATAAGCAAAAATACAAATAAAGTCATCACTATACAATAAACGTTACCAATTTGGGTAAAAATAATGTACTGTATATCGGTAACTGGTCGATGATCAAATAATTCGAAATCGATTCTACCTGCAGCAGCTATTTTATCAGGATTAAAGTTCTCTGGTGTAACAAGAGTTTGAATTATTCCAGGCAAGTAATTTTTGGTATAGACTTCTCTGTAGACAGCCTCAACGTTTTTCAACGTGTCCAGAATAACTGTAGGAAAGTTATTTAGGTCTCTTCCGGATTCATAGATATATTGAAACAATGCAGTTGAGTTAAAAACAAGGTCGGAATCAGGGTTTGTTAGTGATTCCACTAATGCAGCTGTTGCATTTCTTCTAACATTTACAATTGCCCAGTACTTCTCGTCGTATATTAGTTTTACAGCTCTTGCGTCTACCTCCTCTGGTCCCGATACCCCATATCGATCTTCAAATTCAGTCGCATTTAAAAAGGTCCATTTAAATCCTACTTCCTCTAGAATCTGTCTCAATGGGCTTGATACAGATGGTATTTCAGTATTATCATTCACTTTATAAACTGGATCTTCCTGGATAAGTGCAAGAACTTCCACTCTTTTAACATATTTGGGGGTTCTGTACATCACACCCCAAAACAGTACCAGCGTGGTGAAACAGAAACATGCGATTAGGAAAACTGTCCATAACCACCACATCAACACAACTTTTCTCTGATCTTTAATCTTTGGAGAGAAAAGCCTAGTCTTAGTACGATCCAAAGCAGCAAAAGTACCTTCAGATTTTGTAGTACCAATAGTTTCTTTTGTATCCTTTGCATCACCATTGAATGACTCAACGTCATCTGCAGCGGACCGTGTACTTATTACTTCTAGAGAAGTGCTAGATTGAACTTCATTTTGATTATTCATCTCAGCCCTAGTTAATTCATCAATCCCATGGACGGTTCCATCATAAGCTTTCGGTGAAGAACTACTGCTCTCAGAAGTCATGTTCTTTTTTTTTTCTATATAATTACTCACAGAGCCAATAAAAAAGGATTAATATCACAGGAATAAAATTGAAAAAGAGTCTTTATATACCTTGCACTGTTATTTGATAAGCAATTTGAAATAGTAGGATAGAAAATTTACCTCAATCAAAAACTATTGAGCTTTTTAGTGTTTTAAAACAAAAAATAAAAAATAAAATTGATAGCAAACCTAAGATATTTTTCAAAAAAATTTATTTCAACGCAATCTCTGCGTTTATCGTGGAGCTTGCGGATCCGATGATCCCCTTCTCAGATTGTTTGTTTACTTATTTGTTTTTTGTTTGTTTTTCATTTTCTTTACAACATTCCTACGCCTGCATAAGAGAATCGCCTTAAAAAGGACTGTATTCCTTTTTCTTTTCGATACCCTGTTTTCTTACTAGTTAGTGGGCTTTTGTAAAAGAGCCATACTTTCTGGTCTGATTCTCTTCTTCTTCTTCTTCTTCTTCTTCTTCTTCTTCTTCTTCTTTTCTTCCTCTTGTCGTTGTCTTAATTGGAAAACCCTCCGTTTGTTCTTTATGGTGGGGTTAGGGATCTAAAAAAAACCTGATTTAGTGTGATTCCACGTTGTATGGATGTTTCTCTACGGCTGAAAAAAGGGGGCACAGGACAAAAAATTAGTTCTACGATGCAGACTGTGCAGATTACCTTGATTTTTTTTTCACTAAGGATTTTCGCAAGGGCTGGAGAAACGCTCGTAGAAATATGAGATTTGTCTCTTTCCTCGAGGATTTTATTGTTACCATAGTAACAATTTTTAATCAAAATCATCCATCAGTTTTTGCATATGCGCAAGCTATCCATCAAATAAATTAAGGTAGATTAGATAATTAGATCAGATCTGGGAATACTATACTATATCATTACTAATGTGATGTATTTTTCTTTTTAAATGAAAAGGGATTTTCAAATTTTTATTGTTGTCTATATAACGAACTATATGAACAATACTTTTATGATCTAATTAAAAGGGTAAGGTGTAACAACAACAGTTATGCTAAAGTACGGGATATTATTATAAAAAAGACATTCAATGTAATACTTACTATTATCTTTAATAAAAGAAATGGAACAGAAACATCCAAATAATAAAATTACACATGCCTACCATATCAATACAATTCTTCTTTGGTCTTTCATCTTTAGAGAGGATAAAAACCTTGCTTTATATTGTGTTTGAAAAGATCTAATATAAAATTCTTGGTCACTACTATTATTATTACCTTGAGTGGTTTAATGTGAATTTTATAATTATATTCGCAGCACCTGCATACATTATCTGCAGCTGGGCGCATAGTTAACAAGTCATCTTTTAAAAAATGACCCTAAATCCAAGTTCTGATTATTACTGAACTCTTCTTGTACAACAGCATCATAAACACCAAAATTCAATGATGATAAATCTCGTACTTTGCGGGCACACTCCGGATTTTCCCTTTGGGCTTATATTACTTACTAATACTAAAAACTTGTCGTTGCAATTTTACGAAATACCTAATAAGCGTTCAAATTATTTATCAAAGATGCCATTATTCCTTGTTATTATGCTGTTTATATACTTACAGAAAGGCCATGATTTCTTTCTTTCTATAACTAGCTTGTAAACAGAGAACAATTTAAATCAAGATAGAAGTTACTTTCACTTTTTATAAGAAGAAAATACTGTCTCTTTTATCTATAGAGTAACGTATATGTAAGCATATTATTTAATATTTTTACCAACTTTCAGTTTTAGACCATTCCTAAATGGCACTCTAAACCATCCTTTATGTTATTAATAAACTGGCTACTCCACTAATCGTTTTTAGTACTGAACGGCTTTTTTTATTTACATCAGCAGATGAATGTGTATGTTATATATGCGTACAAAAATACTTTGCAATAAATGTGGCTGTTGGAATTAATCGCTCTAAATATACCTATCAGTTCTCCATAATTTCTTTTTCTTTAACTGTAGGAGAAAGTTACTTAGAAATTAATGCGTAAAATAAATCTTTATGATTATTATGTACTGAAACTCCTACTTTAATTAGAAATTAAGAGGGCTTTTTTCCCACTTTCTGAAATAATGTTCTTTAGGCTAACATAAATGTTACGAAAAAAAAACATCAAAGCTCTCCATCAATAGTTTTGTAGGATCGCTGAGATCATATTCGGGTGCCTAGTAACCTGTTGCTAATATTTTTAGAAATTCTATTAGTTTGCCTATCGGTTCGCGATTTCTCTAACGGGTCCGTTTCTAAAAAAATATACATACGACTAAACAGGCATATTCGTTTATTTGCTTATTAATTTTTCTTGATATTAAAATATTGATTGTCCATTCCTATGGACTATTTTTTATTATATTACTTCGTTACAAGATAATAAATAAATGCTTGAAATAAAAAAGAGTAATTTTCTAAATAATGAGGGCAATAATTATGTGTGATTTCCGGGCTCACACTAATAAATAATATATTGTAAAATAAAAAACAAAAACAAAAATAACGTATTTATAACTCGGTTGGTATTTTAGCTTGCATGTCTCCTCAGTAGTAAAAAGGAAAATACCAGTTTTCCATTGTTAGAAAAAAATAAATAAATAAAATCGGTTAATATGAATTGAATGAGATGAAGAGAAAAATAGAAAATGTGATAAAGAAAAAAAGAAACAAACAATTCTCAGAGAACACAGACCAATGAGGAGGGGAAAAAAGAAATGTTTTATTTTATTTTTTTCTTTTGCCTTATTTTATCTATTCGGCGTCAGTAACACAACCTAGAGAGGCATTTGAGACAAGTTTGGCATACTTAGATAGGGTACCTCTGTTGTAACGTGGAGCAGGAGCAGTCCATTTGGCCTTACGTTGGGCTAATTCAGATTCGGAGACTAGCAAATCGATCTTGTTGTTGTCAGCATCGATGACAATTTCGTCACCGTTCTGAACCAAACCAATTGGACCACCTTCGGCAGCTTCTGGGACGATGTGACCAATCAAGAAACCGTGAGAACCACCAGAGAATCTACCGTCAGTCAACAAAGCAACATCTTTACCTAGACCGTAACCCATTAGAGCAGACGAAGGTTTCAACATTTCTGGCATACCTGGACCACCCTTTGGACCTTCATATCTAATAATAACAACAGTCTTTTCACCCTTCTTAATTTCACCATTTTCAAGTGCAGTAATGAAGGCATCTTCTTCTTCAAAAACACGAGCAGTACCCTTGAAATAAGTACCTTCCTTACCAGTAATCTTACCAACAGAACCACCTGGAGCCAAAGAACCGTACAAGATTTGCAAGTGACCGCTGGACTTAATTGGTTGAGAAACTGGTCTGATAATGTCTTGACCTTCTGGTAGACCAGGTGCCTTCTTAGCACGTTCGGCCAAAGTTTCACCAGTAACAGTCAAGGCATCACCATGTAGGAAACCATTGTCGTACAAAAACTTAATTACACTTTGGGTACCACCGACCTTGATCAAGTCAGCCATGACATATTTACCAGATGGCTTGAAGTCACCTAGCAATGGAGTTGTGTCACTGATTCTTTGGAAATCATCTGGGGTAATCTTAACACCAGCGGAGTGAGCAATAGCGACCAAGTGAAGAACAGCGTTTGTAGAACCACCAGTAGCGATAACGTAGGTGATAGCGTTTTCAAAGGCTTCCTTAGTGAAGATTTGACGAGGAGTAATACCCAATTCCATAGTCTTCTTGATAGAGTCACCAATGTTGTCACATTCAGCCATCTTCTCAGAGGAGATAGCTGGGAAAGCAGAAGAGTTAGGCATGGTGATACCCAAAACTTCAGCAGCAGAGGCCATGGTGTTAGCAGTGTACATACCACCACAAGAACCTGGACCTGGACAAGAGTGCTGAACGACATCATGTCTCTCTTCCTCAGTGAATTGTTTAGAGATGTACTGACCGTAGGATTGGAAGGCAGAAACGACATCTATGTTCTCTGGAATTTTGTTAGAACCGCAGGTTGGGTGACCTGGCATGATAGTACCACCGTAGACCATAATTGAGGGTCTGTTGTGTCTACCCATGGCCATCATAACACCTGGCATGTTCTTGTCACAAGAGGGAATGGCAATGTTGGCATCGTAGTGTTGAGCCATCATAATGGTCTCGAAAGAGTCGGCAATGATCTCTCTGCTCTGCAAGGAGTATCTCATACCCTTGGTACCCATAGAAATACCGTCAGAAACACCAATTGTGTTAAATTGCATAGCTTTCAAACCTGCCTTCTCAATGGATTGAGAACATCTGTTGTTCAAGTCCAACAAGTGCATGTTACAAGGGTTACCAGACCACCAACAGGAACCGACACCAACTTGGGCCTTGCTGAAATCGTCCTTGTTGAAACCAGTGGCATACAACATGGCCTGAGAGGCACCCTGATCCTTTGGTTCAGTGATGATATATGAGTATTTGTTCAATTTTTTAGCAGCATTTAGTCTAGAAGTTGAGAACTTCCTGGAGAGCAATTTAGAAGACATGTTTTTTCAATATCTATCTTTGTCAGTACTTACTGTTAATATTCAAAGAAGAAATACAAAGAATTAAAAACAAAAGAAACCTTTAAATGTTCAATTAATATTGTAAACCCAAATTTTTCAAAAAACGTTCAATTTCCTGATTTTTTATTTTTTTTTCACCTTCGCTGAGTCAGAAATCATCTTGGTGCCCGGTACAGGCCATTTTTTTTTTTTTTTGGGTTGTTGCTGCCAACAATGGGCCAATTATTACACCACACAGCTACAGCTACACAACACGACTGTTGTATTTCAATTCTGCCATTATGACGTATGCAAATTCTTAATTTTATTTTATTGAAATATATATATGTGTTTTTAATAAAAAAAAACTATGTACTTACTCATCTTCTGATTCAGAATCTGACTCGCTCTGTTGGACTTTACTGCCGGTGTACTTGCTAGCGAACTCTGTTGCTGGGGAAGGCTCTCTGATGAGTAGTTTCTTGGCCTTCTTTGTAGCTGGTTCGTCGCTGTGTTCGTCTTCATCTGAGGTTGCAGACAATGATCCCAGTGCGAGGCTTCTTGGGATGTTCTTGTCACCGAGCAGTTTGGAGTACAGTTTCTTACCCAGTGTTTTTCTTAATAGGATCTCACGGACCTCGAAATACAGGTCTCTAGAAGTATTATTTAGGTTGCCTTGGTTCTTCTTGAAGTATGACCTGAAATCGTTGATATGTTTTTTGAATTCAAGTTCGTTTTTCTTCAACCAGGAGACGTTTAGTTCCTGTCTTGTGGCACCACGGGCGAAATTTCTCATTAGGTACTTGTCGTAGTCTCTAATAATCTTGGTGATGATATCACTCGTAGAGATACCACCTGTACGTTGTGTGGTCAAGAACTTACCGAGTTCCTTGATAGGCTTGTAGATATCGTCACTGTCTGTACTGACGTATGGAATATCGTCGTGAGCAACGTAATCTATCTTGTGTTCCGCTAAAAACTCTGGAGTGACACACCATGGTGCATCTGGGATAACTTCATCGACCCATTTACAATGCTTTAAAGTCTCACAACGTTGTTTGTCCGAGAGCACAGTCAAACCCTTAAGTCTATGCGTAACCTCATCACTTGGAACACCGCAGACTAGCTCCACGTTTGGGAACGCCTTCTTACATTGTTCCAACTGTTTCATATGGCCCAGATGGAACAGATCAAAGATACCATCGGCGTAAACACGAATTGGCCTATCCTTTGGTGGTAAATTGAAACGGAAGCCCTTGGGACGGTACTTACGCAATTCCTCAGGCAACTCAGCATCTAGCTCAGCTTCGCGCTTCTCGAACTCTTGCTGACCTTTGCTCATGGCACGACGACGTTTAGGAGATGGCATTGCAATTTCTCTATTCTCCTTATCCGTGCTCTCATTATTGCTGGCACTAGCATTATTACTATCACTCTCATCCTCGTCTCTACTCCTCTTACCTTTAAACAATTTGGACAAAGAAGAATTGGAAAGACGTTTCTTCAATTGCGTAGTTCTAGATATCTTAGCCATCTTTTACTTATTATTTTGTATGTGTGTGTATGTGCGAGTGTACGTGTGTGTTTACAAATGATCCAATTCAATTCAAAGAAAAAAAAAAGAAAAAGAGACACACAGTTTCTACAGCAATGATTACAACGAAATATAATTAAGCAAGACTCAAGAATAGACTGCATTGTTTTAATAAAAAGTACTTTGAAGTTCAATGTTTTTTTCTTTTGTTATTATCGAAATCCTTTGAAAAATCTTTTGAAAGCCTCTCTACGTATAAAGGTATATTTTACAATATTTGTTCTTACAAAAGTTTATATTACTGTATTGTTAGCACAATATCTATGTATTAATGATTGGAACCACAACTAGCTGTTTATTTTGCAGTGCGTTGGTAGTACGGTGCCATGTTTTTTTCTTTTATTTCTTTAACCCACACGTTTGATCAAATGTACACCACTATCTGACTCGACAATACCACTGACTTCATTGATCTTAAGAGCAAATGCTGCTTTCTCGAAGCTAGGTTGCATTTCACCTCTCCCGAACCATCCGAGATCACCACCACGCTTGAAAGAGGAACAGTCAGACCTTTCTTTAGCCAATGCTTCAAACCCGTGTTTCTTCTTCTGTTCTTGATCTTCCTCGAGTTTCTTCTGGATCTGCTGCAACTCCTCAATGGCCTCCTCTTTCGTTATGGTGATGTTCTCTTGACGGTGAGATGCAGGTCTTCTAGAGTCCTTGTGTTTGATCAAGATGTGCAGACAACGCACACGTAGCGGGTTCTCCTGTAGGTAACTCACTAATTGGTCGTGGTCAGTACCCTCAGGTTCTTCCCATTGCGACTTCTTCGTCTCTGGATCAAAGAAGTACTCTCTTTTCTTGGATTTACTATACCTCACGGTCCAAGGCTCAGGTAGTCCAGTGTTTTCGGCAGTCATCTCTCGTTCTAAATGAACTTCTATTTTCTATAACAGCTACTGCAAAATTCTTCCCAGTTCAAGTCAAGACTTCGGTGTGTTGCTCTGTCTTTTAGAAAGGGCTTTCTCTTCACTCTCTGCTCTTTCTATTTCTGGCTCTTTCTCACTTCCCTTTGCTGGCCGCTCCCTGATTTGCTTTCTTTTCGGGGACCAAAAATGACAAAAAAACAGGACACACACACACACTTAAATAAACTGAATATTATTTTTATTTTTACTTTATGTATTTCTAAATGAATTTAACAATACATAGAAGGACAAGTTAAAGATTACAATCTTGCTCTTAGCGATGCTTCAGAATCGTAGACCACAAAACCTTCTTGCGAGACGCTGGCGATGATCTCCCCGGTGCTGTCAAAGTATTCCCCTTGAACTAGATGCTTGTCGAAATTGGACCTTGGATTTGTGATGTCCAGGTGGATCCAGTCGTTAACTTGAGGTTGTTGGTGGAAATGTATCACATGGTCCAACGAAACGCTGAACTGATGGCAATAAAGAGGTAATTTATGGAAATATGGGATGGTGAGTAAAATGTATGAGTCCGACAGGTATGCAAATGCAACGTAGTTGTAACGTGGGTCATTCATTGGAGTAACCTTATCCGGAATCTTACCATGGCCGTGGAAATGGTGACTGGATGCATGCTGTTCTAATTGTTCTTGTGTTGCCTCTGCTAGTACTGGGGTACGGATACGAACGCAGTAATCAAGGTGGTCAGTTTCCGTATTAGAATGGAAGAAATCGGATGGAAACCTATACTCCATCGGACCTTCTTCAAAGGATTCAACGTATTTGTCCAAAAATTTGACATCCTTGAATTTTTCTGGTGACATGTTCTGATACTTCACAAACTTCCCAATAACCTCCTTCTTGAACAGTTCTGTTGCATCTGTGTATTTCTCTACCTCAGGCAACTCTTTCAGTCTTTTCAAGTGATGTAGGGAGTCGTGTTCCTGGGATCTTTTGACTGAAAACAAAATCATAGTTGCAAAAACCAGCCTCTCATGCTGATATGCCCTCACTTGCTTGTGAATGAAGTTCTTACCTGTTCTCAAATCCTTTACCTCATATGTTATCATAGAGCGTGGATCACCGCCATTAATGAAGTAACAATGTAGTGATGTTGGATGGAAATTAATGGGTACAGTATGCAAAGACGCTAAGAGAGACTGAGCAACCAACGTACCACCAAAAGTACCTCTAGCTCCGACAGGAGCACTTGGCAAAGCGCGTGTTACAAATCTATTAGAGGTAACAGGAACCAGTTCTAGAATCTTTTCTAAGTTGAATTTCATAGACATTGCAGTTTTTAGACAATGTGCCATCTTTTTTAAGTAATACAGCTAATAGAAATGTTCCTTAAACTAATAATCTTCTTTTGAGTTGCTGATCAGTATTTATATTAATTTTCTAATATCTCCACTATTAACTTGTGTCAAACACTACTTCGTTGCTTAATTTTAGGCTTAAATGGCTGTTCTTAACTTCTTTAAAGTTCCCAGTTTAGTCAAGGAGAGTGGAAGTGACTATGATTCTCGGCTTTAATTTTTTTTCGGTTCGATAGGTCAATTCTCGGAGTAGGGTCACATCTTTTCAAGGCTGTAGAATTTCGGAAGGAGCGTCATTATCTGTAGAGCGAGACCCTTTTTCTCAACGGATCCGTTAATATAAATCCAATTTCAACAACAATATTGGAGAGAAATGAAAGACATGTGAAATGTGTACAAGATGAAAGCGACGGCTGATTAAGAACTTCGAGACAAGAAGCGGGGTAGTGTAAATACGAACATATTCGGACGAATATTTCTTTCCTCGAAGTGCTTTTACAAAAACTTGATTCCTTTCTTTTTTAAGCAGTCTCTTTCATCATTTTTTTCACCTACTTATTATAATAAAATCAACTATAATTGGGATCAAATCTCGGATGTATAGTTCACAGGTGGGGGAGATGATATTTCATCCCAAGGTATAATTGTTCTTGAGGTCTCTAGGTTGCGGTTTTTAACAGCTTTTTTTTTCGATATTCTTTTTTGTCTTATATGTATTTTATCTTGTGATGAGCAAGTCCATGTAGTTCCTTCTAACTCCTGTGGTAATTCTAATTTCTTGGACATTTCAACAGGTTTCGGCACAAGTTGGACTGGAATCTTCTGTAGACTATCTTGAAATTTCGTATTGATAAGCTTAGTCATTGTTAACTCTACGCTTTTGGCTACTTCACTTTCTATTGTTTTTTGTATAACTCTCGCCACAGTCCTTTCGATACATCTCTCCAGTCTATCCACATCAGGTTCAGGTTCAGGTTTCTCATACAAATTTTTCACTGATTGAGCAATAGCTTCTGTTTCACGTGCCATGTTGTATACAATCTCATGGAGATACTCAATAGACCTGGCCACACCGTTATCATCGTTAATTGCATCTTTTTTACTCTCTACTGTTTTTAACAGACTGTCTACTTTGTCCCGATGCTCTTTATTCAATTGCTCCTTCAGGGCTAGGTTCTGCATGTGCCTCTCTAAAAGTGTTTCAACGTTTACCAATCTTTGAATGATCTCTATTTGAATAGAAAGTCGAGTTAGTAAAAATTGCAAAATTATAAGGATCAGGAAAGAAAAAAAATTCGTAACATACCTATTTTCGTTTTATCATTGTTCTCCAAGTTGGTACATAGTTTGGACGTCACCTTAGATAGCTCCAGAGAGTTCTCTTTCAGAGACTTGATCAGAGACTCAGACTTCTCCCTCAAATCAATACTCTCAAGCTCTAACTTCCCAGCCCACTCCATGATCTGCTTGTCAGCCTCACCCATTGGGGACCCCATCAAGTCATCCGGATCTATGGAAGACGAAACATCAGTACTACCCATCTCATCCATCCCCGCGCCCTGCAAATCTACTTGAAGTGGTTGTAAAGCTATAAAAAGTATTAGAAACACAGGAAATAGACTGGTTCTGGTTGAGTATTGTAATATAATAAAGTTATTTGAGATCTCGTTTTGAAATTTTGAAATCAGATTTTACCGCCAATCGTCTTGTACTAAGGTCATGCTACTGAATCGTCGAGTGTAACTAACAGGAAATTTTTAGTGTGTGTGCCTTAAAATGAGAAGACATTATGGGGGGACCTAACCGCATACTGAACTGATCATATACAATTTGGAAGGGTATTGCTTTCGAATTGAGTTGATTTGAAGGTGGTTGCAATAAGAAGGG
The DNA here is from genome assembly GCA_030556385.1 of Nakaseomyces kungkrabaensis. Classification (NCBI taxonomy): domain Eukaryota; kingdom Fungi; phylum Ascomycota; class Saccharomycetes; order Saccharomycetales; family Saccharomycetaceae; genus Nakaseomyces; species Nakaseomyces kungkrabaensis. The sequence continues at coordinate 47,744 of JAKTPY010000022.1, read as the reverse complement.
AGGAACAGCCAAGAATGTCGCCGATTTTGAAGGATTATTTGCAAAAGAAGGTTGTTTTAGTGACTACAGAAGGTGAAGTGATGCAGGTGGTGTTGGAAGGGTACGATAAATACACGAATCTTGTAGTGATTGAGCAAGGGAAAGTGCGGATTCTGCGAGGGAGTGAGGTGGTGCTGTGTGGGCTGTTAGAGGAGGATATACCAGACCTGGGGAATGTACAATGCAAAAATACCAAGAATAAGATAGAAGACGAGCATCTCATATGGGCTAAAGTGTGGGAGCAGAGGCAGTCACAGCATAAAAAGAGGAAACTGAAATGATACTTAAATACTTTTTTTTTCTTATATAAATATATTTTTTTATATTTATTTTTTTATGGTAATGGGATATTGTACTGGTGCATTTTAAGGGCGAGTTCTAGCAAGTAGTCTATGGCTTCGTTGTAGATCTTACACTTTTCGATGGTGGGACCCCATACAAAGATACCGTGTCTTCTGACTATCACCGCGACGGTGTCCTGGCTGTACTTGTCCAGGACATCGTTCAATTGGTCTATGAGCTCGTCTTCGTGTGGCATGTTCTCGATGATCGGGATTGTGAGCGTGTCGTGGTACCCGTGGTTAGGCATGGCTTTGATCTGCTCGATGTTGGAGATCTTGAACTCGCGCTCGAACAGCAAGGAACACATCACCGCATTCTGCGAGTGCGTGTGGATCACAGCACCACTGTTCCGTTTCTTGTAACAACTCAAAAACAATGGCGTACATGCGCTGGGTTTCCTGCCCTCGGGAACAGTGATGTAGTCCCCAGACTTCAAATCCATCACAAAAAGATCCTCGGGTTTCATCAACTCCTTCTGGACACCAGATGGTGCAATGTAAGCGATATCACTCCCCTCATGCTCATCTCTATCCCTGATCGAAATACCACCACCGGTACCCGTACACCAGTTCAAGTGATAGAACTGCTTGCACAGAGAACAGATCAACTCAGCAGAAGCAGAAGCAGAAGACATCGTATAATATCCAGGGGGGTGGGAATCGGTGTTTTCTTCTGCCTGTGATTGTGCTCATCGCAACCAAAAATTTACAAAAAATGCACTTTTTTTCAATTTTTTTCAAAATTTTGATCAAAAATGGGATGCATTTGGTCCTTTTCTGCGGGGTTTTCTAAGCGGTGCTGAAAAAAAAAAAAAATAAAGAGCCCGTTTTGACAAAAAAAAAAAATAAACAAACAAAACAAATTGTTTTTGCGTCAATCACAATTAGAATTATTCTTTTTAAATACTTAATCTTTGAAGGGGGATTAGTTCTTTAGATTCTAGCCTAAGCCTACTGAAAGTTAAAAAAAAAACTGCAATGGCTGAGGAGGAAATTGATATTGAAAAGCTTTCTCTGGAGGAGAAGCTGGATCATAAGTTATGGAAGGCGCGTTTACGTGGGTACCAGGACCTGCAGAAGCAGATAGAAGGTGATATTATTGATGAGCAGCTAGCGGCCAGGCTGTGGAGTAGTCCGGAGCAGTTTGGGAAGTTTATACAGGACTCTAATGTGGTTGCGTTGGAAAGTGCCGTGGTTGCGTTGAATGCATTTTTGGATAAACAAATAGGCACATTACTACAGCAAGATAAAGGTGGTGAGCGTAGTTTTTGTCAGAGACAAATAGAGGCGTGGGTTCCTGTGTTGATAGTGAAGCCATTGAGTTCTACCAGAGCGGCCACCAAGAAGAACACGGCGGAAAGTATACTGAAATTGGCCTCGATGATGGAAAATCTGGATTACATTGTGTCTCTGATCCTGGAGAAATTGCCGGGTGTTATACGGCAACCGAAGCCAACTGCGGCGATCATTAACATATTGGACCAACTATTAAACGGTTATCAAAGTAACCTCTTGGGGTCACCGGATTTACTGAAACAGTTGTTGGAACCCCTGGGTAAACTGTCGAGCCATGCCGATAGAAACGTGAGATCAGAGACAATGAACCTGATAGTCACCATTTTCCTCAATGTGGATGGCTTTCAGAATAGAGCACTGTTGGATGAACTATTGCTGGGCTCCTTGAAACCAATTCAGGTTAAAGATATGGAAAAACTAATAGAAAAGCAAAAGGATCAGCCTAAAAACCTGGGTCTGTACGTTTGGCAACAATTAGAACAGAAAAAAAATGAAAACTTCGCAGTAGATCAAGATGGTGATACCATAATGATGGAAAATAACAATAATGCAACAAACAACAGTGTAGCTAGTGGTAATGCACTTGATGCTTTGATTCCCGGAGAAACTATCCTTGACAAATACCCAGAGGATTTCCATGTTAGAATATCATCTCAAAAATGGAAGGACAGAGTCGAAGCAATGGAGGAATATTACGACCAAGTTTTAAGTAAACTGAAAAAGATTGATGCTGAGGCCAATGAAAATTACACAGAGCTATTCACCATCTTTGGACATATAATAGCTAAGGATGTCAATGTTCAAGCGGTAACACTAGCTTCAGAGTCGGTAGATAAAATCTTACATGCCCTGCCGAAAAAGAAAATAACTAAACATTTGATTCAGTTGGTATATAACCCTCTTTTGGATAGAACCAAAGAAAAGAAACCAACTGTTATTGAGGCAATACGTGCTACTTTAAAGACTATTTTGAGTAATAACAATCCTCTGCTGCCGCAGAATGAAGACCTCTTGATCAGTTTGCTGCAATATATGGAGCATAGAATCCCTCAGATCAAAATGGAGTGTACAGCATTGTTCAATTTTGTTTTAACAATTGATACGCCAGGCATAGATTTGAGTTCTTCTTACTTATCTTCAAATATTCAGGATATTGTACCAATTGTGCTCAAGGTTGTTAATGATACCAACCCAACAATTAGAAATGTCGGTTTTGAATGTTTCGCAAACCTTGTAGCATTGCTTGGAAAGAGACCTTTTGTAGATAGTTTAGATAAGTTGGACTCCCAAAAGCGAAAGAAGATTGAAGAAATGATAGCTGTTAAATCAAGACCTGGTACAACTAGGGGTAATGACAATAACAAATCTTCTACATTACTTCCAACCAAACGTCCTCCTACTTCACCTTTAAAGAAACCACCTACATCTGGTTCCCCTAAGTCGAGGGTCTTACTAACTTCTAGGGCTCTGACGAAACCAAATTTCAGTGCATCTTCTCCAGAAACTCAGACCGAGAATCAACCAATTAGTAATGGCTTGGCACCAAATAAGAGGTTGAATAAGACACAAGAAAGTGCGGCCAATGGTGGATCTCAACCTATAGTAAATGGTAACTTTAAGCAAGAGAAAGAAAAGTGGAATAAGGATAGATCTGAACTTCTACAAAAAATACATCAATTGGAAAACAGCAACAGAGAATTAACTCAGAAAAACAATGAGCTGGTACAAAGAATGGACTCGCTTGAAAAGGAAAAGGAGCAATTAGATCTGGTTGTTAAAACAAGAGATGGTGAAAATGAAAGACTTGTTGAAAAGATCAATGTACTAGAGAGGAAGATCAAAGAACTTCAAGAGAAATGGGAAACGCCAGCAACTACTGGTAGGTCCTTTTCCTTCAATAATGAGTTTGCTATGCCTGAGTCTCGTAGATTTGCTGAATCTAGCGATGATGAGCTACCAAAGAGAGTCAATTCCCTAAGGATTAATTCTAGATCTTCAACTATAAATTCTACTGACCAGCAACCGTTGTTTGCTAAGCATCAGTCTGGGAAGGATGATGAGGAGTCGTGGAAGAGGGCTGCAGAAGTTACAAGGAAGTTAAAGGAAAGAATAGAGACAATGAAAGCAAGAAATAGAGAATTAGGTAACTAATTAATGTTTTTTATATTTATATCTGTATTATTTTTAAGATATATATTTCTTTAATAATCAATTACGACTATCGATACAAGCCAATAGGGCTACAATCTTCAATTTATTATTTCGATTTGATTGTACCTTGAGATGGGTAAATCTCCAAATTAATAAAGCAGTGCCAACACCTCCACAATTTAGAAACTAAACAATTGTTGGGAGTTGGGGAGAAAAAGAGCTTGAAAATAATGCATAATATATCGTCAATTATTTCATGTGTATAAACTTTATAAAATATTTATATTTTTTTGTAACCTAGAAGAAAAATAGAAAAATAAACCCGTTATTTAAAATAAAAGTTTATTAATCAGTTTACTCTTGCTTGGCGTTGATGGAAGCAGTCAACTTAGCTTGTTCGATCAAGGAGGTTGGAGCGTCCATAACTGGCAACATAACTTCGATCATTCTGATCTTAGAGTTCTTGTTGAATTCCTTGTCTTGAGTCAACTTGTCCCATTCACCGGTGGTAGCAACTCTGTGGTTTTCGTAGTCCTTAGCACCGAAGGTTGGCAACAAGGACAAGTGGTCCCAGTTTTGGATGTCGTTGTAACCGGCCTTTTCACCGTGAATCAATCTTTCAATGGTGTAACCATCGTTGTTCAAGACGAACAAGTATGGCTTCAAACCCCATCTGATCATGGTGGAGATTTCTTGGACGGTCAATTGCAAGGAACCGTCACCAATGAACAAGATAACTCTCTTCTTTGGGTCAACTTCTTCAGCGGCGAAAGCAGCACCCAAACAGGCACCAGTGGTGAAACCAATGGAACCCCATAGAACTTGGGAGATACCGTAAGCGTTGTTTGGGAATGGGGTTTGGTTGATACCGAAAGCGGAGGTACCGGTTTCAGTGATAACAACATCACCTTCTTGCAAGAACTTGGAAACTTGGTTCCACATCCATTCTTGCTTCAATGGAGTAGCAGCATCGCAGGCCTTGTTTTCTGGAACACGGGCTGGGACTGGGACTGGCTTGTAGTCCTTGCAGACGTTAGCGACAGAACCCAACAACTTTTGCAAAGCGAACTTCATTTGGACACCTGGGAAGGTAGCGTTTCTGATCTTGATGTAGTCAGAGTGGAATTCGACGATGTTCTTGGTCTTGTAAGAGTAAGAGAAAGAACCAGTGTTGAAATCGGACAACAAAGCACCGACAGACAAGATCAAGTCAGCACCTTCAACGGCTTCCTTAACTTCTGGTCTGGACAAGGTACCGACGTAGACACCACCGAATCTTGGGTGTTGTTCGTCGATGGAACCCTTACCCATTGGGGTGACGAAAGATGGGAATTGAGTGGCGTCAATCAACTTCTTGGTTTCAGCCTTGACGTCGTGTCTGGAAGCACAAGCATCAGCCAAGATAACTGGGTTCTTGGCATCCTTGATCAAGTTCAAGATGGTGTCAACAACTTCAGCTTCAGCTTCTGGGTCGTTTGGCTTCAAGGACAAGTCAATTGGGGTTTCCAAAAGCTTGGCTGGGACCTTTAGGTCGACCAAGTTAGCTGGCAAACCCAAGTAGACTGGTCTTTGGGTGATGTAGGTGGTTCTGATACATCTGTCGATCTCAGCTGGAGCGGTGGAGATGTCAGTGACCATAGCGGTGGTCTCAGAGATGTTAGCGGACATTCTGTGGAAGACAGTGAAGTCACCGTTACCCAAGGTGTGGTGCAACAACAATTGCTTAGCTTGGGAAGAGATGGATGGGACACCGACAACGTGCAAGACACCGACGTGTTCAGCGTAAGAACCGGCAATACCGTTCAAAGCGGACAATTCACCGACACCGAAGGTGGTGATCAAACAGGACATACCCTTGATTCTAGCGTAACCGTCAGCAGCGTAAGCAGCGTTCAATTCGTTAGCGTTACCGGCCCATCTCATACCTTCAACTTCGTAGATCTTGTCCAATAGGGACAAGTTGAAGTCACCTGGCAAACCGAAGATGGTCTTAACATCGACTTGGTTCAAACGTTCGAACAAGTATCTACCCAAAGTAATCTCAGACATTTTTTGTTATTTATTGTAATGTGTGGATGGTTTTTTTTATTCTATAAATTAAATTATAATAAATAAATTACAATGACTACAATTGATAAAAATATATATTTCAAACCCTTTATATACTTTTTTTTTTCAATGGGCAAGAAAGAAAATTTTTTTTATTTTTGTTCTCTTTCAAGAAGAACAAAAAAGTAATTATTTCTTTTTTGCTTGCCCATTGAGATGGGCAAAAAGAAATTTTTAAGATTAAAAGATGAAAGACCAAAAACAAAGGTGGAAATACCAAACTTCATTCAAAAAAAAAATTATAACATCGTGTCGCATCAAAGAAAAAAAAATAATAAAGGGTTCTCTCCCCTGCTGAAACCAAAATGAATGGGGACCGTTAGAATATTCCGTAGCGGCTTGTAACTTCGTTGTTCTTCTCTTCTTTTTTTGCATATCTCGTGCCGAGTGGCTGTGTTTCCAAGTACCTTCTACGTAATATTCTAGCGGGCTGCCCAAAATACAACAACGGATACGTAATATTCTAGCGGACGTATCTCCGTCTTCTCCCAATCTTCTTTTTTTTTCTTGATCTGTTGTGTTCGTTAGAATATGTCGTGGACCGCTAGAATATGTCGCTGACGCAATGCGGTTGCCCAGAATATGTCGTGGATGCGATAGCCCACTCCTAAAAATAAGTGCAAAGATAATGAAAAAAAACAGAAAAGAACTCACCAGACGGCCTTTTTTTTTTTTTCTGTAAATTTTTTTTGGTTCTGCATCTGGAAGCTGGGTGCAAGGGTGTTTTGTGTTTTGTAGAATTAATTTTTTTTCATAATGCTGATATATATTTTTACCCGGATGTATTGTATGTACTGTATGTATTGTGTTGGATTATTTTTTTGGCTCACACTGCGAACGATTCACCGTGGAAACGGAGGCCGGAGTCTGTGGCCCATCTCGATGCGGTGTCGATTAGCGCTGGTGGGCCAGCGGCCATGACCCAGCACTGGGCCTTGTGCTCGTTGATGTCGTCGTCGTTGGAGTTGACACCGCATTCGCGTTCGTTGACGCACCAGTCGTAGTCCTGCTGGGAGAGGCGGGGTCTGCCGAAGTAGACTTTGACGCCGCTGGGAATTTCAATTCTCGGTTGTGCGGCTTCTTCCTGCTCGAAGGACGGCTCGCGGATCACTGAGGGTTCACGGAAGATGGTCGTGGGGACCTTGAGGTCCTTCCGTTTTTGTTTCGTGAATGTCTCCGTGAAGTCTATCTCGTCGTCGGTGTTGTTACGGGCGACGTTGCGGAGGCCGTCGTACTCTTGCATGGCGGATGTCATGTAGTTAGTGGTGGTGCTGGGCCTCGTGCCCGGAAGAGCCTTGAACATGCCGTCGTTCACGTGGTGGTGTGACAGCAGCGGTGTCTCCTCGCTCTCTTTGTAGTCGATCACCAGGTCTTCTTCGCGGGTGTCCTGCGAGGTGATGTACACCTCCATCCCCTCGAAGTTGTTCTTGATGTGGTTCAGGATTTTCAGGTCGCGGAAGTCGCGGATCACCCACTTGAGCCGCACGAGACATCCGTTGAAGTTCAGGATACGCAGCAAGGGGAGCCCGAACGATATGCCCGTGCCGCCTACGAGGATCATCACACGCTGCGAGTCCACTATGTAGTTCAGTGGGGATTTCAACAGCGCCTGGCTCTTGAACCTGAAGTTTCTGTACTGCGTCAACGAGTCCTGCAAGTTGCGCGGCTTGGTCAGGAAGTTGATCACGGGCTCAAAGGCACCAGTGACGTAGTATTTACCGTTGTTGATCAACGGGAATTTGTTACTCTTGATGATCAACTGTATCTTGTCGTCATGCGGTAGGTTCGCTATGGTGAACGGGTGCTGTAATGGCATCATGAACCTCTTGAAGAGGTTGACTATGAAGCTACGTTCGTGACACAAACTTAGCCGCACATGCGCTGCCGGGTACTTGGGCTTGACCACAACACCCTCTATAGGAAATTCAACCAGTGTGAGACTAGGTGATATTTTGACTATGGTGGCACGGGATACCCTCGTGACATGCAAACGGTATATTATCTGCGCTACAAGTATTGCTGCATTCATGGCGGTGTAATATGGGACACCCGGTCTTGCGTGCTTATGGATTAGCACCACAACCAGCCATGTGCTCACGTAGTGGATGTAATAGAATACCTTATAAGTCTTACGTCTGACCATACTGACGGAAGAAAATACAATTAGAATAAATAGACACATCGCTGCCAGCCCATACAAATTGGCAGGCTTTTTCATCTTCTCAATCAGGACATGGTTATTGTACATCACGTATGCATAGAATATGGAATGCAGAAAAGATGCCAGTACGACTATCCTTGCAATCCATTTGTGGAACGGTAACAACGCCAAATACAAGGTATTCGGCAGAGGAGATGGCCTCAATGTCAGAAATAGTAAAGGTGGCATTAATGCCACAGACAACCTCCCGAGCTTCTTCGTGATAATGTAAAAATTGCCTTGGGATCCGCATATTGTGAACAAATAGACAAAGGTGCCCCAAAACAGGAACAGCTGTAAAGATTGGTTGTGATACACTCGCAGCCTGTGTAACCACATCATATGCTTAAACACAAAATGTCGCCTGAAATAATGCATAACCTTGAAGTACCGTTGTGATAGCTGCACCCGTTTGTACACTGGAATCAGCACACATAGGAGAATCGTGGCTGTAGTAAAACATATCCTTGCATGTTTCGCAGCAAGCAGAGACTGTGCGATCTTTTCTGGACTCTTACCTACCGAAGTACCATTATTAGTACCCATCTTTTTTTCTTCCCCACCCAATATAATGCTATTTTTGCCAAAGACTCTTGTAAGGCGACTCTGAATCGTATTTATATGAATATTATTAAATAAAACTAGTAAACGAAATAGATTTCTACAGTATAAGTAGTCTTGAGAAAAGGCAAAGAAAGGTGCATTTACAAATAAGCCCCAGTCAAATCCTCTATGGATCCTCTTGTTGTTTTTTTTTTAAAAAGACACCCTAAAATCAGATAGCTCATCGCTAAAAAGCTAAAAAATTCAAGAATTTGTCATTTCCCTGTTTCTATCTTCTACGGCCTTGTCTAAGCCAGACACCCCTTCTAGAACCCGAAGAATTATTTTCATTGTAGATCATCAAGAGGTTGCTGAAGTTAAGATGTGGATTGTGGTAGAAGTAAGATCACTAGAATGATAATTGTATCTGTTTAGATTTGATTGTATATGTTTAGATATGATAGTACCTGTTTGCATATGAATGTACTTGTTTCGGTATGATTTGATCTATATACCAGGTTATGGTTGTATTTTTGAGTACCAAGATACAACTAGAGATCATCTTGTAGTATCACTTTAAAAAGTAATATCATTGAAAGAGAGTTGAAGAGGTAAAACTAGCAAAGATCACAATTTACTTTTCAAATATACTATCTGTTGTTACAATATCACACCAAAACGTTAAAACCCATTTTTCCCCCTACCTGTGCATTCCAGACTTCGTTGGAAGGTATAAAAAAGGGTTCAAGGAAAGAAAAAAAAAGAAAATGCGCAAGCCCGGAATCGAACCGGGGGCCCAACGATGGCAACGTTGGATTTTACCACTAAACCACTTGCGCTTGTTAATTTGATGATTAGGTAATGGTTTATTGGCTACATAAATAGTTGTAATTGCTCGTGGAGTTATACTCGTTAGTCATCCCACAGTTCATCAGAAACGTCCCTCGAATATTTTTTATTTAAAAACGAGTATACACATATGTAGATGTTAAGAACTAACTGGTATAGTGTCTTCACAAAACATTTCATCAGATTACAATGGCAACTTGGCCGAGTGGTTAAGGCGAAAGATTAGAAATCTTTTGGGCTCTGCCCGCGCAGGTTCGAATCCTGCAGTTGTCGTTATATTTTTTTCTTTTTTTGTTACACAAATCAACTTTATTTCAGTACAAACAATCGTTTGTCCCTAAATTCCATCTACATAGAGTATTAACAAACACCATGCCCATCCAGGCACACCCAGTTTCATTTGCTTCACTCAACGACCCTCTCCCATCCCCCTTTAAGGAGAGAGAGAAAAAGCCCTAAAGACAAAACCCTAAAGCTTTCTTTTTTTTCCCTTTTTTTTTTCTCTTGGTAATAGGGGAATTTGATAATTATTAAATAATGGGTTTCACAAGCAAAGACTATTTGATGATATCATATACAAGTATACATAAAACAGGAACTACTACAATATTATTATTTTAATTTATCTTGAATTGTCCTTGTATTTGACACATTTTTTTATTTCTCTCTTGTTCTTTTATTTTTTCATTGAATTTTAAAGGCAAGTCTCAGTGAAAAACCGTAAATCATTTTTTTTTTTGACACATTTATTTTTTGTATATTCAACTCTAATTGGGAACTGATCATGGAGTTTTTACTTGATTCTGATAAGTCTATTGATATACAACGCTATGATGCGGTGGTTAAGGCCTTCTATGAGGGGACTCCTGATGAAAGAGCCAAAGCACAGGAGATATTGACTAGTTTCCAAGGGAATCCCGATGCATGGCTCTACGTTGACAAAGTTTTACAGTACGGTACCAACCCTTACGGTAAGTTTATCAGTCTCTCGGTGCTCGAGGATATGATTGGTACCAAGTGGAATGTGTTGCCGGATGAGCAAAGAGTTGGTGTGCGGAACTTTGTCGTTGGGATGATTGTGTCGATGTGTCAGGACCCCGAACTGTTTCAAAGGGAGAGGACTCTGCTGAATAAAGCTAACCTGGTGCTTGTACATATCCTGAAGAAAGAGTGGCCTGACAGGTGGCCGCAGTTCATGGATGAGCTTATTGGAAGCTCACAGAGCTCTGTTGAAGTGTGTTTGAATAACCTGCTGATATTGAGACTTCAAGCAGAGGAGATCTTCGACCCTTCAAAGGTAACACTGACTAAAACTAAATTACTGCATTTGAAATACTCTCTGGGCAAAGAGTCAAGGAAAATTTGCCATTTCTGTACCGAGCTGATCAAGACTAACCATTCCGATGAGCTGACTAACAAAGCACTGGAGACATTACAACTATATATTACTTGGGTGCCAAAGGATTTCCTGGGATCAACGGATACTATCGATGTGATCAAGCTTGCATTTAACAACAACCCGGAAACAAGATACTATATCTACCGCTGCATACTACAAGTACTTACATTCGACTTTGATGTGTCACGTATAGAACAAATATCAACCCCACTGGTACTAAAAATAACTAATTGCTTCAATCACATCCTTACTATAATGTCTGATGATCTCATCAAGGCAGAAGGGGAATGGTATGCAAAATTTAATAATATTCTTGGAAACGATAGAAACTACTTGTTAATACTTTGTCGTTTCCTCACAAAAGTACTTCGCAATTTACGGACAGCATTTGAATCAACTCCTAATATGGGCGGAACTATAAACCTTGCACATAGATGTATTTTGAAACTTACCGGGGTTCCAAATATAGAAATTCAAGAAGAAGCTTACGAGTATTGGCACCAATTGGCCTTGAAGGCAATGACAAGGAAACAAGACATGGACTCAAATTTCATCATGCCAACTCCACAACACTCGCCATTAGCACCAAGAAGAAACTCAATTGATAGAGACAACGAGGCCTTTTTTGAAAGATTAAGAGAATATCTTGTATGGAATATGATGAAGCCTGATGATTTGGTTTACTATTTTGCTTCTGAAGATAACTTGGAGGACGAATCAGAACAATCTCACCTCTACAAATTGCAGAAGGAAACATTAGCATACCTGACTAACCTAGATTCGAAGAAGACTACTTCAATGCTCCATAACGAAATGTTACAGTGGTTGAACTTGCCTAATACTGATGTTAGACACATGAATTCAGTTTGTTGGGCCATAGGTGCAATTGCCGGACAATTGCAAAGAAAAGATGAAGAAGATTTCATCATTGAAATTACTAAAATCTTAATGGTTCTAGATGAAAGGGCTGTTACTCAATCCGAAAAAAATAGTATCCAGTCAAATATTATGTATATTATGACAAAATACACAAGATTCCTCAGAGATCATTGGATCTCATTAAAAGCTATTATTCAAAGGCTAGTTTTAGTGATGAAAGGGACTTCTTACGAGCTGAAGGAACAAGCGTCATACTCCTTCAACATTCTACTGACAGAGTGCGGTGCTTCCTTTGTTTATGTCCAGGAAAATGAGCAAGATCGTTATATTGATGTCATTATAGACCAAAAGAATGAAATTATCAGCACTCTTAACGAGAAACAATCACTAAGGATTATTGATGCTATAGCAGGATTGATCTATCTTGATGAGAGAACTGAATTAAAACCGACTCTACTCTATAACCTATTAAGAAATGCTAATAACCAATGGACATCAACTATCCAAACTATAGCCTCTGATAACTCTGCTATTGCCACACCAGCAGTTAGATCAAGTCTTCACTATCTTTTGGCAGTCTACCAAACAGTCTGTAAGCGTGTTAAGGACAGCTTTTCCACAATTTTTAGTGAAATTTTTGGTGATCTCTGCTCCTTAATCAAGTTTACTACAAATTTTATCACAAACCAGTGGAAAAAACATGGTCCATCTTCGAAATCAAGCGAATACAGCTCAGCTCTTATTAAAGTCAGAGGCGAAACGTTAGCTTTATTCAAAGATTACTTTTTACTTGCTGTTGTTGAAAAAAACGATCTTGAAATTAAGCAGGCAATTGGTTTTGGCCAATTATTATTGGACGAATTCAGCGAAATTCCAGATCAAATCAGAGATTTTGAGGAAATAGTATGCATCAAGTTTCTGATAGAGCAATTTGGTAAGAGACTAGGTGACTTATTAAGATGTTTGATTCAATGTGTCTTGGACGTTGCTTTGACTTTTGATTCAATAAATAATCCGCACAAGTTTACATCACTTTTTGAAACAGTTCAAATTATTATTGGGAGAAATTTCGATGTCATCATACTGTTAGAACCGCCACAAATTAACAACATATTTTCATTTATTGTAGATAACACTTCTAATGACGTTGATAATATAAAAAAAGTAGCCTGGGAAACCACCAATTCACTACTATTGAAAATTGAAGAAATTCAAGACGACAATTTTAGAATGAACTTCTTTAAGGTATTCTACTTTAGGCTTCTGAGGATTTGTTTCAGTACTATTACTGATTCCTCTTATCAAAATGTATTTGGTGATCAAGTTAACTTGCTTTATAAACTGCTTTCCATTGCAGATGGGAATGTAGTTTTATTATCAGAACTTCTAGGGGAACGTAATAAAGCAAACATTACCATTCTTCACGATTTTATCGTCTTTGAATTATCTGTCATGTATCCAAATGTTCAAGGAGAAATCTTAAACACATTTGCATTGACATTGATTTCGAATTTAGACGACAAGGAAAAATTCAAGCATAAATTAAGAGATTTCATTGTGCAAGCTAGAGAGTCTGGAGGTGACTCTTCTGCATACCTGTTTGAAGAAGAGAAGTCGATTGAGTATCAGGAGCATATGAAGCTGGAGAAACAACGGAGAGATGACACCAATGGCTGGGACCATTCTGAGGTTCTATTAAGTTAAGTATGTGATTTTTTTTTAAATTATTTACGGCCTCTATAATACACAACATGCATTGTTATAGATATTAAATCTTATTTCGGAATATAATTTACACGTGCAGATATATTATTTTATATACGAATTTTAAAATATTGAAAACGGACGCCATATATATATAGTTGGCGCTTTCTTTTGTATTTACAAGGTCAATGCTGATTATTCCCTTAATTAACATGTTCTTGCGTTCATATTGAGTTAATCATTTAACTTTTTTAGCCTTCAGCTTAATAGTTTCACCATTGACATATATACCTTTACCTTTATAAGGTTCTGGAGGATGGAAGTCCCTCAGTTTTGCTGCAAACAGAAGGACCTGTTGCTTGTCACTGCCTTCAATAATTAGAGAAGTCAGAGATGGAGATTTCACCGTGATGCCCTCTGGCACATCCAATCCTTGCTTGATAGATGCACCAACCTTAACATTTACAAACTTACCATCATTCTCCAAACGTGCACCATAACCAGTACCTACAAATTTCAGAATGGCCATATGACCCTCAGTAACACCAATTACATGATTATTCACAAGTGATCTCACTGTCCCCCACATAGACTTTTGTATTTTATTCTCTGTGTTTGCAACACTCACACTAAGCTTTCCTGAACTGTCATCCTTGCTAATTGATACAAAATCAGGTACTTCCAGTTTCAAAGAACCCTTAGGACCTTCAACAGAAACCTCCTGAGCAATTGAAAACATACTCCTACCCTTTCTGATAGTCTTCTTGTTCTGCATAGGTGCTATACTTACCTTAACTTCGGGTCCAACGTATATAGGTGAAGATCCAACATGAGACCGTAGTACGCTCCCCGAACTCAGAAATCTTCTGCCACCCTTGCTAATAGAACTCATCACACCCGTTTTACCCTTTGAATATTCTTATTTCCTGTACAGTTGACCAGAAGTAATCCAGAAATAAGTTTTCAATTCTGGACTACTGGTACATGATTAAAATGAATGGGGCCCTTGCCCTTTCTAAATTTCGTCAAAAAGAGAAGAGAACCTATATCCGAAGAAACGAAACAAAACGTGAGGAAACGTACAAGGTAATACAACATTACCCGGAATCTTTAATTTTTTTTTTTTGAAAAAAATTTTGTCAAATTTCCCATTCAGCTTGTAAGCTCATCGCGATGAGCTGGGCTAAACACTATTGAGACTTTAATATTTACTGTGTTGAATAAAACATTGACTATTTAGCTTTATTTTATTATCGTAAGGGACCAAATTAAAGTAAGATATAATCAACTACAGATGGTAAGGAAATTGAAGCATCATGAGCAGAAGCTGCTGAAGAAGGTTGACTTCCTTGAATGGAAGCAGGATCAGGGACACAGAGACACGCAGGTTATGCGTACTTATCACATTCAGAATCGTGAGGATTATCATAAATACAACAGGATATGTGGTGATATACGTAAGATAGCTCATAGGTTGTCGTTATTGCCTCCTACGGACCCTTACAGAATAAAACATGAGAAGATGCTTCTGGATAAGCTCTACAATATGGGGATATTGGCCACCAAATCTAAGATATCTGATCTTGAGAACAAAGTCACTGTTAGTGCCATATGTAGGAGGAGACTGCCTGTTGTTATGCATAGACTGAGGATGGCTGAGACGATAAAGGATGGTGTTAAATTCATAGAACAAGGTCATGTGCGTGTAGGTCCTAACCTGATAACCGACCCAGCCTACTTGGTTACCAGAAATATGGAAGACTACGTTACCTGGACTGACAACTCCAAGATCAAGAAGAATGTATTGAAGTACAGAAACCAAATCGATGACTTCGATTTATCATAGGTCTACAATAATAGTCTGTATAAAACTCTATAAGCAATAAGAAGGCAATAAAAAATTCATTTGTATACTACTGAAAAAAAATAAAATATAACGATATGATCAAATGTCCGTAAAACTAGAATCATAAAATTTTATTCATTATATATGAGATGTATACACATTTTACAAGATTGCTTATATGGTAATATAATAAGAAAAGGTTTCACAATAATTCAGAACATGTGACATCTAATGCGATTCCTGATAAGACTAATAAAACCATTACTACATTAAGTAAGCAAAAAAGATAAAATGTACTATATTTTTCAGAAAAATTCAACATAAATAACAATCTCAAGGAATATTAAATTTCAGGCAGAGTCATGGGAAAAAATCGACATTAATAAATAGTGACAAGATGGATTCCATAATAATAAAACAATAATGCCAAGATCATGAGCAATTCTATTCACAAGATCAGAAACCAATACAAAACTGGTATAAAATTGTAATCCAATTGTTAAGCAACTATTTTCTTTAGAAGTTATAGTTGTTGGAGGAACCAAGCTGCTTTCTTAAATCATCACTACTACCTGTGTGAGGTAGGATATTACCAACCCCTGGAGGTTGTATGACATCTGTGTGATCCAATATACCACTCACCCGGTTCTGATATTGTTGCTGATATGGATTGTTTTGGGTGGTTAAGCTATTGTTTCTTGAATTGGCATTAACAATATTCCTGAATGAACCAGCAGGTTTATGGACTTTATTAACAGAAAGATCTGATGGGTTAGTCATTACAATACTTTGACGCATCTGATAAGGCAAAAGAGCACCTGTCTTCTGCGTAGCATTTGTATATATACTACCACCAGGTTGTGTGTTATTCAAGTAAGCATCTGTACTTTGTGAATAAAACATTTCAGGGTGGTCCATTGGATTCAGAGCGGTACCATTTAATCTAGCTGTTTGAATTTGGAATAATTGCTGTTTTGTTGGCTTTTTGAATGAAGTCAATGAGTGTGTAGATTCCGAGTTTGCCAAGTATGCAGGTGTTGGCAATTCTCCTATGGTTTCTAAGTTCTGAGGGTGATGGAATTCTCTGCTGCTATTATAATATTGAGGTTGTTGGTATGGCATATTGTATTGGCCTTGTGGATATTGGCCTTGTGGATACTGACCTTGTGGATACTGACCTTGTGGATATTGGCCTTGTGGATACTGACCTTGTGGATACTGGCCTTGTGGATACTGACCTTGTGGATACTGGCCTTGTGGATACTGGCCTTGCGGGTATTGACCTTGTGTTACTTGCTCTTGATAATATTGAGATTGTTGATATTGTTCCTGGGGAACGTAATTTTCTTGTGGGTATTGTTGGTTTACTTGTTCTTGGTTGGAAGGAATATTATTATTTAAAATGATGGAAGTAGCTTGTGAGGGCTTAGAAGAATGCATTGGCATTTCAGAATACACGGAAGAGGCAACGCGTCTGCTCTTTTGTTCATCTACCTGTAGTTGATGGGTGTCCACAATTTGATTGGTCGTTTCTACCTGAGCAGCACCCGAGAAGTCCCCTAGTTGTTGTGAATCATGATTAACTTGTTGGAGATCATTGCTACTTTGAGGAATACTATTACGCTGAACATCGTTCTCTGTGACGTCGACGCTTCTATACTGTGCGTTTTCAGAGTTTGTAATATTTTCCATTTGATGTTCATTTTCGTTTGTATCTTCCTCATAGTGGTGCTTCATCGATTCGAATGCCCTGTCGTCTTTGTCAGGCAACTCAGGCAGTGGGGTTTCATTCTGCTCCTTCATTGTTTTGCTTCTATCGAGATAGACCTTATATATGCTCTTCATTCGCTTTATATTTTCCTCCTCATCGGGACTTAATTCAGGCACGTATTCAGACTTGTTGTCGTCATGTTCGAATTCGAATGAGGTTTGTCTCTTCAGCTTCTCCTCTTCTTCTTCTAGTTCTGGACCAGAGGTTGTCGCCGTCGTCGCGTCCTCCATGCTTGATGTCGCGTTATGTCTCAGCGAACTAGTAGAGTACTGCTGAGGCATTGGTGGTCTGACCATGGGTACCCTGTTGTACTGCGCCAGAGACACCTGGGATCCGATACGCGAGCCCTTATTAGAACCTGTGCCGAGAAGTCCACCTGTAGAGGAGGCCAATTCATAACCCCCGAAGGCATCGCTCTGCACACGTTTGGCGAAATCACGTAACGGGACACTATTTTCTCCGTCTGGCAATAACTCAAATGGGTCTAGGGCCTGCTGCATCATCTCCCTCTGCTTGTTCAGCGCACCGTGCCTGGCCGGCACGTAAACCTTGTTATCAGGCTCGAACTCGGGGTCAATGTCCTCCTTCTCCTCACGCTTATGCCTCCTGTACACGACAATCAGTATACCCGCCAGAAATATCAAAATCACACCAACCGGAATTGCAACAGCAATCCCGACACGCTCACCGTTGTTGTGGTCAGTAGGCAGCTCACACTGCTGCTTAGTCCCCTCACACTTAGATCCTCTCCTAATAAGCATTATTTCTTGGTCTAGTCCCCTCTACCAACTTCAAAATCGCTCACAGAATGAAAATAAAATTGATTATCTCTTTTTTGTAATACAATTGAAATAATAATTAATTTGAAATTTTATGAATTGATTTAATTGAAATTTCGATTTTTCCTTCTTCTTTTGTGAACTCTTCTGGGTATTATGGTGTCTTTTCCCGATTAGGTAACCTTAAAACAAATATTGCTGGTTCTAGAAGCAGAAACCTGGTTACCGGATCGGGAAAAAAGAGAAGAGCCCCCCCCCACCAAAAAAAAAATTTGATCTGCTCGACCCGTTATCGCCTCGTCAGGGTAAGTTAAAAATTTATGAAGCGACCCGGGTAATTTTAGTGTATTACCATATACGAACACAGCACGTTCAAGTACGTTAGATATGATAGTCGGATGGCTGATAAACTCCGAAGAGAGTTCAAAAGAGAAACCCCGATTATATAAAGAGGTCAGTTAAGACTATTCTTAGTTGAGGGGAATAGACCAATACACAAGCCTGTATAAGCGATAATTAGTTATGGCGGATTCTATGGTTCGTGGGTATGTCAAGCGGAAGTACGGTCGAGTAGTGGATCAGCTGCTTGAAGTTGAGGAAGGGTTGATGGTTAGTGAGAAGAAAGATAATTTGAGTCAGCGGGAGCTGGTGCAGCAGCTTATGGGTGTATTGGTGGCCACGTCGCTGGAGAAACTGAGGCCCAGTGAGGTACTAGATAATGGTGGAAATTACTCCAAAGAGGTAGAGGAAAGAGAGTTGGAGGAGTTGAAAGAGTACCTGAGGGACACGGCGAGGTCGACGAAAGCTGGTATTTCAAATCAAATAGAAGAATCGTCCTCGTATTTTCTGGATATATTTGTGGATAAGCTGGTCTCGAGACTCATACCGCTGGATAATTTACCTGAAAGAGAGCATTTCAGTCTCGATGAAGAGGAGAGCAGGGGAGACGAGCATGGAAGACCACCATTCAGCGCATCGGTGCTCACAGGAAACATGAAAAAATTGTCTGGGAAGATGGACGGAATCTTTGAGTTTCAGGACTCTGTAATCAGAGTAGTCACATGGAAAACTCCGACGGCGACTTTGACAGCATTAATCGTGTTCACGCTGATCTGCTTCAACCTTATGAACCTGATACTGTTCCCGCTTCTATACATATCCTTGGGGGTGATGGTTCAAGGGTATGTCAAGAGACACCCTATTCGTAGATCCCTGTACTTGAAAAGGCGAGTATGGGGCAAATCTCTCATAACAGATGTCTTCCATGGCGGGAAAAGTAACACACCATGGACTGACGAAGATAAAAAGAGTAGAGAAGATGATGAATCCAGTAGTGGAGGTGGCGTTGATTTTGCTGGTATTCCTGCAGAATATCAAAATGATACTATCAACAGTTATAACTTAAATCATGGTGCAAAAGTTGTGGTTACTTTAAGGGATATTCAGAATATGACAACTGGTACTGTTCACTTAATGGATACTATTGATAGATTTAATAATGGAACAGCTGCCTTTATCGACGAGCTGAAATCAACGTCAACTTTTTTTACATTGTTGGTCACTGCAATTATCCTAGGCTTAGTTTCCCACTATGTGAATTGGAGTTTGGCGATTGCTGTCAGTGGTTGGGTTAGCATATTATCAATTCACCCAAAAATTCATCCCTACATAAAACGCATCAAGAGTATAGGAAAGACATCTACTAAAAATGAAACAACTGCAGTCATAAAACCTCAATATAATCATAAACTTATTTTAGATGAACCGCCGGAGGTAAAATATGTGGAAGTCTATGAAATATATAAACGAGGTATTTTACCGACTGACTGGGAATTTTACAAGTTTTCGAGTGTAATATTTGATCCTTCAGATAGTTTTAGAAAAGCCCTGCAACCTCCACCTGGTGTGGATTCAATTAAAGAAATCAAAGCGCCTGCTGGTTGGGCATATGATGATAATTCTAATTGGGTTATTGACAAAAATCCGGATATTTGGAGCATAGAGAGAGGAATTCATTTACCACACGAGGATGAGTTTCTAGTTGATTCTATGTTTAAAAGAAGAAGGTTGGTTAGAAAAGTTATTAGATATACTAAACCGATAAAAAAACATGTTAAATAGATAATGTAATGAAAATTAAATTAGTAATGAATGCATTTGTAATGTTATTTACACCACCGCAATATGACAAAATTAAAGCTGATAGTGAGATATCATTTATATAAAGATCAGATTAAAAAACAAAAAACAACAACAAAAAAACAACAATGAGCAATTAAGAAGGAACCCCTTCGGTCTCCGTTTTAGCGTAGTTACTAACAACTTTATCCCATTTATGTCTATTATCATTAATGGGCATTCTTAGCAAACTCAAATAAAAAGCCAAACAAAGTAACAAAAACGCACATATAGTAACAGGCACCATCATGGCTACAAAATTTCTAGTAGCAACTACTCTCTGATATGGACATTGTGCATACGAACCACCAGACACCCAACAGTTCGCCACTGAAATTGAATTTAAATCTATCCAAAGAGATCCATCAATCAAGTTTTCCTCCTTTAGATACATCATAATAGCGCTCTGTTCTAATGGAGTGCTAGGTTTTGAAAATGAATAACCTATTGGACACTTTGTTTCACCACGATAACCATCCATTTCAAAATAGGCGTCCTTATTATTAGTTACTAGCCATTCAAAAGTGTTATTTTGTGAACGACACAATGCACGCTTGTGATCATAACAGTTTTCTACAACCCATTGTGATGTAGAATTAAAAAGCATATAGTCGAAAGCGGCACAATTTTCAGCGGTAAGATCTGTTACCTTTCCATGATGCCTACTCGAATTCGTTTGAATAGGTTCATCTTGCCCCCATGACCAGATTATTGCGGGGCCTGTTAAATTCTGCAGCATTGAAATATTCGCAGTGGTATATTTATTAGAAACTATGGGGAAGTATCCACAACTTACCTGCGACTTTATATCATTTTCATTAAATTGGGACTCTAAGTATCGAAATCCAATTATCTTGGTTTCTTGAAAAGATAGGACATCATTTGGACAAGGAATAGTGCCATTACCTTCATCATAGTGTAGTATTGAATTATCAAAGACATAAAATTGATTTACAGTTTCAAAGACATTAGTTATCTCAGCCACGACCATTCTCTTCTTTCTGTAATAGAGAAATGTTGGTAATAGTGGCCAATAACTAGTTGCATTAAGTTTGCTAGTGGATGATTGTAAAATTCTAGCTCTATCATCAGCTAGATCAGACGGACTATATTTAAAGTTTCTTGTTGCATTAGAATCCAAAACCGAAGATATATTTAGATTCGGATATTTCGTGAATGTATTATTATCAAAATTTATTTTGGTCCTAGTGATGACCGGTTCAGTTCTGTTTGTATCGTTTCTTCTTTCAACCACTTTCATGACCGGATCTACTCTTAGAAGGATTGTTACCACATTTGCAAGTAAATTAGTATCTGTTGATACAAGGAAATCATTAATAAGAGACATAATATCAGCAAACTCATAGTCTGTATCCTTAATAACCCAACTATAATTAGAACCTACCTCTATATCAATGACAAATGTCTGTATCCCCCAAATTAGCATGTCTATTAACAATTCAAATTGAGGAATATATGATAAGTTTTGATCCAAATTTTGATCTGTATCAATGAAATTTGAATGGAACAGAGCTTCACTAAGAACTACACCAACCTGTGGCAGCTGATCTATGGTCACCTCATTCATGCTGTCTCTCTGTGATCTTATGGCAATGTCGTGTACATCTGAGTTTGATACCCACGATGATCCTAGATCAATATATTCCGTATAATTACCATTCTGCATAAGAGTGCTGTTGCTAATAGATCCAAGATTCATGGTACCCAGTACATTTCGTACTATGCATAGGAGTAAAAGTAGACTGAATGAGAGCCAGCTCATCTATGTGTATTTCTTTTTTTTCCCCCCTAATATCTTACTTTTAACCACAACAAAATCCGAATCTCTTGACTGGTTAGATGAAACCCACAATATTATATTTTTCTGTATTAAACAGTTCTCTACCTTATACCAAAAACTACCTTGGAGTTATTTCTTTTTACCTACTGTTGTTATCATTTTATGTTTTTCCGGATTTTTTTGTTTTTTTTTCTTAATGTTTTTTTTTTAAAGATGAGCAGCATCGCTCAATGAAAAAAAAAAAATTTAAAAAAATTAAAAAAATTGGAGCTGCAAAAATTCCAAGAGAAGAAGCTGGAGAAATCAATCTAAATGAAAGAAAGGCAGACCTAATAAAAACTTATTAGCTACAATTCAGAACTGTTTTCTATTATTATTTTTCAAAACGGTTATATTAGAATATTATCCTGATAGAGTTACTCGCTAACCTACTTTTTAGTAAAATAACTCTGGGCTCTGGCCATTAAAATTGTTAGTTCTACGTGAGGAGTTTGTTTATTCTTTTTTTGTTGAAGTCAATAACGAACATGACCCCATGGTATTTTGGACTATGCGAACAATATGTAAGATTAGTTAACATATATTCGGTTCTGAACCTGTCACAATATTGTTTGCGATGAAATAATATTATGGATTTTCTTGCCAAAACTTATCACTAACAGTAAATACCCTAATCTTCAAGATTGAGAGCTGTAGGCAGTTAGAACTGTACAAAATAGAAATATCGACCGTTAAGCATTACGTCATATATGTTCACCAATTCCATTGTAGGAATTCTCGGTGTTTGACTCAATTTTCTTTTTCTGCAAAGAAATTCAATATTTTCCGTAAAGGGAAAGATATAAACAAAGGGATTTCCTAAGACGTCTAAAACTTTGAAATGACAGCAAAGCAGTAATTACCACAATGGGAATAAATTATTGAACCCTCAATCAAAATCCAAAACAGATCAGTGCATTCTTGAACCTCTTAACTTTGTTTGCTATTACTCGAAATGGATAATTAATTGATTTTTTTTTTCTTTTTTATCTAAAACTAAAATCGTACTATCTCGAACTTGCCGTTACAGTAACAATTGTTAGTGGTGCACTATTAATTCTGCTTATTTTTTTATTTTTTACGTTGTTAATTTTTTATTGCCATTACTTGATCTCTAGTCAATGGCTGCAGAAGCGTATTTGCTTTTCTGTCCTTTTGTTTTTTTATTCTTTTTTTTTTTATTCTCCATTTAAGGCTATTTGCAGATCATTTTTCTTTCCTTCTCGACCTCAAAACTCGACATATAAGAACTGCTTCTTTTTACCAAACTTCAATAAAAAAGAATTGTTGTCTTTAGTTTTATTTT
The DNA here is from genome assembly GCA_030556385.1 of Nakaseomyces kungkrabaensis. Taxonomy (NCBI): domain Eukaryota; kingdom Fungi; phylum Ascomycota; class Saccharomycetes; order Saccharomycetales; family Saccharomycetaceae; genus Nakaseomyces; species Nakaseomyces kungkrabaensis. The sequence continues at coordinate 24,514 of JAKTPY010000022.1, read as the reverse complement.
TTTTTGACTTTTTTTTTTTAATCGAAGTTGAAGCTAAAAAATCAAGACTACTTACCAGCATTAGACGTTCAATTCTAGCAAATGACCTCCTCTGACAACTATAGAGACTCCAGGAACAATGAATATCATCTAATGCTTAATAATGAAACTAATGAAAACTCTACCGCTGCTCCTTCTAGTTGTAACAACAACCCAGAATCCTTCGAAAAACTGGGTTTTACTATAAAGCATAATGAGTCCGGTGGTTTGCACAAGTCATTATTCAAGTCAGGAGATAATTCTGGATCTCGTTCGAGAAAAGCATCCTTCTGTATCACAAAGGACAAGGCCAATAATGGTGCGGGCCACCATCAACTAGGATTTGACAACTCTAAAATTCCAAAATTGAGAAATAAGTTTGCTTCGCCAACTGATAGATTGTTATCACCTTGTTCTAAGAAGCTTAGTGACCACAAGGCAAAGATATTCGGTTCCAAAAGCAAACCTGTAAAATTAAGTTTTTCTGAGGCAAGTAATGAAGACTCAGATGATAGCTTATAATTGCTGTAGTATGCAATAAAGCTCATAATAAGAAAAAAACAACAAATACCCGCCATCATTACGCTACAAGTCACTTCATGGTCCTTTAATATTATTCTTTAAATGGGACATCATAATATCAAATTTTCATTTCGAACTATTCTCTTCTTTCTACTGTATACTAATAAGTTTCATTCAGTGATTTATTTTTTATAATTTTAGTTTATTCTCTATATTAATGGATTTGCATTTTTGTTATCTTTCCCTATTAGATATTTCAATAAGCGTCTCTTTCAATCAGTACCTCTATAAGTTCTTCTAGACTAGTGCAAGATTCCAGTAAAAGCTCTATCTCGTTTTCTGTCAAATCAGACTCTTTGAAAACGTTAAGTAAGATATCTTTTATTAGAGATTCCTTAAAATCTGGATCATAATTATAACCTTTTAAGTTTGCTGCTTGACTTATAAAATTTTTACAATTTGCATTGCTTTTGGCATAATTGATAATGTTTTTGATATCCGTGCTTTGTTCCTTCTGACACAATAGTATATCCCTTATTCCGTAATGAGAACTCCCAGAAAGGTATTCAAATGTGACCAATTCCCATGACTCCATACTTAAATCCATGTTATCCAAACATAAAATTAGTAACATACCCTCTAAATTTCCATGAACTGTTTCCTTTACATATTTTACTAGCTTAACAAGTTCTTTAGATACATATTCCCTAAGTTGGTTCTCAGGGAGTCCCCTAGGAAATCCAATGTTAGTGCATTCAACAACAACCATCTTAACAGTATCTTCAAGAACCTGAATAGTAGATACATCCATGATTTTTTATTAACACAAAAATTTTTACAAATCAATTGTCAAAACAAATAGTAAACATAACATATTTTTTGTAAAGTATAAAAAAATGCTTATAATTTTTAAACTTGCTTAGCCGCTGACCGAAAATGAGGATTCACTCTAAAAACAAAAGAATGAACAATGACTTTAAAGCCTGAAGTAATTATGGAGAAAGAATGAATAGATCGTGACCCAATCCCTTTTTGTTCTTTATTTAAAATTAGTTCATTTTATGTTAAGATGCTGTTTTTTCTTACTAAGGAAGGCTTCAAAGACGGCAATACGGTATATTGAGTTTTTAAACATACAAACATACTAAAAACAGATGTGCTATTTATTAAGATTAATGGACAAAAACCGCTATTCACATCTCTGAATATTTTTTGAAACGATCTACCACATAAGGTGACTGTATCAGATAGAGTCTCTAGTTCCAACTAATAGTCTCCAATTAAACAGCAATAGATAAAAAATTAGACACGATATTCAATACCGATTAAGATATCACAATCCATACCATTTGAGTCAATTTTAGCGTACGATTTAGGTTATTGACAGTCATATCACACTCGCTGTTTTTTTACGCGTCAAGTTACGCGTGAAGAACAAAAATGTCAACAAAGAAAAAGATAACCACAACAGCCATGCGATGAGGTGAATAGCAACTTTAGTAGGGTGATTATCAGTTAGCTATAAGAAAAACAAAATAAAATACAATACCTGCAAAAAAATTACTAAAAAGAGCGAGCAATAGGAAATATATAAATTGACAAAGGGCACAAAAGTGAAATAAGGAAGAATATGACCGTTAATCCAACTGAAACTAGGCAGTCAATCATATTTGATAATCTCAACTTTCTCGTCGTGGTAAATAATCCTAATGAAGTTGAGGAATGTAACAATATTGTGGAGTTACTTAAGAAGAATGGGAGTTCGAGTTGTGAGGTTTATCACACATATAAGCTGGAGTATCAAATACCGAGATCAGCCAATCTCAGAAAATGGTTCCTAAAGCAAGATTTCAACAGGAAAGAAATCCACATTGTTGTCTCAAACTCATCAAATTTTCAACTCTATCCGCTATTTGAATATGACTTGATGATCCCAGTAGTTACTACCAATTGGGTATCACTTTGTATTGAATCCCAACGACATGTAAGAACATCAAATTTCAGTCCAAACCCAAAATTAATCTTTAAAGATTTTCAAATGCTAGTGTCAAAGAATGCTTTTAGCCAAGCTGAATATTTTTTGCTATCAGAAATAATACATTGTTTGGGTGGTACAACAGTTGATTATATTACGAAAGCAACCACTCACATTGTAACAACCAACCCTAGTGATCCTGCAATAACAACAATAGAAAGATATAAAAGTTCAAGGACTGATAGCAACGAAAGTATGAATATCCAGTACATACTCCCTACGTGGCCTGCCCAGTGTTTCCTCGAAAATTATCTAGTTTCGATTAGTGATCATCTAGTGCCCCCATCTGCAGATAAAAATGAAGTTACAGAGAGACAAAATGATATATGGGATGATATACATGGGTTTGAGAGTTTGTATAACAATAAGAAAAAAAAGGTACTATCGGGAAAGAAGTTTAAAATATCTACTGACATCGAGTTGAGCCCAAAGATATACAGATATTTTATCTCGCTTATCAAAATTCTAGGAGGGAATTACATCCAAGATAATAACGAAGATGAAGACGATTTACCAGATATTAGTAAAGGCTATCTAATAATGAATACTGAGAACAGTGATGATGTTCTTCTAGAAGACAAACTTGCCAGGGGGAATTTGCTATGGATCGTTAATATTTGGAATAGAAACAAATTTCTCCACCCACAATCTAACATTATGTTTGCACCACTCAAGAGGAAAATATTCAAGAAAAAAGATCTTATAGTGACATATACAAATTACTTCGGAGCTCAGAGACTTTACCTACAACGATTAATTGAATTTGTTGGCGGTTCAGCAACAATGGAACTGTCAAAACAAAACACACACTTGATATGTAATATACCATTTGGCAAGAAATATGAAGTAGCAGAGAAATGGGCGAAAAATGGATCAAGTATAAAAATATGTAGCCATCGTTGGCTTGAAGAATGCTACAAATTAGGGAAGAGAATAGATCTAGATTCCAGCGAATTCCTGAACCTCAACAGATTAGATAATTCGTATACTAGCTCTCTTGGTCAATTAAATTTCGGAAATAGTGAGCTAACTGAAGAGTCAGAAGAGGAAACTGATATAGAAGACAGTCAGGCAAATCCCTTCCAATTTATTGCGAACTCGCAAATGAAAAATTCACAAAGAAAGGATGATAGCATTACAGGTGAAAAGCCAAGTCAGGTCGCATCCTTGGATACAGCAGATAGCTCTAAAAAGACTGCCATTACTGATACAACTAATGCTGTACTTGATCAGGAATCTACCGGTAGTATTAATGAATTACAGAAAAGCTCAGATCCTTCTACAGTAGAAAAACCAGCAGTTACGGAAATGAAACATTCAACTATAGAAAACCCACTACAACCATCCATTGCCAGTAATAAGGACACTGAAAGAAATTCCGAAAATAAAGATACTTTCACGAATGATGATATGTTTGACACAGCTCCTACAGCACCAGCAGAACCTATGAACAATATTAGCATCTCAAGTGCAGCTGCTGGGAATATAAATGACGTGGATGATAACAACAAAAATGATTCGAATCAAAATGAAGAACAAAACGAAGAACCTAATCGTGGGATTGCTTTAAAAAATACTGATCCAAATCATAATGAAAACGACATAACAGACCCAATACAGGAAACTGAACAAAATGAGGATTCCAAAGAAAATAAGCAATTGTCAGACTCAGAGCACAGAGTAAGTCAAAGTCCCCTTGGCATGAATGCTATCCAAGATGATGTATCTACAGGTATTGGTAGTAGAAAAGCAAAGGCACAGGCTGCCAAAAGATTACATCAAGATATCGAGTCATTGAATGAACACGAAAAAAATAGTAGCAAAAAACGTAAAGTCAGAGATAGGAATGGTGCTCTACTTCTACCCGAAGAAATCAAACAACTTGAAAGAATAGAAAAATTGAAATCAGAGGCGAAAGATATCCTGTCAAAGAACAAATATATTTTCAATGAGGAGACCAAGCAAATAATAATTCAGTTTAATATAAACGCAATTTGTACTGGCTTTGCAGTTAACGATTTGAGTGATGTTGACAAACAGCTACTTGAACTTTTAGGTATTCACCTACTTCACGATGATATTGATAAGCATCTATTCGAAGATCAACGTATCCACCGTGGCAAAAATAGAATCAACACCATAATATCACCAAAAATGGCTCGTACTGTCAAGTTTTTAAAGTCATTCAGTCTCACCAGTTTAACAAATTTCTTAGTACCACAATTTCTGATAGACTTGATTGATGATGCAAGAAATGGCAAAAATATAGAAAAGTACAGAACAATCCCACATAAATATATGATAGAAGGAATAAAGGAAGAAATGATTGAAAAAATCAAAGGGCCTAAAGTGTTCGATAAATCTTCTATTCATGAAATCAATGTGGTTAGTGACATAAAAGGTGGCCCTCGAGTGATTATTGACATATTGAAATGCCACGGTATAAGAGAGGCATCAATACTTTCGAAAACATACTCACTAGAAGATATCAAACGCAATAGAAAATCACCAAATTATGTTCTACTCGCCTCCACTAAAGCACAAGCAAATAAGTTTAAAAAAATGTTAGCTGACACCAATGCAACAGTATTGGTCGTTAACTGGGATTGGTGCGTCAACTCCATTTTTAATTCAACAACTAATTACGATGACAAGCAGAATATTTTTTACTCCAGGTTAACTAATTGATACCACAATAGTTCCATGTTGGTTACGAAGAAATAACAGATTAAAATGCTATTACTACATCAACATTTATTATGAAAAAAAGAAAGAAACAAAAAAAGGATTTTTCAGCCGAATAAATGAAAGAGTATTAGCTTATTGTAAAGGGACAAAAAGGAACACTTCTGTAACTAGAAGAGCCAATATCTAACTGTAACACACAGCTTCTCGAGGTATACTTTTTTTTTCTTACTTTGTTTATCTTGCTGGTCAATTGATATAGGGGATCTCTCGAATGTTTTTTTTTTTTATTCAAGAAAATTTCGTAAGGGGAGAATTCAAGCAGGGAAGGAGCAAGTATTACGTATGAAATGTTCAAATAAAAAGAGTCCTCCTTTATCCCCTGAGATGAACACACTCTCAGACGAAGCGTAGGTGGTCGCCAACAGTTAGCTCATCTTCTCTGATGCCCTCCCTCCACTTCTAAAAAATATCTGCCCCGTATTTCTTCTGTCTCAATCAAACATGCGGATCATAACGGAATATTGCATAATATTAGTTGTCTGCAAACCTTACAGGGACTGAAAATGGTAAGGTAGGGTAGGGACATTTGAGCTAGGGAGGACAAAAAAGCAGTGTAAATAAGATAGATGTAAAAAAGGATTGACCGGTAATTTCTAATATTCCTATTCTGTTTAAACCAGCTTTGAATTCTTTATCTTGCACTTGTTTCTATCTTGTTTTTTTTTTTTTTTTTTTTTTTTTATTTTTTTTTTTTTATTTTGAAGGGGGGGGAAGTTATCAAGGCGATCACTTTTGGTATTCTTAATTTTGTTATAAGGAAGCTAGAACTTTTTTTTAATTAACTTTTATTTAGTATCATTGTCGATTCTCAATATCATCACTAGTATTTCACCAATTGTTGAAGAGCTAGAATATTCTATCTTTTTTTTAAGGAAAAACAACGGTTTGCTGGCTGCAAAAGAAGGATATTTTATTGACAAGTTCAGAAATAGAACAAAAAGGCAAACTAGAGGAAAAAATAATTAAAGAAAAGATAGAAGGCAATTATTTATAATAGCTTATATTATACCATTAATAAAGTGAAAAAGAAACAAAGATGAAAGCAGATCCAGCAGTTCTGCCTCCTGTGCCCGGTGCTAACCGTGACAGTCATACCAACATGAATCAAATCCAGATGAATACTGTTATGCTAAGTGAGGCTGCCATGGATTCCCCTACTTTTAGAGCTACTACAAATTATTTTGACTCAAGAGTCAGATACTTGGATGAGTGGATTAATGATACTACACTTTATCTGCAAAACAAGTATAAGCCGGCCCTAGCTGATTTTAAGAAAATTCAAAATACATTGCTCCAACAGTTACTACCAAACCCTAACATGGTAGCCAATGGTATGCTAATCAATCAAGCATTTACACCTACCTTAATTGACTCATTCAATAAGGATTTTGATCATCTTGCTAGTAACTTGTTATCTATTGTATTAGGCGATGAAGTTGCTTGTAATAAGTTCACAAGCATGCTTGCGAAATTAAAGAAGGACTCAATTGTGCCTTATATGGACAGAAAGAATACCTTTGATTACTTCCAACAGAAATTTGATAGCCATAATTCAAAATATAGTGCAATTGAATCATCTAGGAGTGTTCCCGGATCATCTAGTTCAGATGTATCAAGTAATGCCTCCAATTCTGCCTTGGGTAACCGATTGGTTGATGTCGATCCAGCAGTTCTTCGTGATGAGCACTTGAAATTATTTGAATCACGGAAAGAATATTTGAAAGCATCTCTAGATTTAGTTGGCGCAATGAGCACATTAAAATTTAGACTAGATAAGGTTTTGGTCGATATTATCGATGAACTGATCTCTAAAAACACTGTCACAATCAATGATGACTCAATGAATGTGGATGGTATTGAAATTGGTAGAAGAACAATTGACCTCTCACCAAATATATCTAACTACTTGAAAGACTATAAGAGGTGGGTTAGCGAAGTTATTGAGGCCTCACAAGTGCTTGAAAATAACATGGAAAAGACAATTATCGCAACTTATACCAGAACTGTTAAAGCTAGTGGTCCTTCTAAAGATTTACAGGATTACAATAAGTCTATTGCTGAAAAGGCTATTGAACATATTGTTGGTCCAAAATTGGGAACACCTCAAAAGAATATTGCACCCTCTACAATGCCATCTAAGTCTGGTTGGTTGTATATGAAAACATACTCATCATCAATGCCTCGTAAAGAGATGTGGGTTAGAAGATGGTGTTTTGTACAAGGTACTATTTTTGGTATGTTTTCTCTATCACCATCGAAAACTTTTGTGGAAGAAAGTGACAAGTTTGGTATATTCTTGACCAGTATTAAATATCTACCAAACTACAGCAGAAATTTCTGTTTTGAATTGAAAATTATTGGTAAAGATAATCCAGAGAGCGACGTCTTGGAAAGAAGTAGTGACATTGACATTATTTTCCAAGCTGAAGATCTGAAAGAATTGAAATCATGGATAATGACGTTTCACAATTCAAAAAAATATATCATGTCGCAGGATCAAAAAGGGTTGCAATACGAAGTGGCCTTCAAAAGATTTTCACCACAGTATTTGGAATTCGCATCTAGAGCGAATACAACGATGGATAGACTACTTACTTCTGATGATAATGATACTCTATCCAGCAAGTCTGGGAGCAGAAATTTACGTGAATCATTAACGAAGTTTTTATCCAGTGAAGAGTTAAAAATCGTGAAGGATCACAAATCATACCTGTTTGAATTCATTGGGACACCAATTGCTACGGAGGAGACTAGACTGGCGTTACTTTCTAACCTTCTAACATCAGATCACAGTTTTCCTAATGCAATTTTGGCCAATTTATGGGGTATGACTTCCTGGAATGATTTATCACATTTATTAACAGACGACACTGAGAAAACTTCGATTCTGAAGACATTACCTGCTATTAATGATAGTCTTAATGATATTGGTTACCCCAACTACTATTCAAGAAGCTTAAAAATTGCTGATGTTCAATTCAGATCCATTTTCTACTCTAACAATCGTTATTCTTATGATATTCCAAAACAATTCCTTCTTCTGAGATTTGGTTCTATTTGGCAACCAAATAAAAAACAAAAATTTGCCGCTATTTGTTTTGCATCTAAGGACTATTTCCATGTCTATATGAATTGTCACGGATTTACATATGCAGGAAGAATGAATTTTGATGATGTTGCAGATGTTGAGTTCAGTAAAAAGTCTGAAACGATTCATATTATAAGACATGATGGTATCAAATATGATTTGCATGCTTTCTTCACTGATGCTAAATCTGTTACTACGAAGTTAAAATTTTTGATTGAAAATAGACTGAGCGAGTTTCCAAAGAATGAGGGGGAAGTGCTAGTGAAATTCAAACAAATTGATAGGGAATTTGCTCAAAAATCAACAAACGAAAAGCTAAAATCCTTTATCGGATCAGGAAACATTAATAATACGCAAGAAAACCAATCGTTAGCTAAATTGAACTCATCCTTATGGACTATTGATGGCAGTCTCATTGACTTATTGAAGAGAAGGGCTGATCTTCAGAAAGAATACTCAGCGTCTTACAAGTATTCTTATGCAATTCCATGTAAGGGGTTACTGCATCTATTATTTGGGCAGAAATCAGATGCCTTTCCACGTGCTTTGTTTCTTGCTCGTAAAGGTAGCGATTATAATGTGACTCAATATTGGACTCAACGTGAGATGGAAGACAAGACCACTGAATTGGTCAGAAAAATTCAGTTCCAAATCAATAGAACGTCAAGTTTTATTCACGAGAGTGCGCAAAGTAGAGAGGAGTATCTAGCACAACAGATAGTTGTGGAACAAAAAATGATTAAGATGATTGACAATACATACTACGAAATTGATCAGGATCCTATCATGGTTACTTTCCCTAATTCACGTCCAATGAAAATTAGCTTGAAATTTATTATAAGCGAACGTTATGATCACGACATGGATGCTGCTTCAAGATTAATGTTATCAACGAACCATTCCGATTTTATGACCTACTATAAGATTGAATTCATTGAAGATATTGAACATGAGGATAAAGTCGTCGAGAACCTAACCTTATGGGAGCAAATCATTTTAGGATGGACTTGCAAGTCAACTAAATACGAATTCCAATTAATGAAGGACGTCATACAATCTTATTTGGATAAAATTGGTAACCACGGAAAGCTAGCAAAAGCCATGAAGATTGGAGGAAAGCTTGGTATATCCAATACTATTGAACGTCATGGAACGGATGATAAAATGGTTGCTGAGTCGGATCAATTAGTCGAAAAAAAATCTGAGAAAGAAGAGGAAAAAAAATCTGTGGATGCTCCAAAATGTATTTGTATCAATTACACTTTCTCTTTGTTACTAAAGGTGCTTGTTAAAGTATTCGTTTTTAGAGTGACTAATCTATTTTTCTTTTTTTTCAGAATATTTATTACTCTTGTACAATTAGGTGGCAAAACTTTACAACAGATTAACAGACTCTTACTAGCTGGGCTAGCGATCTCAATTATATTCAACGGATTTTTACTAGGCCGTTCTACTATCAATTACTGGTCTGTAAAACGAGCAGAAAAATCTTTCAAGTCACATATGGAATCTCCACACAATACAAACATGCAAAGAGCTCTATTTGTGAAAGATTTGGATCTTCTTACAGATCATTTGGTCAATGGTTACGATAACCCTGTCTACAAAAAGTTTAATGAAGAGAACTTTAATGACCAATTGAACAATTTCAAGTATAAGGATACTAGACAAGAGATTGCAATCCGGAGAAATGAACTGCTTGTTGAACTGAAGATATTGCAGAATATGGAAAAAGAGTTGGTAAAGGGTGATTATAGGCAGTTCTTAATCAATGAATTAAACCAATGTGAAACTGTTGCAATCCAGCTTCCAGATGTTTGGGAAAATGATGAAAACTTACTAGAATACTGCCATCTAGCTAGGGAGGAATTTGGAAATATGCTATCGTTGTAATTCTAAGATCTACATAATAAAGCACATATTCTATGTGTTTATTGTATTTTAATATCTAAAACTTTTGCGGTTTAAATATTCAGAACGTATATAATAATGTACAATATTTTTTACTAATACAATTAATCAGTATGTATGGACTTATTTCTTTATTTTCATAAATTCTATTGTGCTAATATGAAGCCAGTTATCGGCAGTATCTTCATCATCCTCAATTCGGACTAAAACTCTATCCTTAAAATATGTATTCTTCCAATGTTGCATCTCATAACAACTAAATGGGCCATATACCTTATCTTTGCCAACCCATCTATACATCCAAATTTTAGACTTCAACGGATCTATAAGTACGTCTTCACCAAACGCTTCTTCCTTAATTAAGACACCAAACTTTTTTCTATTACACTCATAAACATTCTCAAAGCCTTTTCTTTCCAAGATATCAACACATATGGTGATTAGGTTAATAGCGTTTGAGATATAGGGGAGGACATTAGTAAGGTTCTGTTTCTTGAATGTTTTTTTGAGTTTATTGAGGTTTGCTAACGTTAATAAAACGTTACTCTGGTCTGATGAAACTGACGAAAGAAAATATAATCGATATAGTGCTTCTAGTGCAGTAAAATTCACTTTTTGGGTTGTATCTTTAGTCCTCACCTGAGCAATATCATGCTTTTCAATACTCTCTTTGAGCCAGAATTCATCCTCATCGCTATCTAATCGATCACCTTCAAGCGATGCCCGTCTAATGAAGTTCCCATCTTTATCAAATACACCTGATTTCAGATCATCTTTTATGTCAAACGCTTCCATCGCCACACTTTCTATTTCAGGATCATTATCTACACTTTCTACGTTGACATCACTAACTGTTTGTCGAAGATTATCGTCATTCTCATCCAACCCTTCCCTAAATTCATCAACATTTAAAAGATCCTGCCTTCCACTATCGTCATCTGAGTCCAGTTCATTATCCAATTCCTCATCAGAATCATCTACTGTTGCATAATGTTTCGCTTGTTTGGTGCTGATCTCTTCGTCAGTATATTTCCTTTTGGTTCCCATCCAGAAACTTATAGCCAATTCAATATTATAGTTCTATTACACAACTTGGGTACTCTCTTGTATTCTAAGCTTCTATAACTGATGCTTGTAGTATGTATTTCAGCTGAAATGAACTTTTGATTGCTTTAGGGTAATTCGTTCAGAAGAAGATTCCAAATTATGGAGTGGATATCTAATCGAATTATTGGCTACTATCCGTGCTTTTAAGTTGAAACATATGTAGTATCTAATTTACAAAACGAAATAAAGGAAGTATAAATAAAATAATGCACTCATATTATACATAAAGACAAAATACCACTAAAAACGCTCAGTTCTTATGCTTGTTCCTTGATTGTCTCTTCTGGTTTAGAGCCGTAGTCAATACCTGGGATACCCTTGGCTGACAAAAATTCAAAGATACTCTTGGTGGTTGGTTTATCTTCGTTTCCTTCACTTTGGGCACCGGTTACTTTGTTAAAACTGTCAATATAGCTGAAGAAAGCATTGAAGACATTCTCCGTGACTTCTTCCTCATAGATTTTATCGTAGATGTGCTTCATCTTGAACTCATCAACTTCTGTTTGATATTTGGCAAAATCAATTGGTTCGTATCCGAACTTCTCCAATCTCTTATTATAACTTTCGAACACTGGTGCCTCGAGAAGAAGACCTAGAGCAGGCGCCTTAGGAATATTGATCTTTTGGGGACCAAATGCCTGAGAAATACGTTCCACTGGAGTACCACAACGAGCAATTAGAGTAGCCATTGAAATCATTTTACGGATTTGGTGAAGCATAAAGGATTGACCATGAATTTTGATAGACACCCACTCAGCTTTGGCATCACCAATGACAAATGGATCAGAAACTTTGATCTCCTTCATAAATCTGATGGCACTTGGTTCCTTGAAGTCCTTACCTAGAGTGAAGTTGTGGAAGTTGTGGGCACCCAAGTATTGGTTCATAGCAGCACGGAATTTCTCTAACTTGGCTTGAGAGATTCTGTAATTTCTACGGAGGGTGTTCTCCAGTAGTTTGAACTGCTTAACTTTTTGATATAGTTCTTCTTGCTCATTGAATTCCTCTCTTGGTGGTGGAGTGTAAGCTCTTATAGCCTCGATCTCTTCTGGTGTAAATTTCTTACTTGCCTCAGCATCGAAGGTTTCCCAGAATTCTTTGGATTCAGTGTCATCATCTAAAACACCTGGAAGTTCCAACTTACTGGTTTCAAGGTCGTTGTATAAAATGGTATTAGGTTTTGGGCCAATCAAAGAATAAGTAGGTAGCAAGTATTCGTACCATCTAGAACTGCACATCTTTCTACAGTCAAAAGCCTTGTTAACACGTTCGATATCCCAAACTCTAATACCTTCTGGTAATTCGGCATTGATTTTGGCCTTGATATCTGGGTCTTCAATGATCATCTTTAAGGAGATCAAGTTACCACCAGCGTGAACACCCTTATCAGTTCTAGCAGCTCTCATGAAATTACTCTTCTTCAAGTCATCGCTGTTGGCTCTAGAAATTGCACCGGCCTCGACAAAGGCTTTGAACAAGGCTTCTTCAATTGTTGGATGAGGAGGATTGTATTGCATACCATGGTATCCAGTACCACAGTAACCAATCATAACAGCAACCTTTCTCTTAGGCAGACGAGGTTCTCTAGGAATTGGGTTACCATTTTCATCTAATTGAATCTTTGGCTGTCTCATTTGAACCTTCTGTTTCTTGGCAGCAGGCTCATCTTTCTTCTCGTCATCCTTACCATCAGAAGTTTCGGTACGTTTGTTGGAACCTGCATCCGTAGCATTTTCTACTGTATTGGCTGTTTCGACAGGTTTTGTTTCACTATTGCTGGATACTTCCACAGTTTCCAGTGGTTTTTGTTCTATAGCAGTTGGCTGTTCCATTTTGCTCTTGTTCTATGTCTATAAATCTCTGAGATAGTATTTATTTGCAATTTTGTTTAAATACAGCCTAAATAATGCAGTTAATTACAGATAATTGATCAGAAGTTTGTAATTGTTATTATTATTACGGTATCTGATGGGCATCGCGATGAGCTTGACGAAAATTTTTCAGCTCCCTTAGAAAATACAGTAGAGATGCTTTTGTTTTTCTACATTGTTACAGTTGTTTATTTTTTATATCATTTCAAAAATACAAAAGAAAGAAATAATAAATAGTTTTTCTATATATACACTTCTCCTTTTTTTAATTATGCATAAAATCTCTGAAGTCTTATTTACGGCCCTTCTTCTTGGACTTCGACTTGGACTTAGCCTTGGCGTTACCAGATTTAGCTGCGGTCTTCTTGGTAATATCCAAGGACTGTTCGATTTTCTTGCTGGTAGCACCACCTTGTGTGTTCTTACCTAGTTGTTTCTTTTTTGGTCTGTAGCTCGATCTGTCTTTCAAAGGTAACCATCTCTCCGGATCTGGGTTCTTCTTTACATTTTCACGTTTGGATAAGAACTTCTTTGCTCTCATTGTTCTCTTCTTCTTCTTTCTTATATCTATCTTCTTCTTCTGTGCTCTAAGTAGAGCAGCTGGAGCCTTATCAGCTGATCTTGGAGCAATTGGTCTGATACCATTACTTAACAGTTCCTCAACGTCGATATCTTCCACTAATCTAGAGGCCTCATCAAAAATATTCTCGCCTGTGCTCAAAACTGCCTGTATCAGTTCCTTGTCATTTGGACTCAAATCACTACCATTCTGTAGAACGTTGCTTAGAGTATCTTTAGCCTTAGCTAATTCACCATTAGCTAGATATTCATATCCTACATGAATCCAGAATCTTGGATTTTCAGAAATGATGTTTGTTGGCAACTTATTTAAAGTTTCTGCCAATTTATTGATGTTGTTATTTCTCGAAGACAATCTATAAAGTTGGAACAATAGTGTGCATGCAACCAAATGTCTTTCATCAAATGCGTTAGGCTCGCCCTTGTTATATCCATCATGGTTAATGAAGCTTTCGCACAGTTTGATGGCATTTTCATATTCCTTTTCGATGGCTAAAAATTGTACTGCTACTAGTAAGTTACCGATCGTGTTACCTTTATTGCCACTCTTGATTGACTTCAAAGCGAAATGGTATAATTTCTTTGCTTGAGTTTTGTAAGGTTCCAAAGCTACATTGTCAACTAGGTTTTTATAGTTGTGTAAGGTCTTGGATAATAGACTTTTCTTTTCCTGGATTTCATTGTTGTTGAATAAATTTAGGAATAGAATATTGCTTTGAATAATAGACCATTGTTTATGGGAATATTGCTGTAGATTGTATGTGTATAACTTCTCTTGGTTCAATTCTCTTAGTAACGAGCTGAAGTTTGTGGAAAACTTGGAATAGTCAACAAAGGATAAGAAGTTAGAATTAGCAATCAAATGTAATGGAGAACCTGGTACTAGTCTATCCATCAATGGTTTTAGAATTTGTTTACTCTCTTTTGTTTTACCAGTGACTTGGAGTAGATATGCCCTTTGCAATTCAATGGTGTCAATATCGTTTTGGTAACCTTCTGCAACAGCAAGTTCGTAAGTTTTTTCCAGAACCTTTGTGGCCAACTCATATTCTTCCAATGCTACCAATATAATAGAATAGTTGAACAATAAATCGTATGATTCTTCAGACGACAACAGGGACATGGCATCTGATTTAATGTCACTAGCAGAAGCAAAGTTTGGAGTTGAAGTCAAAGGTGCAACTGTATTACATCTTAGTTCAACTTCGTTATCATTGCCTTCATTACCTTGAGACAGCAATTGGTAGATTTCCAGGGCCTCTTTATCATCGCCGTTCTTGAAGCAGAATTGAGCTCTGATATGCAAAAGACCTCTATCAACATTAGCTTTGTTTCCAGTAGCGTTCTTGTATAGCTTTTCAAATTCATCGACAATGTTCAACTTGTAGAAGATATACAACTTTTCCAATACGAATTCACTGCCGTATTTCTCATCCAAATTTTTGAAATTATTCAATAGTTGTAGAGCCTTTTGGTACTTATCTTGCTTAATCAAAGCCACTAACCAGTGTCTGAATACTTCACCTTGATTTGGACAACCACTTCCCAACAATTGCTTGCAAGTAGCTTCAGCACGGGTGTGTTCATCATTGGCAGATTGAACATCCAATTGAGACAGAAGTTCTGTCAAGTTCTTTTGGACCATTCTTTTTTCTTATTGTTCCTCTTTAACACGGAGTCTTTCTGAACAAAAATACGAACTAAAAGACCAACAATAAATGAGTTCAATTAAAAAAGAGTAGGCTAACTTTCAATTGATGCATTGTCTTGTCATAATTTGAAAAACCTCCGTTCAACGGGTTGGAAAGAAAGAAAAAATAAAAAAAAATAAAAAAATTGAGCTGACAGTTGTCGTTGTAAGTGACACGTGACACACGGCTGCTGAAATGAAATCAACATAATGGCAATATACCACATTGATATTGCCTATACTACTTATTAACTTCTTTGTTATTTTTTTGAGGGTATTTGCCCATGTTGTCGCATTGTTATATATTCATTTCTACATTTCAAACTTACCAGAAGGGTTTATTTTTCAAAATCCAAGGATGAGTTTTCGCTGCTGCCAGAGAAATTCTCTCTGTGGCATCAGTCTTTAGTAATTTTGTTATGAGATCTTGGGCATCCTTTGAGACAGAGCTTGGGAAGTTTATGTCACCTTTTAAAATACGTTTGTAAGTCATTTCCTTAGAGTTTTCCTCGAATGGGGGAACACCAACTACGAGTTCATAGGTTAATACTCCTAGCGCCCATACATCTACTTGTTCGTCATATTCACGAGGTTTTATCATTTCTGGAGATAGGTAGTCAATTGTACCGCATAGTGTCTTTCTCTTTGACCCCTGTGGATTTAAGATACTCCACCCAAAATCTGCGAGTTTCACCTTGTTATCAAACCCAATCAAGATGTTCTCAGGCTTAATATCCCTATGGATAATCCGTTTTTTATGCATGTAATCCAGCGCGTCTGCAATTTGATATATGTAGTTTGAAGCGAGTACGTCATTGAATGGACCACTATTCCGCAGACTTTTGTATAGCTCCCCGTATATGGAAAGCTCCATGACTAAATATACGCGTTTGTGATCCTGGAAATGACCATATAGTCTCGTGATGTTCGGATGATCCATAGCCAGCTGGATATCTACTTCACGTTTCAATTGTTTCAACAGATTGAACTGCAAGATCTCGTTCTTCTCGATGGCCTTTAACGCGCACACGAAACCTGATTTCTTGTGTCGCACACAATAGACCTTACCAAATTTACCCTTTCCCAACTTCTTGCCTATTTCAAAGTCTTGTAGCTTCAAACCTTTATCCTGATTTGCCATTGAGTATCTAGATGGAGAAACGTTGGCCAAATTACTCATACCCAGTGGTCGTCTTCCTTCCTTCAGATTCAACCGCTGTCTCACTGGAGATGGGATCTTCGACACCTTCCGCACCACACCATTCTCGAGTTTCTGTGGAGAGTACGATATCCTCCAGGACTTGCCTGGCGCGCTATTAGAATCGGCGGCTCTCAAAGACTGCCTTGCATTGTACATCTTCTTTCCTACCTGCTAACTTCAAACTTCAACCAAAGTATGTTTAATGTAATGTGCGCAATTCTCGCTCAAAGTAACCAAGTATTAATCCAAGTTGTCTCCTTTTGTAGATATTCTTGTGTGAGGTTATTGGTTTGTGGTGTTTCGTTGTTTTAATCGTTGGTGTTTGGTAAACAAAAAGGATCGATGCGCGGTAAGAGAAAAAAATTTTTTGAAGTTTTGAAGAAATGTTTAGATGATCATCATCGGAAAGCAAAGAAAGATCTAAAGGATCATCAAAACCCATATAATTGATGTCGTTGTTTGATTGGGCTCGTAGTGTTGGATGCACTTGGCCGGAAGGTGTAGAGTTTCGTCGCGATGAAGAGCGAGGTGTTCATTGTGTATGTACTGATCAATTGGATGAAGGCGTGATCAGGATTCCATTGGAAGTTGTATTTAGAGGGTCGTTGGCTCGTGAATACTTTCAGCTGAATGAGCAGGAGATGAAGTGCCAGAACAGTTGGTTGAAGTTGTTATTTTCAAGGATTAAGTACGGAGAAGGTGAAGTGATGGTTAACGGTGAGGATCTGGCCCAGAAGTTTAGTAGTTATATCCAGGAACTGCCTCAATTGGTTGACTCACCTCTGATGTGGCATCCACAGGAAGTATCAGACCTACTGAGAG
This sequence comes from Nakaseomyces kungkrabaensis, assembly GCA_030556385.1. NCBI lineage: Eukaryota > Fungi > Ascomycota > Saccharomycetes > Saccharomycetales > Saccharomycetaceae > Nakaseomyces > Nakaseomyces kungkrabaensis. The sequence continues at coordinate 6,922 of JAKTPY010000022.1, read as the reverse complement.
GCACAAATCTTGGCAGTTCTGTTTATGAGAAGTTGAGTATGGTTCTGCAAGAATGGTCTACCGTAATCAAGAGTAGAGAGCAATTCATTAACGCTGAGACTCAACCCTATCTGGATATGCTAGAGGTCAAGGATCCATTCAAGATGTATGAAATATTAGTACAACCATTGTTGGTGGAGAAGAAGAATAACCAACAAGATAAATTGCATTGGCTATCATTTCCTGCATTCTTATATTCTCACTTAATATTTACCTCACGTGCATTTCCAGAATATGTGGTCAATCCACAATGTGAGGAGGTCTCTGTGGTGCTATTACCTATTATTGATCTGTTAAATCATGACTATAATGCGAAGGTTCAATGGTATCCCGAAGAAATCCAAGGCCAGACCTATTTCTGTTATAAGAATTTGAATACAGTCCAGAAGGGTAATGAACTATTCAATAACTATGGTGGTAAAGGTAACGAAGAGCTTCTGATGGGTTATGGTTTTGTATTAGAGGAGAATATATTTGATGCAGTAGCTTTAAGAATTAAGTTACCATCTGAAACGATTGCTGATATCCTCGATAAATATCCAGGTATTGAATTGCCGACAATGGAGAATTATACTACATTTGCATTTGATCTTGCTAAAGAAAGAACCAATCAAACAAAAACAAAAACTGTAGAGGACTTCAAAGATGGTGTAATGTATTTTGTAAACTCCACAAACGAATCTGCGTTAGTATCATTGATTGATCTGTTTTCGTACATGAAACTTCAAGAGAAGGAAACTTACACTAATTTACGACCAAGACTTGATGGTATCCAGATGTTAAAGGTAGCTTTCAAACAGAAACTAGATAATGCCACTCAGTATTCACCAGTTTTAAACGAGGATGAAAGTACATATAAGTCTAAATGTGCTACAATTTATAGAAACTCCCAGATAGCCATCCTGCGAAACGTTATGACAAACTTGAAAAGGATAGAAAAGAATCTTTTCCGTGAAAACAAAAACTCACTTCTGTCAATGGATAAAGTCATGAAGAATGACCCAAATTTTACATCTGAAGAACTGCCTATGCTGTTTCAAGGACAGGATAGTGATGACATTGTATTTGATTCCTCTTTGGATCTTTTCGTGTTATGGATCATTCTTAAAATTCAGAACAAATCCTTTGTCAAGAAATACAAGGACATAGAGACCGATTTATCTGTGTTCATGGCCAACTACAACACCGAAGAACATATTGAAGAAGCAACCGATTTCAAAACCCATCTAGCTCTCCCACAAACATCTCAGATCCCTATAGAAACAGTAGCCATAGCAATCGCCTACGTGAATAGTCACGTGGTGACCAGACTAAATTCTAAATGTGAAGAGGACGATACTATCTTTGTGCGTTGAAATAGACTAATACTAAGATGATATATATATATGATGTGGTTAAAAAAAGCTGCCTTTTCAAAATATTTAATTACTACTTTACTCGACTCTGATTGGTCAAAATTTTTTAAAAAAACTGAAGATACGGGTAACCACATGTTTCTTGAACCATTTTTAAATTTTTTTTTTTTTTTTTCGGTGGCCGAATCGGCCGAAGGAAACGCGCAGACAGAACAAAAATAAAAAAAAAATTTTTTTATTAAGCTGGTGAGCTCATCGGTCAAATTTGATATAAAAAACAATTTGGAGGTTTTTTTGGCAAATCAAGACGATATTAGCTTTGATCTTTGCCTTTAGACTACAAAAACTGGCTAAACTTTTTCTCTAGCAAAATAAGGAGCATAACAGTTCCGAAAAGAAATCTGTATTGAGAACTCGCCAAAAAACCACCTCGAGGAAAAGGATTACTTTGATTGTGTCCTCAAATATTACATATTCGGATCATAAGAAAAAAGGATAAATCATATATTAATAATATGTCATCTGCAGATATTGCTATTGGGAGCACATTGGGTGCTGTTTCTTTGTTATACCTTTGTGTTGGTGGGAGAATTACCTATGTTTTGGCTGTTGCTGTTGGTTTTTGTATTTACTACAATGAGAGGAGAAATAAAATGTCCAAAAAGAGTGTAGTAGTGGAGGAGAAGGTGCAAGTGTTGGAAACTGAAGTAGTTAAGCCAAAGAAGAAGAAGTGTTGTGGTGGAGGTGTAGGAGGTAAGTGTTGTTCGGAAACTAAGGCTGAGGATGGCAAGAAACAACACGGTGATGGTAACTGTTGTTCTAGCAAGAAGAAGGAAGTAGAACCGCTTTTACAAAAGTTGAAAGAAGAAAATAGGGAGAAGGATGAGAATTCATTCCCAGTTAGTGTAGATTTTACCGATGCTTTCAAACCAGTGTCTAAAAAGGCTAAGAAAGTGCCAAAGGTTTTCTCTGCAAAGAAGAAGGAAGAAAAACAGCCAGTTGTTGACGAAATAGTTAAATCTGCACTAACAGTTTCTAATGACGAACTTTTGGCATCACAAATTTATGTCTTTTACAGTTCTCTACAGGGTGCTGCGGAGAGAGTAGCTTCTACTGTTGCTGAAGACTTGAAAAATGTTAAGAACCTATCATTGGAACCAATCTTGAAGAATCTAGACGAACTGAATGATATCGATGAATATTTCGTTGATGTTCCTGTAGATAACGCTCTATACATCTTGGTTGTTCCATCTTATGATACCGATTGTCCTCTGGATTATTTCCTGCAGACCTTAGAAGAAAATTATCATGACCACAGGGTTGATATGTTCCCATTGAAGAAACTAGTAGGTTTTGCTGTCCTAGGTCTAGGTGACTCCGAATCATGGCCAGATAAATTCTGTTACCAAGCTAGAAATGTCGATCACTGGATTGCAAAGCTTGGTGGGCGTAGAATTTTTCCAGTTGGTGAGGTTTGCATGAAGACGGAGGCTATGCAAGGTGTCGATAAGTGGACTAACTTGCTTGCAGATACACTAGAAGATGATGAGCCCATCATCTACCAATATGATGAAGATATGGCATCAGAATATGAGGATGACGGTGAGGAGGAAGCTGACAACATTAGTATTATATCTGGCGGTAGCGATGTTCAAGATGTTGAAGATATCGGTGGTAAACCACAAAAGAAGAGTGACTATGGTATGGAAATCAAGCAAATGGTTGCTAAGAACAGTCCAACTTATAACAACTTAACCAAACAAGGTTACAGAATTATTGGGTCTCACTCTGGTGTTAAAATTTGTAGATGGACCAAAAATGAACTTCGTGGTAAGGGTTCCTGTTATAAGAAGTCCTTATTTAACATTGCTTCTAGTAGATGTATGGAATTGACACCTTCATTGGCTTGCTCTTCTAAGTGCGTTTTCTGCTGGAGACATGGTACTAACCCAGTATCTAAGAACTGGAGATGGGAAGTTGACTCTCCTGAATATATTTTGGAGAATGCTTTGGCCAATCATTATTCTATGATTAAGCAATTAAGAGGTGTTCCTGGTGTTATTGCAGAAAGATTTGCTGATGCATTCAAGGTTCGTCACTGTGCTTTATCCCTGGTGGGTGAGCCAATCCTATATCCATACATCAATAAATTTGTTGAGCTTCTGCATGAACACGATATTACAAGTTTCTTGGTTTGTAACGCCCAACATCCTGAACCATTAAGAAACATTGGAAAAGTCACCCAACTATATGTTTCCATTGATGCTCCCACCAAGAATGAATTGAAGAAGGTTGATAGACCACTTTACAAGGATTTCTGGGAGAGAATGATGGAATGTTTAGATATTTTGAGAGAAGTCCAATATCACCAACGTACTGTGTTCCGTATGACTTTGGTAAAGGGTTTCAATATGGGTGATATTTCTTCTTATGCCGATCTAGTTGCCAGAGGTTTACCATGCTTTATTGAGGTTAAGGGTGCTACCTTCAGTGGTTCCTCTGATGGTAACGGTAACCCACTAACTATGCAAAACATTCCATTTTATGAAGAATGTGTTAATTTTGTACAAGAATTCTGCAAGGAGCTACAAAGAAGAGGATTGAGTTATGAGGTTGCTGCTGAGCATGCACACTCTAACTGTATTCTGATCGCTAATACTAAATTTAAAGTTGATGGTGAGTGGTATACCCATATTGATTTTGACAAGTTCTTCACATTGTTGAAGGATGAGAGTAGAACTGAACAATTTACTTATATGGATTATATGGCCAAGACCCCAGAATGGGCCTTGTTCGGTAATGGTGGTTTTGCTCCAGGTAACGTTCGTGAGATCAGAAAGGACAAAAAACGGAAGAACCGTGAAGAAAGGGAGAGATTAAAGAAGGAGGAGGAAGCTAGCATCAAAGGGAATAGTAAGGAGGAAACTAAGATAGAAGTAGAGGCATGAAAATATATATATTAACACACATACACACAACACCTTTTGCATTTACAGTTAAGATAATTCTATGGACTTATTATTACATAAGACACTATTATCTTGTTTAAATTTTGACGTTTTTGTAAAACTACAATTCATTATTTATTAACTAATAAATTAAAATTCATTTTATATAGAGAGGAAAAAAAGAAATTTTTAAATAATATTAAACTTGTAACAAAATAATTATTGGGAGAAATGTATTCGGCTCCGTTAATCAAATATTGTAATAAAAAACTTGAAATGGTATGTATCAAATTTTTCGGGTTCAGTTGTATACTCTTTATTTATTTTTTTTATTCTTTTAGTTATTTTGTTTTGTTTTTTGAAGTCGTTAATCTATCGAGTTAAAAGAAGGAATGGAAAAAAAATATATTAATTGAAAAAGGGGAATTGGTAATCAGAAAATGTTTTGACCTGGTGTGAATGTATAATTAGTAGTTCTTCCTAACGTTTCTCGTGAAGTAGCATTTAAATGAAATGTACCATTCTTAGGAACATGAACATTAGAGTAGCCAAAGAATAACCTGGTATTATTTCAGTTCTAAACCACGAGGAGAACAATAATGTGGTGACGAATTGATAAAGTATCAAGTAAGAATGGAATCTGAAACCATCCTTTGTGGTCCATTTTGGAGCTCTGAAGGCAACAAAATCAGATTTCTTCTCAGAGTCAGTCTTAGGATGGAATTCAGGAACGAAATGTTCTCTGGCGTAAGCAGGGTCATCTGTTATTATACTAATCATTTTTGGGTCTACTGAGTACTGGTTCAAGTACTTAACGTCAATTGCATTGTTAACAGTCCACACCAGCAAGTGGAATCTTTCACGTTTTAGAATTGGTAAAATCTGGTATCTGAACTGCTCTGTCCATGTGGATACGAAATGCACACTAACACCGTATAGTTTATAGTTGGTGTCATCGAAATCCACGAAGAAATCAATGAAGTCTCTTGCAATATCTAGGGACAAAGTAATTGCGACAATCTCGAAGTGTTTCAACACACCAGTTTCGATACCGTATTTTAACCAGTCCATCCCCCATAGACCCCACAGAACGTGCTCGTGCCAGAACTTGACATCCTCATTAACTCTCAACATCATAGTATATACTTTAACCAAGGCAATCTTGGGTAGCATAAACTTGATATCCAACAATAGCTTGGTCTGAGGATGCTCTACTAACCACCTTAGTGCCTCTTCCAGAGTCATCATCGTTTGGTTACCCTCGACGGTGTGCAATTGCTGCAGTTCTTCCAGGGTCGAGTTGATGATAGTTAGGTCTTTGTTGTATAACCTGCCAGTGGATGGATCGTGGTGGATAACCATAACACCATCCTTGGTGACTTGCACATCTGTTTCGATAACATCTGCGCCATCTTCGTAAGCCTTGTCAAAGGCCAGTAGTGTATTCTCAGGGTATTTTCCTTTGTAAGCTCTGTGTCCTATAACCTGCATTTTTTTCTTTGTAGTTATTTTGATTTATTTGTTTAGTTTTGCTTGCCTTTCTAATTTTCCAGGGAGGTAATTTTTTTTTAAGTCCTTATCCTTTTTATATAGTTTTTTTTCTTTGGTTCTTTTATCAATATTGTTAATTCTCGATGCCTTAATTGTAATAAAAACCCCGGTGTTAATTTTTTCCGGCCCGAATTTCTATCCTTGCACTTAAACTCCCGCAGAACAGACTGAAAAAAATGAAAAAAAAAAAAGTAATCACTTTTTTCAAATTTGTAAATCCCAAATTATAAGTTTTTTTTATTTTGGGATCGTGGCACATTTTGCTGCACACCTTGCAGATTATTTCATCCCCTTTTTCTTCTGTACGGGGGGTGCGTATTTTTTTTTTGGGACTTAAAGCCGTATCCGTGCACACATTTCAATTTTTCACATGCACACAGGTGTAGTTATACGACATTCACGTGAATTATCATAAAATTTTTTCACATGCACATGGTTAAAAGTAGGGTAAGTTGAGTGTTTACGAAATAGTCATCTGATGGTTCGGTATCAGTGATACTAAACCATCTGATCATTTCCGTATTCTACTATTTTGTTCGGACGGCGTGGTCCGGGTGGTAAGTCTGTTTTCAAGACAAAAAAGCGTGCCCGGGCTAACGGGAACGTGTTTATTTTAGTTCTTGGGTTAATTTATTGCCGTGAGAGGTAAAGAGACTACGGCGATATTGTCCACGCGGCTCGCCCCCTCCCTTCCCCTTCCTATTTTCTCCACCCCTCTTCTTGCACATACTCCGATTGTTTCACTGTAATTCCCGTACAAAGAAAGAAAAGATGGAGAGAGATCCATAACTTTTTTTTTTATTTTATTTTCTTCGAGAAGAGAATGAAAAGACTTTTTTTGGCACATAGAAAGATTTGGCGTCACCCACCCAGCAACACAACGCTACCCCCCGTATTCTCGGGTACACAGGCCCGGGACCCTATGTAAAGAAATATTAACGTTCTTACCCCCCACCTCTCCTCCCCCCGCTTTAATTACTCTACGCTACACTCTCTCTTACTCACCTAATTTGACCCCCCCCCCCCCCC
>JAKTPY010000021.1:0-195280 GCA_030556385.1 Nakaseomyces kungkrabaensis | reverse complement strand
TTTTTTTTTTTTTTTTTTTTTTTTTTTTTTTTTTTTTTTTTTTTTTTTTTTTTTTTTTTTTTTTTTTTTTTTTTTTTTTTTTTTTTTTTTTTTTTTTGTTCTAAGTAATAAAAGCAACTTGCATTAATTTATTTCCATCTTACACAATAATTATTATTTTATTATGATTATCATGATTATTATTATTCTTTTTTAACCTAACTTTATTTAATTCTCTTTTGGGTTTGCTTAATATAAATTTATAAACTTATGATACACAATTAATACACATTATACATGTACGTTATCATGGTTTAGTTTTATTTCATTTATTTTCTTTCCCTATTTTGCATTGAATTATTACATATTCGGCTGTGGATATAGTATGGTTGCTAGCTTGAATTTCAGATGTCACTATTTTAGCAAATGCTATTTTATTACTTAATCTGCCGTGGGTAGTGCACTAAAACGATCGATTCCTCTTAAGCTTTTAGTCACTATCAGAAACGTTTAGAGGGTAAGTAACTAAGACTATTGTGTTCGATTAGATGAGCTTTTTTTGATTGTTCTATGAAGTCCGTGCATTAAAGGAGAATAAGGTTTTTCAAAGACGACGCCTTGGTAACCTCAACATGTTTTCAGCCGATAACCTAGGGGGTGGAATATTAATTATAAAAGGTAGGTGGATCCTCCCATAAAATAAATGGTAAAAAAACATAATTACTATATTATTTTGTCTGCTACTAGTTCAATTGGTTAAGTAGAAGAAGGAAATTTTAAGCATGGTTTTCTTAGATGATGGAGTAAAGCAAATTGCTTTGAAAGGTACGAATTTGTTCAAACCATTGAAAGTTGGCAATATTAATTTGAAGCATCGGGTTGTTATGAGTCCTCTGACTCGTTACAGAGCTCACGCACCTGGTAATATTCCTAACACAGAGCTCTCATCGGAATATTATAAACAGAGAGCTCAAAGACCAGGCACTTTAATTGTCACTGAGGGGACTTTTATATCCCCTAGGTCTGGTGGACATGCCCGTGCACCAGGTATTTGGTCTCAGAAACAAATTGAGGCCTGGAAGAAAATTATTGGTGCTATTCATGATCAAGCTTCGCATGTTTATGTTCAATTGTGGGCACTTGGTAGAATGTCTGATCCTGAACAGTTGGCAAAGGAAGGTTTAAAATATGAAAGTACTACTGCTGATCTTTATGTAGATGATGCTTCCAAGGAAGCTGCAGAGAAAGCTAATAACCCCTTGGTAGCATTAACGAAAAAGGATATCAAGGAATATATTAAAGACTATGTAGCTGCTGCTAAGAATTCTATACATGCAGGTGCTGATGGTGTTGAAATACATTCCGCTAATGGTTACTTGCTTTCTCAATTTCTAGATGAGAAAGCTAACCAGAGAACAGATGAATATGGTGGTTCAATTGAGAACAGAGCTCGTTTTAATCTAGAGGTTGTTGATGCTCTGATTGAGGCAGTTGGAGCTGAGCGTGTAGGTATCAGATTAGCCCCTTACATTAAATACGGTGGACAAGTTGGTAGTTCAAACCCTAACCAGGTTGCCCAATATGCATACTTAGCTGGAGAGCTGGAAAAACGTGGTAAAGATGGTAAGAGATTAGCTTATTTGCATGTTATGGAACCAAGAGTATTTGAAAATGAAGAAGAGAATGTCACCAACGATTTTTTCTACTCTATTTGGACAGGACCAATAATTAGATCAGGCAACTTTGGAACACAGCCAGAATTAGTTGAAGAACTAGTTAAAAATGAGAGAACGTTAATATCTTATGGTAGATTTTTCATTTCCACTCCAGACTTGGTTTACCGTCTGGAGAATGGGCTGCCATTGAACCAATACGATAGAGATACATTCTATAGCCCTGGACCAAAAGGTTACATTGATTATCCAACTTATGAAAAGGCTAAGAACTCAAACTAAGTAAAAATTAAATATAGTTTGATATTTCTAGAGCACACGTTTCAAAATTCAATTAGAATTTCAAAAAAAAAAAAAAAAAAAAAAAAGCTGATCCTATCCATTGGGAAAAACGGAATTTATATATAAGTAAGAAATTTCAGATTAAGAGTACCGTAATATATTTCCAGTGGATGACTTATCCTCTTTCTTCTTACTGTGTTTTTCAGTATTATCTTAGAAAAAAATAACACTGTAAAAGCTCATTGATATAAAGTAGATGAGTGATTACTGAAGGGAAGATTATAAATTAGGCTGATCTTCCCTGAGTTCCTTGAAAATCGGTATTCAATAGTTGAAACCTAACAAAAAAAGTTTTATATTAGATAATAGTACGATTTAATATAATATAATAAGTTGATGCTAAACTGTTTACTTCTTTTAAATGAGATTAAACATACGGACCTTATGAGGTTTATTGTCCCTCATTTTAAGTCATTGTGCCCCTTATATATATGTATAATAATTACAACAAGTAAAGTGTATTAGGTACCCGATTCCTATTTTTACAGCAACTAATCAGACCCTGTATAAGAGGGACTAAAGTCATCAGTAAGATGTAAATTAAACATTTTTTACTCCTGATTCTGTTATGCTATTATCCCACATAGAAAGATGCCATTTGAATATTGTTAGTGATATTAATCACTTACAGTATAGAACAGAGTAAGGAGAATTGATTACTATATTAGTTTAATCCATTTTATCCGGCATAATGTGGTATCACTAGTCACGATGATTGTCACATTATATTGACACTATTTTTTTTTTGTTCCTTCTTCATTTTTTTCACAATCAAACGCGCCACATATCCTGCTGGATTTAAATTGTGTAAGTCACATTGAGTCCGTGGCTTTACTGAAGGGTCCTATCAAATTTTCACACACAGATCTGCTTTCCGAGAACTTGTTTATCTGTAACTGAAATCAAAAATGAATTGTCGTTATTATTTTAAATCCATTTATTTCCTTTCTCTTCGATATTATCGGAATTGCTGATGTTAGTGCTGTTTGTTATTGACACCTCGTTTTTATTGTATTTTTGATTAGGTAAGCAAGTCCTATTGTAGAAATATCAATCCCATTAATGGAGAGAGCTAATAATCAGGAGTGAAATCATTTTTTTTATAGATGAAATCTTAATTTTTTTAACTAGTAGCTTAATGACGTCTTAAAATCATTCATTGTTATTATTATTATCATTGTTATTATAGTTTGTTAGACGAGCAAATTCACAACAAATTTGTATGTCTTGTAATTTTTGGATTTACAATGTTTCTGTTAGTTCCTAAAACAAGACAACATTACTCAATTGACTTCTCCAGGCACGTAAAGACATTTTAAGTAACCAAAAACAGGGCAGGATCTATCATATTTTTATTTTCGTGCTGGGTGTCGCTTAACTATACATTATGTTTAACAAAGAATGTCTTGGTAGTAGATTGACAAAGTGAAATCAAAAATCTATAATATTAATTTGAATTTATTGATTAGAAGTCTATAGAAGATTAGAGCATGTTAAAAGTAATTGGAAAAAGTAAGGAAATGAAGAGAAATGAAAAGTATATAAAGGGCAGTTATTCATCTCAAATATTCACAATCTACATCACCTATTTCAAAAAAGATCAATAACAAACAAAAAAACAATTCAAATCAAAATAATAAATCAAAAAAAAAATGGCTTTCTACGATAACGGTAAATTCGAACCTGTCTCTTTTAAGGACACTAACTTATTTGAACCTATCAAGGTGGGTAATGTTGAAGTTGCTCACCGTGCTGTCATGGGACCTTTGACTCGTTTTAGAGGTAAGGTTCCAGGTAACTTGCCTAACACTGAACTTGCTTATGAATATTATAAGCAAAGAGCCCAGAGAGCTGGTACTTTAATTGTTACTGAGGGTACATTCATCTCTGCCAGAGCTGGTGGTTACGACCATGCTCCCGGTATTTGGTCTGAAGAGCAGACCAAGCGCTGGAAAAGGATCTTTGAAGGTATCCATGAAAAAAAGTCACATGTCTTTGTTCAATTGTGGGCCCTTGGTAGGTTGGCAAACCCTGTTGATTTGGCCAGAGATGGTTTGAAATTTGAAGGTCCATCTGATAACGTCTACGCTGATGAGGCCAGTAAGGAAGCCGCTGAAAAGGCAAAGAATCCAGTTATTGGTTTGACTAAAGAAGGTATTAAGGAGTATGTAAACGAGTATGTTAAGGCTGCTAAAAATGCTATTGAGGCTGGTGCTGATGGTGTTGAAATCCATGCTGCTAACGGTTACTTGCTTTCTCAATTCCTAGATGAGAAAGCTAACCAGAGAACAGATGAATATGGTGGCTCAATTGAGAACAGAGCTCGTTTTACTCTAGAGGTTGTTGATGCTCTGATTGAGGCAGTTGGAGCTGAACGCGTAGCAATCAGACTGGCTCCGTTCATGTTGTACGGTGGCTTACTGGGTAGTTCCAATCCAAACCAAATCTCCCAGTATGCTTATGTTGCTGGTGAGTTGGAAAAGCGCGGAAAGAACGGTAAGAGACTAGCTTACATCCATCTAATGGAACCAAGAGTTGTTGATCCAGTCAAAACTGAAGATGAAGAAGGTAGTGAAGATACTACCGTCACAAATGATTTCTTCTATTCCATTTGGAAGGGAATTATTATCAGATCCGGTAACTATGCCATTCATCCAGAAGTTGTGCAAGAAGTCATTAAGGATAAGAGAACTTTGGTTTCCTATGGTAGATTTTTCATCTCCACTCCAGACTTGGTTGACCGTCTAGAAAAGGGTTTAAAGCTAAACCAATATGATAGAGACACATTCTATACCCCAGAAGCCAAGGGTTATACCGATTATCTGAACTACTCTGAAGCAGTGAAGGCTTAGGTTTGCTGGTTTAGGTTTAAAAAAAAAAAATTCAAGCAAGTATTTCTATAGAGTTGCCTCCTTAAAAGAATAATTATTAGTTTGCTGACATAATTCAATACATGAATGGGCTTCCACTATTATTTTTCTTTTTTTACAGTCAACTATTATTTAACTCAACTGATTACATCTGTCTGATTTCTTTTTTCAAATCAGTTACTTTTTTCCATTAGGGTCTGAGTTGTCTTTAGTAAATAGAGTAAATAGAATATACGTATTAACAAAAATAAATCATTAACTTTGTTATTGTATTTCTTTTTTTTTTTGGTATTTCTTTTTTTGATGATAGACTCTGTAGTCCCATTGAAAAAATTCTATATTTTCTTTCTTTTTTTTTAAAAAAACTGTAAATCACACAAAAAAATCGTAGACCCTTAAAGTGAGCCAAAAAGAAATTTTGACCACATGACGTTTTTTCTTTCTTTTTTTTTTCTTTCTTTTTTTTAAATTGCTTTTTAATTCACTTTATTATGCAAATGTATGGAGAAGTGACTTATTTTATTATTTTTAATCATACTCTTAAAAAACATATATAAAGGGTATTGATATCTCAAAATTTTAGGTTTGTGTATTTCTCACTCTTTATATTAAAACTTATAAAAACATCAAGCAATTGTGAATACAATTACAAATACAAATAACAAACTAACAATAAAAAATCAAAACAATATGTCTGCTCCAGTTTCTTTAAAGGTTAACGCTGCTTTGTTCGATGTTGATGGTACTATCATCATCTCTCAACCTGCTATTGCTGCTTTCTGGAGAGATTTCGGTAAGGACAAGCCATACTTCGATGCTGAACATGTTATCCACATCTCCCATGGTTGGAGAACTTACGATGCTATTGCCAAGTTTGCTCCAGACTTCGCTGATGAGGAATACGTCAACAAGCTAGAAGGTGAAATCCCAGAGAAGTACGGTGAACACTCCATTGAGGTTCCAGGTGCCGTCAAGCTATGTACTGATTTGAACAAGTTGCCAAAGGAAAAGTGGGCTGTCGCTACTTCTGGTACCAGAGATATGGCTCAAAAGTGGTTCAAGATTTTGAACATTGAAAGACCTGAATACTTTATTACTGCTAACGATGTTAAGCAAGGTAAGCCATTCCCAGAACCATACATCAAGGGTAGAGAAGGTCTAGGTTTCCCAATCAACAAGGAAGACCCATCAAAGTCTAAGGTTGTGGTCTTTGAAGATGCCCCAGCTGGTATTGCTGCCGGTAAGGCCGCTGGCTGTAAGATCATTGGTATTGCTACCACCTTCGATGTCGACTTCCTAAAGGAGAAGGGTTGTGACATTATTGTCAAGAACCACGAGTCCATTAGAGTTGGTGGTTACAATGCTGAAACCGATGAAGTTGAATTCATCTTCGATGACTACTTGTACGCCAAGGAAGATTTGTTGAAGTGGTAATTTCAATGACTCTCACTTATTAATATTTTTCATTTATAGACACGCATATTTCATATTATAGATTCTTTTTAACTTTAATGATAGATTTAAAATTTTAAATTTTATTGACTGAAAATTAAATTTTTTTTGATTGATTACCAATACGCATTTAGCCAAGTTGTTGATAAGATTATCGAATTTGGCTACCTGATTGAAAGATTGTGTAAAAAAAAAATTAAATGATTTCGCCCAGGATCGAACTGGGGACGTTCTGCGTGTTAAGCAGATGCCATAACCAACTAGACCACGAAACCATATTAACTTGTTATATTGAAGTTTGAGAGTATTGATATTATTCTTATATATGTACTGTTACTTATCTTAGGTACATTCATTTATTGTAAATAAGTAAATTTTATAAAATTTCAAGAGATTATAAATTATTAACAGTTCTAGTACTCTATGGAGCGTAAATGATTGTTCTTATCACAGCTATATTCAGGCCATTAATGGTTCTTCTGCTTCCTTTTTATTATTGTTCCGTTCAACGTTGTCAATAATTTCACTGTCATTATTATTTTTGAATGCCGGCAGCCCTTCAGTTGATGGTAATTCTGCTTTAGGATTGATTTCTCTATCCAAACTCTCTAATTCTTTATCTATTTCGTCTTCAAAGTTACTGGTTCCAACAACACTAGTAGCTAGAGCCTCATCGATTTCATTTTGATAGGCAATTTGTTCTTGTACATCGTCCATTAATTGATCAACATCCTTGAATTCCGCATTCAGTTTCTTTAGTAAATCATTACCGTTCCTCAACCCCTCTATAAATTGACTTTCTACCATCTTAAATTCCAAGGTAGAAACCATATTCTCGAGGTTTATCAGTTGATCAGAGGCTTGTTGAAGCAAGTGTTCTTGATAATGGATCTTCTTCAGCAAAAGTCGTACTCTGACATCCTTCTTGTATGTCTTGGGATTTTCTTTAATAAGTAGCTTCAGTCGAGTTCTCTCTGTCTCGATTAAGGTGTTAGTCCTCTTCGTATACCTGTGTATTTCATCTTTTGAACGTTTGATTTGTAATATTGCCTTATCGGTCTCAGTTATATGTACTTTGCTAGCCTTTTGACCCATGTTAGTGTATGTAGTATAGATCCGATGCCTCCTGGATATATAAAGCTTCTTATTTGGGTTATAGTTGGTAGTAACGGTTCTTTTATGTCCTACTACAATCCCACAGTTTAATCATGATTCTTACCTAGACAGAGATAATTTTACGCGGTAAGGCTTGGGAAGGCACGAGGGGGGTTGAACGGAAAAAAATGATATTTTGAGTAGGAATAAAATAAATTCAATGCGCGGATATATATATGATGTCTATATATATATATGATGTCTATATATATATGATGTCTATATGAAATTCAAATTTAGAGAATGCTAATATAGCGGTCTCGTAATGTATGCATAATTCGTTAAGAGGTTTTAGGACCATAAAGTTTCCCAAGTGACTTTTTTACGCACTGCGTTTGAGAAACCTTCCTTGTACTTAACCCAAATTTTTACAGTGTTTTCAGTCTTGGGGGGCTCATTTTTTAGGTTATTTTTTATAACACCGTATTGTGACTTAAGGACGTCAACAGAATGTTCTTTTGGAGCTGACAAGTTCTCAAGGGTAACTTTCTGCTTCTTGTTTTTAGTTTCATCATTGGCGACAGGGTTCTTATTTTTCTCAATTTGTTCGAAGTGTCTCTTTTTAACTTTTATTTCTTCTTTCTTAGCTAGTAACAAGTTTAGATTTGGAGGTCTCTTGGTCAATACCTCGTTAATCTTCTTTTCATCTAGTAGAACAACTTTTGAAATCGGTGGTTCGACAACGAGAATATTCTTTGAGCCATATAATTCATTTCTAGTTTCCAACAAATCTAGCTGGAAAAGATCTAATAGATCAATCATATTTTGAAGCATTGTCTGCTTCTTCTTTATATCTTTGACTTTAGAAATATCAGATGAAATCATGTTATCTAGATAGGGTAAAATCTCAAAGACCAAATGTTTCTTATTGATATTACTAGCAAGAATAGGTGCAAAAGTAGAAATTTTCTTCATTATTAGTTCTGTAATGCTTTCAATCACCTTTGTAGCTTCCCGTTGTTCAAAGTCAACGTTTTTAATCCTTTGGTCTTCTTTGTTACTGGTATCACCAAATTTTTGATGAAACACCATTGGAACAATAGCAGAGTACCGTAGCAATTCACCATTATGTTCAAACATCGATTTAAACATTTGTTCGTGGAAGAAGAGCCATTCGGCCATAGCAGAGGGTTTACTTAAGCCAATATCGGAATATTTCACATATGGGAATAAGGTATGGCATCCTGTAACAATTCTATCATAATTGTCCATTTTTTCGATTTTCTTAGCCAAGTCCAAGAATTGAATTTTGTTATTCTTATGGGGATCTTTCTTGAAGATTTCATTTACAATTTTAAACCAGGATAAAGACATATCTTTCAATCCACTAACATCTTGGTTGTCACTGTCATTATTTCTTTTCGACTTGGTCTCTTTCGATTGGAATTGTAGGTTATTAATACAATTACGGATGTCACCTTCTGATAAATCGATAAGCTCATTAATAGATTTGATATTTAGGTTAATTTTTTCTTTCGCACAAATATGAAGTAACCTCTCTCTTATAGAATTATCGTTGGGTTTCCTTAACGTTACAATTTCACAAAGTGGTCTCAGCTTCTCTAATGCAGGTGCGTAGAGATTATTGCATATCACTATAATTGGTCGCAGAAGTAGTCGTGCCTTGTTTTTGTTACTTCCTGATTTTTTTATATTGTTTCTCCTAAACATGTACTGGTCAGTGGCTCTTTTATCATTATGGATAATATCTATGAGGACTTTGATAAACCCACTCTCTACACTCCCGTCGATTTCATCTGCCACAAGACACACAGCACCACCAAGGAAGCTATGGTTAAATAATGTGTTGTGTACTTTATCGCGCACCAGGGTACCAGCCCTCTCATCGCTCGCGTTAATCTCCGCTACCGTGTACCCAGCTTGTTTCGCTACTACGTGTGCCACAGAGGTCTTACCTATACCAGGAGGTCCATTTAGCATCAAAATACGTTTGTTAGGTCTGTGAAATGGATCGTAGTTTTCCTCTTCCTTCTGCTGGTTCTCGTCTAGCTCCTCTTTGAAAACAGCCGGAGACCATTGACGCAACCATCTCAAGATCCTACGGTTATTCTTCTCATTCCCAACCAGGTCAATGAACCTCGATGGTCTCCATTTCTCCACCCATAAACTATTGTCTTCATTATTGGTGACGGTTTTTTTCTCTGCCCCACCATTAGAGGCAGAAGAAGAACCAGAACCAGAACTCGATTCTATCTTGTCTATAAGCGCAGAAACATTGATCCCATAGCTCTCATCAGCCCACAATTCCTTCTTATAGCCAGAAGAATACCCCAGAGCACCTGCGTCTCCACCCGCCTTCTTTTCCAACAGAACAGAGGCACCACCACTGCTCACAAACTTCATGCCCTCATCAGCAGCTTCATCCCCAAAAAGCAAGCTCCCACCGCCAGCATTGAAATTAAACTCCATCTGTTGTGTTTTTCTTGTCCTATGTGTTGTAAAAGTAATAAATCTACTAAATAATCTAAAAAAATTAGCCGCCCAGCTTTCCTAACAGAACTAAATTTAACAAAAATGCAACACGAAAAAAAAATTTAAAAATTCGAAAAAAAAAAAAAAAAAAAAAAATGGAACGCGAAAATGCGTATAAAACGATTATACTCGTGACCGGGAAAAAGGGAAAAAAAAAATTTTTTTTTTGCGTTCCGGGCTCAATGAAAAATTCTGCCAAAAAAATTGGCCTTTGACAAAATAAACTCAGCCCAAAACAGAGAGCAAAACAAAATAAAATAAATCGAAGAGTTTGTTTTGTTTTTTGATCTAATTGTTTCAAACTAGGATTAAAGAAAGGTAAAGGAAGCTATAAAAACAAATAAACTAAACATGGTTACTGCTCAGGAGAAGGAATTCTTAGAATCTTACCCACAAAAGTGTCCAGCTGGATCACTTTCTGGTACCCCAGGCAACACTACCCCGGAGCAAGAAACTGCTTTGGCTGAGCTTAGAAAGCAATTGGAGGCTGCTGGTTTCACTGAGAGATTGGACGATAGTACTCTGTTAAGATTTTTGCGTGCTCGTAAGTTTGATGTAGCTTTGGCCAAGGAGATGTTTGAGAACTGTGAGAAGTGGAGGAAAGAGTACGGTACCAACACTATCATGAAGGATTTCCACTACGAGGAGAAGCCATTGGTTGCCAAGTACTACCCACAATACTACCACAAGACCGACAAGGATGGCCGTCCAGTGTATTTCGAAGAGCTAGGTGCTGTCAATTTGACTGAGATGGAAAAGATCACTACCCAGGAACGTATGTTGAAGAACTTGGTTTGGGAGTACGAATCTGTTGTCAATTACAGACTTCCAGCCTGTTCCAGAGCTGCCGGTTATTTGGTTGAGACCTCCTGTACCGTTATGGACTTGAAGGGTATCTCCATCTCCAGTGCCTACAGTGTCTTGAGTTACGTTAGAGAGGCCTCATACATCAGTCAAAACTACTACCCAGAGCGTATGGGTAAGTTCTACTTGATCAATGCTCCATTCGGTTTCTCCACAGCTTTCAGACTTTTCAAGCCATTCCTAGATCCAGTCACCGTCTCTAAGATCTTTATCCTTGGTTCTTCTTACCAAAGTGAACTTCTAAAACAAATTCCTGCTGAAAACTTGCCGGTTAAGTTCGGTGGTAAGTCTGAAGTTGATGAAGCCGCTGGTGGTTTGTACTTGTCTGACATCGGTCCATGGAGAGACGCTAAGTACATTGGCCCAGAAGGTGAGGCACCAGAAATGTTCTCCATGAAATAAGAAATTTGATAAAGATAGAGAAATTATTATGTTGAATTATAATATATTGATATAAAAAATTAAAAAATAAAAAGTTCAAATTAAAAAAAAATAAAATAAAAATAAAAACAATGAAACTATCATTGTAACTATAAACTAACAAGAAAAAATATTATTGTGCCAACAATTTTTATGGCTTTTAATATAATTCTTTTTATGTTAAATTTCTTGGTATAATGATATTTATTTTTCCATTTTTCTTCTGTGTTCGAATTATTGTTCGGTAGACTCTTTTTGTTACATTAATTTATTAAGAAGATGGTAATTTTTAATTAACAGGATTACTAAAACAAATCTGCTTAACATTCAACATTGTCTTAGTGAATAGGGAATATAGACTCTTTATTCACTGATTTTGTCTCATACCCTATATAAATTTAGCAACCTTGTTTATTCTGTCAGCATATAAAAGTATAGAAAGTAATTTTAAATGTTTAACTAATCTATCAACTGCTTTAAATTTATAAATAGTTAATGGCAAGGACATTTTAGAAAGCATTTGTACTATTATTAAAGTATATCCGTATATATTTTGGTAATGAATTAGAATTCAAGGGATTTAAGAGTTGCAGTGACACTTTCGTGTTCCCTTTCTAACTCTTGTGCGTAATTAGAGTTTAAAAACCGGTTATCTTGAGAAAAGAAGTTGTCTTCTTGAACTTGCTCAGAAGACGGCTTTGCCATATTTCCAGCCTTGCTGTAGTTCCAATACTCATTATTCAAGTAGCTATTGAATTCAGAATCATTGGAAAATAAATTATTGAAGTTACCAGTTTGGCCACCAAATGATAACAAACTTTGCGTTTCTGGGTCATTATTTGGCATATTCTCCATATCAACACCAAAATTGTAATTGAATTCATTTGCGTGGTGTTTCTTTTGCTGTGGTCTGGTTAATGGCACAGTACAAACTTGCAAGTTCTCTAGAACACCTTCAACCAAACAACCCTTCTGTCTAAAGTGAAGTAGCAGGTGGTTCCATAAAGTATTTCTGGCTAAAGACCTTGGATTACCTAAGATAATCAAACCATATCTTGCACGAGTTAAACCAACATTTAAACGACGTGGATCTCTTAAAAACCCAATAACTTGTTGTTCGTTGGCACGGACACAAGACAAGATGATGAAATCTTTTTCACGCCCTTGGAATGCATCGACAGAAGCGACTTCAACGTTGGAATATAGTTCTTTATCCATAGCACCATTCATTTGCATATATTGTAAGACATATGCACGCTGACCTTCATAAGGTGTGATAACACCGATCTGTTCTGGTTTAATACCATCACGGAATAGTCTTGTAATAATTCTCTCACAATTCATCGCTTCAGTTCTATTCAAGTAAGAAGTACCATTTGCCGACATTTCCTCCGTACCATAATTAGCCCAAAACATCATAGGAATTCCACTAATTGGCCAAGGGAAAGTACTATTAGCGAGAGTCCTCTGTTCTTCGGTAACACCGTTCTGTAAACTACCTTCATAAAACATATTGCTTGGGAACTCACTTAAGAAAGGATTCATACGGTACTGAACTTCTAATCTAATAGGTACATGACCCAAGGAAATTAAACGTTCGAATAGGGATTGTTTTAGACCAGCATCACTAGCCTTTCTCTCTAATATAACGGGACCTAATTGTTGATGGTCACCAACCAAAATAACTTGTTTTGCACCTTTCACGATTGGAATTAAACATTCAGGTTCGGATGCCTGTGTACTTTCGTCGATCAAAACGGTTCTGAATTTCATTTCTAATCTTCTATCTCCAGCACCAACACATGTACAACAGACAACATCGGCTTGTTCCAAAATATCTCTTTCGGTTCTTCTTACCAGATCAATAAATCTTTTGGTATCTTTAGCTGAAAGTTCGCCTGCTTCTTCTTTCAATTTCAACAGTTTTTTTAGTTCACCTTTAGCACCTCTGGCAACCAAATTGTGAAGAGCCAAATTTGAAACCGAACTTTCAACATCTTCCCTACTTTTAGCAGTTAATCTGACAACCTTTAAACCAAGATCTCTCAGTTTGGCAGCCAAGTGATCAACAGCAATATTTGATGGCGCACAAACCAATATCCTATCCTTACGAATTTTTGATAGATTATATACAATAGAAGCAGAAGTAACAGTTTTACCAGTACCTGGTGGACCTTGGATTAATGACAACGGTCTTTGTAGCACATGTTCAACAGCCTTCGATTGAGAACTATTCAGCTTTGTATACCCTGGCAGTGATAATTCCTTAGGCATTGGAACATCAAAATGGACATCGACAACTTGGTGACCCAGAATTTTATAATACAGGTATCCTGAAATAGACTTTTTATCAACAGCGAACTTCTTTAGAGCGTCTTGCATTCTATCATATGAAGTACCCTTCCAGATAAATTCCGCAGTAAATCCAGTTGTCAAATTCGTAGGAGGAGGTTTCTTATTGGGTCTCAATTCGAGAGTGAACATATCTTTGAAACTGTTAGGTAGTCTTACAATAAACCCACTACCTTCCCAATCATCGTGTTGGATTCCTGAATATCTTAGAACCATTTCGTCACCGACAGCGACTTTCAATTCACTGGATTCAAAAGTAGATAATGCAAAAGAGGCCAGGTGTCTGTTATTTAGGGCCAAAGACCATTCAACACTAATATGCTCAAGGGCTTGTGATTCTTTTAGTTGTTTATCATAGTCAGCTTCTAGTTTGATTAACGGACCATATGATCTTTGATATTCATACGCATCTTGATATCTTAATAACAGAGGTGGTATTTCTTCCTCTTCTTCGCCGATTCCGCCAAGAATATCGTCAGATTGTTTCTTTCCTTCAGCATAGATATCATTCATGGTTGCGTATTTATTGGAGCGCCATTTAGCCTCCAGTTTATTAATTTGACTTGGAGTGATCAGTTTAGCCTTCAGCTTAACTTCTTCTTCGGATGCCGGTTCTGCAACCCAAGACAAAAATTGTTTATCCTCGATTAGCGGTTGCCATTGATCTGTGTCCCAATTGGCATTCTTGGTTTGGGCACAAGGTATTCTACAAAGAAGGACAACGACGGCTTCACTCTTAGCCGAGACAAACCCCAATACAAATACATTTTTGCAACCACAGTTATAACATTCTAAAACGGTGTCACCCAAATCTGAGTTAGGGTGTAAAGATACTGAATTATGATGGGATAAAATCAAGTGATTAATAATATGAGAGTTCACGGTACCGTGCTTAGAATTGCAGAACCATTTGCTACATGAGTTACACTTGATAACACTTGTAGGAGAATCTATACCACAGTATGCGCATGCATGTTCTGCAGTAGCAGGAATATCTGTATCATGATTCATTCTGATCACCTCATCTCCTTCCTGCTGTAGTTCTAGCTCTAGGTCTTCGGCGTCTTCCATGTCGGCCAGAATAGCCAGTTCGGCTTCATTTAGGTCCATTTGGTCGCTCATTTTCTTTCTATGTTCAAACTTCTTTTCTTTTTGATAGAAGATATAAGAATGAGTGTTATTAATTAGAAGTTCTTGGTAATACTTTTTCAGATTGCGGAGTAATTTTCTATCCAATATTCAATTTCATCCGATTATTACAAGTAACAGTTAAAAGTTTCTTTTATCCGAACTAAAGAACAATTTTTTTCAGTAAAGGAATGAAATAAAGAAGTTTACTTTAGAATTAAAGGCATCAGCAGCACTTCCAAAGTATAACTGGTGTAGTATTGACAATATTGAATGATTTGTTCTTTCTTCTTCACATCAATTTTTCAAAAAAAACCCAACTAAAAAAGATGCATCGCATCGAAAAAAAATTTTGAGTGAAAAAAAAAAAAGTATGAGTATAACCGTGTAATGATATATTAAAAAATTCAATGATATCACAAATTGAAACAGAATGATAGTAATATAATCAAATAATATATTATATTATTGATGATATATTTGATAATAATTGTAAAAAAAAAATATATAAATTACAAGTACAAAATTGAACATATTAATATTTCTTCAAAAAAAAAAAAAATAATAAAAAGAAAATGAAAATGAAAAGAAATATAATATGTCTAGCAATAATAAACTATTATAACGGTATTATTATTTCTGTTCATTCACTCCCAAGCAGAAACAAATAAGATGGTTAAAGAGAACAACTATTGTATTATAAGAATTTCCGGATAAAAGTATGCATTATATAGAATAAAAACGTATTCTTCTAATAAGATTAATGTAGTGATAAATTAGTGATATATTAGTAACAAATTAAATTAGTTGATATTCTTTATTTTTAATAAAGAATATATAGTAAAGTTAACCCAAAAGAAAAAAAGAAAAAAAAAAAAAAAAGAGTAAAGGAATTAATGTTATGGTGAAAAAGAGCTTGCTAAGGAAAGTTTAAAAGAAGACGTCCTTCTCTTTGGTGGAGGTCTTGCAAACTCACTAGAAGACGACCCCGACGAGGAGACGGAGGTCAATAAAGGCTTCTTGTTTTGTAACTTTGGCACTATGTTAGTATCAAGTTCAGAAGTGATGTACTTCTCGATGCTTAACAAGTGAGACGGTATAGCCACCACAGACTGCGACCGGGACCTAGGCTGCGGCTGATCTATAGATCTGCCGCTGTTAGTATAGCAAATAGAGTTCTTGGCAGATCTACTACGCCCACGCATAGAAGGCCCAGGGTTAGTACTACTCCTTCCACTGGAGTGACTGTTATCTTTTCTGTCGTTCATATGATTGCAACAAGAGTACCAGCTCTCCATGTGCCGACTATTGCGACGGCTGTATTGTAGCTGCAGCTGCGACTGCTGCAGAGATATCTGCGAAGACTGCTGTATCACGGGGAAAGAGTTGTACTTCCGCAGCTCGTAGCCGTCATTAACCTCCTCTTCCTCATCCTCGTCTACAACGTCCCCGTCTTTATCCAGATGCATACGTATATCATCCTCAAAAACACAACACGGATCTTGTACAGATCTCTCGAATATATCCACAAGCATTTATATATATATTGTTTTTATCTTGTCCTTTTTGGCTCTGGGGTTCGTAGAGGGAATATCTAATTATACTTTATCATACTTACATTTATATATAATTTGCATGAAAGGTATTTACCTGCAGAAGTCTCTCCATTGTGGATTAAAGTTTCCCTTCCCTCAATTTCCCAACCGTTGTTACGTTCTTCTTCGAAATCCTAATCTTCGATTGGCTTGATTTCTTTCTTTTCTACAGCCTTCCACTATAAAAACCCAAAAAATACCCTTATTTCCCATTCCCACAGAATACAACACAAAACACCACAACACCACACCCTTATTTTCCCATTCCCTCCCTACCCCCACAAAAGAGCCCTTTCCTTTGTTTTCTTGATCCCCCCCCCTCACCTGATCAAATAAAATGCGTCAAAAACAATTACGCAAATACAGTACCAAGAAACCCATACCATTGTAGCGACTCTCTCTCTCTCGACTATGCACCAGTGCGGGACAAGAGAAATTGATGTACGACGGGAAAGGGGGGGAGGGCGCCGCCGCAGGGGGGGATCGTCTTGCCTCGGGTTGCAACCAAGTTCTTGTTTCTTTCTTTTTTTTTGGGCGGGGGGCTATGGTGCGGGGGTAAGTCCCAAGAGAACTAGTCGTACAGAAAGCATTATAAAAATAACAATAACAAGAACAAAAAAGCAATGTATTACGTAAGAGAGGAAATGCCGTAGTAGAAGGGACGCGTGATTAATATTTTTATTGATATTTATATTTTTATACGTACTTGTGTGGGATTACAATGGGTAGTTCTTGAACAGGTAGGATATGCTCTCACCGTTGTGCAGACGACGGATACTCTCTGCGAGGACGCTGCTGATGTCTATGACGTCTAGTTTAGGACACAATGGCATCTTTTCCTCGAATGGCACGGTGTTTGTGCAGACGACTCTGTCGAGGCGGGACTCGTTGATGTTCTTGATTGCGTTACCTGACAGGACACCGTGGGTGACAATGGCAATGACAGACTTTGCGTGGCCGTTGTCTAGCAGCACTTCGGCGGCCTTGGCCAGCGTACCGCAGGTATCGGCCATGTCATCAACAATGATACATATCTTGTCTGTAACATCACCAACCAGCACCATTCTGCTGACCTCGTTCGCACGAGCTCTCTCCTTGTGGATCAAGGCGAAGTTTAGGTCCAGTCTGTCCGCAAGTGTGGCGGCACGCTTCGCACCACCAGCATCTGGAGATATAATAATAGCATCCTCGTATTTGACGTTCTCCTTGATGTAACGCACAACACTAGGCTCAGCATACAGGTTGTCCACTGGAACATCGAAGAAACCTTGGATTTGAGACGCATGCAGATCCATGGTGATCACGTGGTCACAACCAGCAGTAGTCAGCATGTCAGCCATCAGCTTGGCAGTGATAGGGGCTCTGGACTTGTCCTTTCTATCTTGTCTGGCATATGGGAAGTTAGGAATAATGGCGGTGATACGTCTGGCAGAAGCGGTTTTGGAAGCATTGATCATGATCAAAAGCTCAAGAACTCTGTCGTTAACAGTACCGGAACCAATCTGGGTGATAATGAATATATCTTGATCACGGACACTCTCACCAATGGAAAACGAGACCTCATTGCTAGGATCACGCTTGATCTTGCTCTCAGTTAACTCGATACCCAGCCTCTTAGCGACTAGTTCAGCTAGACCTCTGTGAACATCTGGTGCTAACAACTTAATGGAATTAGTTGGCATTGCTATAAGAAATGTTTTATTGTTGTTTTTGTTTTTATTTGTGAGAGTATGGGAATTATCCTATCTCACTTTTGATGTGTTACAAAAGTAAACTTTGTTATAGTTTTCAACAATGTGAAATTAGAAAAAAAAAATTTTTTTTCTTCTTGTTTTAATGACCAAGGTTGGTTCTCCCTAAAGCTCTAGTTTGAGACAAATAAGATAGACAGTTCATTTAGAACTACATTTTAAAAAAAAATACATATGTGTATAAAATATAGAATGTACCAGCGGAGTTGATAGATGTTTCTCCTAATGATTCGTTTTTTCAATGAAATGGTCATCTCATCGCATCCTTTAACTTCCTATTCGGCAGGTGGAAACTTTTCTTGAAAAAAAAATTTTCAAGTTCGTTAATTGTGATTTGATATTGTACGAATGCATATTTAAGAGGACTTTCTTTTAGAGTTATGTTATATACCTGACCAAGGTAGGTATATTATGAGTTATGTGGAATATTTAAAATAACTATTACTAACTTTCATTGCTATCCGGCCTTAATACCAGCTTAGGAATTTTGGGCACCTTTTTCTTGGGTTTTTTCTTTTTCTTTCCAGCTTTATTGTCAGTCGATTGAACCAGTATTGTACCTTCCTTGACATCATCCGGAGCATTATCAAATTTATCTCTACTCTCTAAGTAGAACATTAGATCTTTGACTTGGTCTTGGAGGTCCTTATTGGATTCTTCTTGTATTTTTAGTCTTTCTTCAAGCTCTTCGATTTTTTTGTCTTTATGCGATAGATTTTGTTGTAAACCCTCAATGATGAGCTGGTTTTCTTTCAAAGCAGATTCTAGCTCACTTTGTTTTTGAATTTTCTTCGTTGCTTCTTCTTTTTCTCTCTTATTAGTTTCAGTTAACCGTATGTTGATTTTTTTACTATCCTCTAATTCTTGTTTTAAATTTTCTATAACATTCTGTAAGTTGGTTGTGTCTTGCATCTTCATTTCATAGTATTCACTCTGTGATTCAAGTTGTGAGATTAAGACTTGGACATATTCTAAATGGTATTCCCTATTTCTCATAAAGTTGACTCTAAGATCTTTCTCATCATCATCAGTTTTGGAACCACTCTTCTTATTCAAAAGATGAGAACTTCTGCTATTAGACCTATCCTCACTGGACTCTCCTAATTCAACTAGTTTACCATCAACTTCATTTTCAACCAATCTATGTACGTAATTATCGCCTGCGTAGTCCCATACACGATCGGTTTTATAGTCCATAGCAAAACAATGCGCAGTTTCTTCAAAATGTTTTATGGCATGCCGTGAACTATACCTACCACAACCCACATGCCCACAAATTAAACAAATCCATAAATTTTCTGAGGAACCACATTCATAGCATTTTTCATGCTTACTTTGATTTTTTAGTGTATCTCTGGAGAGCCGTACACTTGATAAACGGCAAACTGGACATTTGGAGTTTTTCCATTTATCTAAGCATTGGCAGTGAAAAGTATGTTGACACGGAATCGTTATTAATCCAGTAGTTTCGGAATCCATTCTTTCAAGACACACGGGACATGTAGGAAGTTCTATATCTACACTTTTCTTTTCATTATCACGTAATGTTGTGAATGGGTCATTTAGTAAGTAGGGAAATTGCTTTTTCTCATTTCTAGGAAATAGTTTATTAGCAAATATTACTTCTTTAATGAAAACTACATTGCAAGTCTCAGGGTCCATTTTGCTGAACCTCTTACCATTAAATTCATCTTTGAATTTCTTAGCTGCCGCTGCCTCTCTGAACTTCATTAGAACCATAAAATTGAAGCCTATTCCTTTTTGCTTATTCCTTAAAATGCGGAAATCAGATACTTGCTTATACACTATACTGTCACCGATGTAATTATGCAGCAAATCATGCACAGTAAAATATGTGGGGAAAAGAATACTAACCATTGTGTCATCTGCCGGTACAGTTATGATATCTGCATTACCTTTATCTTTCTCCTGGTCGAAATCTGAGCCACTCTTGAATAGTTTGATAATCCCATGGCCTAAATACTCGGATGTAACCAATTCCTCATCCGCCGGCTTTGGAATCCCTCCCATGGTTTTGGTGTTATCAACTAACTTTTCGATATAAATATCCGTCTCTCTCCAATCTTGGTAATGAACTGTTTTTGACACTTCTTTCACTTTCTGATTATTATTAGTTGTTTCCAAGCCACTGTAGGTATTGAATGCCTTCCTTTGAGTTTCCGAGTTATCAAATTCAATCACAATTTTATAATCAAATTGCTCGGTTTCTTTACTATCAGATTCCATCCAAGGATAAAATAACAAAAATAGCACCAAGTTCACTGAATACTGTATGTGGTATTCTAGCTCTATATGGCTGATGATCTCCTGGTATGTTGTTAAATATTTAGTTGATGTCAGATGTTATTTAAGCTACCCTTTTTTTGAAAAATCAGTTTTGTTTTTTTTTAATGAATTTTACGTTTAGTTACAAAAATTAGTAACTAACGAAAAGAAATATGAAAAGAAAAATGCTCAAATAAAAATGCAACTAAAAATCAAGAATTTTATGAGTTACTATTTTAAAAAGTAAGTATTAAATGGGTTATGTCGTTATATAAATATATATATTTTTATAAAAATCGTAAATAAGTTAATTATTAAAGGAAAAAAAGTTGAGGCTTTAGTAAAATAGCACTACTTTTTTTTTTTATTACACAACAATCTGTTTTGAAAGATCTTTTCTCTATGATTCATTACATGTTTCGTCAATCAATGCGTCAACTGTACTCTTGTAATAGGCAGGCCCGTGAATATGAATGACCTCTTTGCCCTTAAGTCGTTTCATTACCATTAGTACGTCAAACTGTTTTTCTTCCGAAAGTTTGTACAGGTACTCCCAAGTCTTTGGAACTGTGATTAGCAAGTTTTGCAAGTCATCAAGCACAACTGGGTGTTTCTGTCCATCAGTACCATACTTTCCAAGCACTACCTGCGCAAAAAACTCATCTTCAGATGGGAACGAAAATGTCCCATTCTCAGCAACATCTGCCGAGTCGATTTTATAGACGGTATCACCTCTCCGGAGTAGTATTCTGTTTTGAGCATTGATTTCCATATTAAGTTTCCTTAGATCGTCCAGTTCTTGCACCAGTGCATTTCTATTCTGTTCAATCTGACCCAGTTTACTCTCTAATTCCCGTAACCTTGCTTCCTTTCTCTCCCTAAAAGCTTTTTGAGCAGCCCTGTTCTGTGCTTTTTTCCTAGCTTTTAACTCCTCCTCTGTAAGACTCTCATCCGGCAGCTTATCCCTCTCTGCAGATATCGTAAACTCTTTCTTATTATTTCGGTTATGAGTCTCCATGTTATGGGGACTATTGCTACTGCTGAGCGAAGACTTTTCAGCACTGGGAACACTGGACAGCCTATACTCAACACACTCCTCTTTCTTCACCATGGGATGCTGTTGCGGCATCATAGCAAACTGCGGAGGCATTAAAGAAGTCTGGACAGGTGTATTCGAGTCAGTCATGGTCCCAGTTGTCGTTCCAGGCCCACTAGAACCCGAATACATAGGACCATACGGAGAAGTATAGTTATACATATAAATGCCAGCATTATCATTATTATTATTATTATTATTATTAGTCATATTATTATTATTAGTATTATTAATGTTGTTGTTTTGGTTATTTGTATTCATCACATCCGGAGTCATCAACTGCACACCATTGTTATCATGCTCCCTCCAAGACACGTCTATCGGCACATTATACTGGTACTCAGGTGGATGTTTAAACATTGTCTTATCCTTATCCCGGAGTTTAGAACTACCGGTCATCTCTCCCTCCCAAAAATCGAACCCGTGGTCTTCTCTTTTTAAATAGAACTTTTTTTTTTTCCCAGAAAATGAAATATCATTTAATTAAAAGGACCCTTATTCAAAGTAATTTTTTTTTTTTCTTGTCTTGCCAAAAGTAAAAATAAAGTTTTTCTTTCTTTTTTTTTTGTACTATTTATGCTTCTTTTTCATCCGTTCTCCGCTTGTTGCTTCGCTCTTGCATTATCTATTTTTTCTATGAATTCTTGCCCAAAAAAGAACATTTCTTGTGTCAGGGCCCCTCTTTGTTCCTGGGTCTCTACCAAACAAAAAAAAAATGTAGAAGTTACAGTGATGCAATGCTGCATGCATTTCTGTGGAGAGATAGTAGACTAAATTTTTACGGCAAAATAATGAAAAAAAAAGTAAAAAAAGTAAAAAATTAACAGCCCACTTTTATTGTCACTGAGTACCCATTTGCCTAATCAGGAAAGAAAAAGAAGAACTAATTTACAGGCGCTGTCTTAGAAATACGTGCACGACAGCAAAAAACATCTTTTTTTCTTCTGGACGCAATCCGAGCGGGAAATAAGTATGGAATTTTCACAAAAAAAAAAACTAAAAATTCAAAAAAATTAAATGATTTCGCCCAGGATCGAACTGGGGACGTTCTGCGTGTTAAGCAGATGCCATAACCAACTAGACCACGAAACCATGTTAACTTGGATGTTGTTTGCTGTCTTGTTAGTGGTTTTGCAGTTAAGAGTACAATCACTCAAATATATATATATATATTTTTTTTTCAATTACGGAATATACAATTAATTTACATGCTATAAACATCTATTTCTTTTGAAATTTTGTATGGAACTTTACGAGACCGTAGTAACCTTGATATAGGCCTTGGTAATCGGTCAGGTACCCGTTCAATGGGTCCGCATAGTTGTTTACCACTTGTCGATCCTCATCTTTCCAGTTTCTTAGTTGGCGTAGCTTGGTGAGTTCTTCGACTGTTAGTTGGAATTTTGGCCTTGTACCGTATTTCAGTGGGCCGATGTTGATCCAGTGCAAATTACTATGCGAGTACTGTTGCAACTTCTCAATCGACTCAAAATACTCAAATAGGTTCTCTGCTGTGTCAATGAAATACGCACTGCATACTATAATGGTGTCGAATTTTTTGTCCAGATTGTATGAGTATTGTCTGAAGTCACCCCAGATGGCGTTCAAGTTGTTTGGTTGAGATACGTTGGAAAGGTTAACCTTCATGTCTCTTGTTTGATTAGCAGCGTTCAGTTGACCAGAATAAAATAATGAGAACGGTCTGATGGCTGTCTGTTTCCCGTACCCCAACGCAAACCTATTACATATATACATGAAAGGTGACATCTCAATTGAGTCTACTTGTACACCTGGATACTTCTCAGCAATGGAATATGCTAAATTCCCAACACCAGAACCAGGAACCACAACCAACACATCCCCATTTCTATTTGGTATCTTCTCAATCCGATTACATATATATGCCATTAGTGGATCACGCTCGCACTTAAAGTCATCACTCCAGTCCCTACATAAATGCGACAATGACTCACTCACCGCGGAAGAATTAGAGACTGTTCCCTTCGGAAGCTTAACACTGGTGGTCTTTTGTAACTCCTTGTCTTTAGTATAGTTATATCCCAATAGTGTACACGTTTGAAGAAGCGTTTCCTGATACTCATCGCGGTCCTTATTAGCTTGGATCAACTCTTGTAACGTATGTTCTATAATATTCTCAATCACTGCACTGTTTTCGACAGTACTACGTGAAGTGGTATCAATCTTGTCAAAATAGTCAATCTTCTGCAACTGTTGATATTGATCTTTCCTGAGAGCCTTAGCTCTCTTCACCACCATATTGTTTATCCTTTGCCCGGCAGCCAAGTATCCTCTAAGCGAAACTAGAGAGTCAATATATTTCTCTAGCTGACCACTGCCCACACTTCGATCATTCCCGGGCCTCAATTGCATACTAGGTGT
The DNA here is from genome assembly GCA_030556385.1 of Nakaseomyces kungkrabaensis. Classification (NCBI taxonomy): domain Eukaryota; kingdom Fungi; phylum Ascomycota; class Saccharomycetes; order Saccharomycetales; family Saccharomycetaceae; genus Nakaseomyces; species Nakaseomyces kungkrabaensis. Next base: position 171,424 of record JAKTPY010000021.1, on the reverse strand, counting down.
ATGCAAAACAACTCTACTCCCTGGCTTAATACCCCTAAACCCATTTTCAACAGCATTAACAAACCAGTCCCTAAACGGTTGATACCTCCTTAATAACGACATTCCTAGAACCAATATAGTCACAAAAATAGTGACAGTATTACTACTCATCTGAATCGAGTCCCTGCGACAACTGCTTCTTGTGTTATGATATATTCTTGAGAGGAAACGCAAATCGTGTTATCTTTATAAACTCTAGCTCATCGCAGCATGCTTTTATTTTTTTTTTTTCCCTCCTTCACAATTCCTCGAGAAAAATAACCTATATGGTCTAAAAAAGAGTTAATTAATTTTTCACATGTACAATTCTATTTCATTTAATTTGAAAGCGTCAGTAAACAATAATGGTTGGTAAGTTCTGGCATAATAATCTTGAAGTGACTCAGGTTGTTAGCGAGTCTTCAGTGAGTTTACAGACAGAGCATGATAGGAAAAGTGTTACTTTAGGAGAGTTTGTCTCTGAAAATGTACCTGAGATGGCGGATGGTGCTGTTGATACACTGTCTCCGTTGTTGTTCAATGGCCACCTACAGACCGCATACACTGCCTTAACTTCGTTTGATGATATAGATCAGATTACCTACAAAAGACTGATGCTGAAGTACTCAGATGGTGGTGTCGGTGCGCTTGATATTGCTATCAAAAATGCTGATGAAGATAACGACATTGATTCGGAATATGTTCCAGAGGGTCAAAATTCTATTGAGGTGTTGAACGCCAATATGAAAGGGAAATTCTATACCTATTTCAAACCCGATGATGCCAGACTTAGATCCGATGATACTAAACCGATGCTAATTGCTCTACATGGGTTAACCGGTGGCTCTCATGAGAGCTATGTGAGAAGTATGATCAACAAACTACAAAATAACTATGGCTTCGAGGCATGCGTTTTAAATTCAAGAGGGTGCTGTAACTCTTCTATATCCACAGCACAACTATATAACGGTGGCTGGACTAACGATATCAGGTTCTGTGTCAGACAACTGAGGGCCATGTATCCAAATCGTAAGTTCTATATGATTGGGTTTTCCTTAGGTGCATCCATTTTAACAAATTACCTTGGTGAAGAAGGCGATAAGTCCGAAATTGAAATGGCTATTGCATTTGGAACCCCATTTGATTTAATGGAGTCAGCCAAATGTATTTCTGGATCAAGAGTCGGCTCTCGTATTTATTCTCCAACATTGTCTCAAAACCTATTGAACCTGGTAAGGAAACATGAAGATGCATTGTCCAAGAATGACACTTTCCGTCTTACTTATGAGGCTTATGCTGATAACATCAAGACCGTAACCAAGTTTGATGATTTGTTCACGGGCCCAATGTTTGGATACAAAGATGCTGCAGACTACTATAAAAATGCGTCGTCCTATCAGCGTCTCTTGGGTATACGCACCCCATATATCGCTGTAAATTCTATCGACGACCCTATTGTTGGCTATAAATCCTCTTTGGATTCTTATTTTAAACAGAACCCATATACAATGTTAGTCAAGACTTCCATTGGTGGACACATTGCCTGGTTCAAGAATCTAAGCGGACAAAGATGGTATCCCGACCCATGCTGTAGATTATTGGCACAATACCACGAAAAGGTGGCCTCCGTCAAGCATAACGTCATACCAGATATGTCGGCTTTGCCAACGGAGAAAGTCCAACCAGTTAAGACAACATACACGGATGATATCTAGTTGAATTGGTAAAATAACCTAGTCATTTCGCTCGATCTCAATTTATCATGACTCTTACGAAAATCTCATACTGAACTGATGAATATGTTCATATTATGAAAATATTATTCAACTCTCCATTATATATATATAACGTCATTATTATTCTTTATTATAAATTCTTATATATAATATCGTCCTGTACACGTGACCTCAATGGAACTTTACTGCAATCTCAAATGCTATTTCTTCAGAAATAGATCATCGCATCATATTGTATATAAAATTGATATAACTTGGGAGCAAAAGTAACGATCAATCCAAGCTTTAACTAGTTAAATAGGATGCATGAGGTGATTACAATTTCTGCATCTCAACGATCTAACCATTTGACCACACAATTTTTCAACTGTCAAGAGGTCCTTCTTTATAGAGGGAAAGATGAAAAGGTAAATGATCCAAATGTATTTTTAAACCCAACAGTGGACAGGTTATCTAAAACTGTTTCGTATAATCCAAGAGCGCTATTATGGGATGCCAGGACAGGTAATGGATCCTTGGGTACTTTTCAATATAGTGACAATAATAACGATGATTATTTTTACAATGATAAATATAACGATAATATCGGTACAGGAAAAACTATCCAGACACATCCCAAAATTGAAAAATCTGCATATCAAGAGGCAATCGATAAGGGAATCCAGCCTCCAGCCTTAAATAAAGATAATACTAAATATTGGTCAGATTACGCGAGAATGATTTACGCACCTAATAGTCTGAACTCACTTAATGATTGGTACCATGATACTGAAAATCCAAACAGACCGGATTACAAAAAACTCGGAGAGCGTTCATTTGAGAATTATTTCATTGGTTATGAAGAATTTAAAGATTTGTATTCACAGGATTTCTTTGATAATAATCTCCATAAAACGCTAGAGGAATGTGATAGTTTACAAGGTTTTAATATTATCACCGATATAGATAATGCTTGGGGTGGTTTTACGTCTGCATTATTAAATGAATTAAAAGATGACCTACCCAAAAATACTTACTTCACTTGGGCTTTCCACGAAGAAGATCCGTATTCTAAAGCTTTCGATAATCAATCACCTCTCAAAATTAATAAAATGTCATTTAATGCGGTTGCGAATAAAATCAGAGCCACAGCTAATATCTCAGAACAATCAGATTTGTTTTTCCCTCTTTTTTCAGAACACAATTTAACAAACTGGGAAGTTGGTAGTTATAGCTGCAGATTATTTGATTCATTAAACTCGATATTACAATCTAACTCCCCGACAGAAAGAAAATCCATGGAATATATAACGAACTGCTTAACCTCAGGAGATACCTCAAAGAATATTATATCAACAATGAAAATTAATAATGCAGGCGGTAAAATCGATGACTATTCATATTATTCCCATTTACCGTTTTACAACAGAAGTAAGAACTTTACCGAGGACGCCTTACATACATTTGCGAAGTGTGAAATTAATAGAGAAGAGCGCAATTCACAGTCCCTAAACAATGTTGGTAAGGATAAAAAACCGCAAAAGTTAACAGAGACAAAATTAGAAACGTATCCATTCTTACATGCTGATACACTAGCAGAAGGTACAAACCATGATCAAATTTATGAGACCACTTTTGCAGCTAATGAAAAATGTAGAGACGTCTTCAAATTCTATGGCGATTTGGTATCGAGGTATTTCATAACTGACGATGATAGAGAAGAATTAAAAGATAGACTAGAAACAGTTTCCTCGACCTACGAATATGGCTGGTATGATGATTCTGATTCAGGTGATGATTATTATTAAAATAAGTTTAGGAAGGTATTATGTACACTATATTGATTACAACTTTGTAATACATATTATCATACACGAATTAATGACGGAATAACCATTTGAAGTATATTTAGTATGTCTCAATTCAGTATATGATTTTATTAAATCGTTCTTCATATCATTATTAAAGTCAAGTCCAAAATTAAATATGCAAATTAGAGATCAGTTCAGGTTCAGATGTTACTTTCATTATTCACACAGCACTGAAAAGCTTCCCTCTTGTGCTGTTGTTTTCAATGTCCTCATTAGCATCGCGAAATTCGTCGTCTTCATCAACCGTAGTAGGAACAAAGGATGATCTGTGAATGGAATGTATATCATCATTTCTTGGCTTTGATCGAGTGCTGAAAGATCTAGCAATTTCCATTTTATCTAAACCAACAACCTCTTCCTCATCAGGATCTATAATACCAGATTCATCTCCAGCTGCAGAGCTCTTCAGTTCACTTAACAAAAATGTAATATTTGTAACGCGAGATTTTACAGATTGCGAGCCCTTGAAGGATTTATCTAATCTAGATTTTCCATTTTCATTATTCATTACTTTCTTCAAATCGCTAACCTTGGGAATTACAGGTCTCATAGCCCTCCAAGAATGAACATCATCAGATACGATTCTGGAAGAAGCAAATGGACCTATTGGTGCAAAACCGTTATTATTATCACGCAGACCATTCATCCTGACATTATTAGAGTTCGAATGTGTAGCTATTGGGGACATTGGTCTACTTTGATCATTCAACAAGTCAGTATTAGATAGAGTATTTTCATAAGACATTAAAATTTGTGCAGCCTTATCGCTAAATTTACCATTGCGAGCACTTTTATAGTATTGCAGAAGCTCATCCTTAGAGAATAGCTGATTACTATTTAGTTTATCCTGAGTCTCTTTATAATAGTCATTGCTGTTCAGAACTTTAGCAGCATTGAAATGGTATAGGTAATAAGAATACTCTGGCTCTATTATATTGGATTGGAAGTAATTTAAACCCGACAATAAGATAGTTCCTTTGTACTTTTCAAATAGTAAAGCCATAACCTTTGATTGCATATCCTTAGAATCAAGATCACGAACCATTTGAAATAACCTCGATAAAGTTGATCCACCTGATATATGATCTTCTGTATTATTAAGCAGCTCGATAACTGCACCCTTCATGAAAGGAACTAATTCGGTCAATAGATCAACGCTAATAGCTGGGTCTTTGATGTTATTAACCAGAATCTTGATATCATCCACAATGATTTCGCGCTCTCTAGAATCCTCAGTATTTTTCAATTTCACAACCAATTCGTATAACATATCTGATGTTTGCTCTGAGTAATAGGTTTTAGTGTTTAAATCTTTAATAGTGGTTCGACAATATTGTACAATGGCTCTATTATTTTTCACAAGGAGTTGCACCCCTAGAACTTTACGCATAATATCCAAAACACTTAGACCAACAATACTTATATCGGATACTAGCAAAGCAGATATCAGTTGTAAAGAAACAGAGATGGACTTGAAATCCTGGTTTGCAGATTCCTCATAAAATTTAGTAAAATCTGTAACCTGTTTCGTTAGCAATAGAATAACAATATATCTGAGTTGAACAGGAATATCATTACAAATGAATGCCAACAACTCCTTATTAGGAATTTCTTGTAACTTTTTGATAAAAACTCTAATGGATAAGTTTAATTTATCAGTTTCTGTTGTATTGAAGTAATTATGCAGTGTAGCTACAGACAAGTCAGTCTCTGCAGTTGGTAAATCTGCTGATTCGTCTGCTCTAGTCTGTGTCCTACTTAGTCTCTTTGACAGGTTTGTATCTTCAATCTCGTCTAAGGAGTTCACGTTGAACCTAGGGTTTCTTATTCTACATTGATCTATGGCAAACCCAACACATTTCAGAACTAGATAGTTTAGTTGTGGATCACTGGCCAACCCCATAGTCTCGGAAATGTCCCCACACAGTTTCAGGAGCAAGTCATCATTGTTCAATCTATTAGCAATAACATCAAAAAACGTATCCACAAAGGTCTTATACATCTGAACAAACTCAGTGTCACCACTATAGTACGCACTGTCCATATTAATACAGATGGTATGGAAGGTTCTCTCGAGAATTTCTATCACACTGACATCGTTGTTAACATTCTGGTTTGACAAAACCATCTGCAGCAAAGTCATAAATTCCTTGACAAACACATTCAAGTTCTCCTTACAGTGGTCAACAATCTGTGCCATCAGCTCCAAAGTAACGCACACATTACCAACTTTACGTCTGTTCAAGTCTGTGTTAGTCCTCTTTATCAAATAGTTACTCACTTTCTCCAACTTACTCGACCGAGAACCCACATAGTACATCAGATACGAAGTCTCAGAAGACTTGGGCTTCTTATCAGGTGCTCTACCACTAGGATAACACTGATTCACCAGCTTCTGGTGCTTCGGAGTAAAAATACGAACCAATTGCATTAATGTATTATTATTCCTTTTTCCACCACTTTGCTTTTACTCCTTTTTCTATCTTTTTTTTTCACTTTCTGATGATCTTGTACTCCCTTCCTTCTTATTCCTGTACTTCAGCAATTGGATCTGCCAGATTGAACCTGCACGAATGCCCTTAAAACTGGTTTTTGCAATTACAGCTGAAATCTTTAAAGTTTCTTCTAATTGTTTGTTCTTCCCCTTCGCGTTATCAAAATAAAAAAATTTTGAAGAAAAAAAAATTTTTTTATTTTATTTTTTAAATTTTAAGATGCCTTTCTTCCCTTAAAGGTTTCATCATCGATTTGTTCAATACGTTAACCAGTTTACAAGGTGCTAAGCAATTGAAGAAGGCAAATGGCTGTCAAGGGGCTATGGACTAATGTGGAAGACCAGATCCTGAAGGCCGCGGTGCAGAAGTACGGTGTGCACCAATGGAGCAAAGTTGCATCGCTGATACAGAAGAAGACCGCCAGGCAATGTGAGATACGGTGGAAAGAGTATCTCGATCCGACCCTGAATTTCCAGGAGTTTAGTAAACAGGAGGATGAGCGGCTGTTGGAGCTTGTTAAGACGCTGCCGAATCAGTGGAGGACCATAGCGGAGATGATGGGCAGGACCAGTCAGCAATGTCTCGAGCGGTACAATTTTCTGCTTGAGAGTACGAGAAAAGATGGTGCCGACACCAATAATGTTATGGATGTGAATCCCAGTTTGGAGACGCAACCAGCTAAGCCTGATGCCGAGGAGCTCGCCGAGGATGAGAGGGAGATGATTGCGGAGGCCAGGGCCAGGCTCGTTAATACACAAGGGAAAAAAGCGACGAGGAAAGTTAGAGAACGTATGCTGGAAGAATCTAAACGTATAGCACAATTACAAAAGAGAAGAGAGTTGAAACAAGCTGGTATTGTTACCTCTTTGAAAAAACCTAAGAAGAAGTATGCCACAGAAATAGACTACAATGCAGATGTGATATATGAAGTGGTTCCTCCTGTGGTTATTTATGATGTGACGAAGGAAAATGAGAGATCGCTGAAAGAACTCGAAGACTTTGAGAGGAATATCGATAGACGAGGTAAGCGTGGTTATTTGGAGGGCAAAGAAGATGGTGATACCAAGCATGATGGTAACCACAAAGACAAGAAACTTAAAAAGGATAACAATAATAATAAGCAAAATGAACAAAGGCAAAATATCAAAAGTTCTGATACTATTTTATTAGATGATTATAAAAAGCCTGCTCTGAAATTATCGACACCCAAAAAACCTGAATCAACCCCAAACCAATCAGTGCCTATCAATAAATTACGGGAGTTCCTTACAGATGCATTTAAACGTTTACCAGAACCTAAAAATGACTTCAAGATCATGCTGGATGATGATGAGGAAGAAGAGCCAAGTTTATCTGAAAGAGAGCAACTGACAAAGGACGAAGAACAACAAGAAGAAGAAGAAAAAGAAGAAGAGGAAAAGCAGGTTGTCGAGATAGAAATGGAGAGCTTTGATACTAGACATATTATTACAATTCCTCCAAAAATTGACTCACCGAAGGACGAACTTGATGTGGAGTATAATAAACTTATAGAACATTCACAGGCTGGTTCCGTGAATACAATATTGGCCACTGATCTTGCCGATTGGCAATCGATCAACGAGGAAATTAAGGCTACAACTGAACAGGAGATACCGGCTCATCCTTCAGCGATGGCAGAACAACCTCCAATCGATCCACGCTCACTATTTACACAAATTTGTAACAGGAAAACCAGGATTGATAGAATCAAAAACTCTTTGGACAATGTGGTCAAGCCTTTAATCGAACAAGACGAAAAGGACTGCAATCGCTTGATGCACTCCATTCCGGAGGTACGCCGCAACATGCACAAGTATTACATCAGGTATCTGATGTATCTACGTGAAAAGAAAGCCATAGAAGAACGGAAATCTTGGCTACAACAGTTTACAAAATAAAATATATATATTATCCAGACATTGGCTGTGATATAGAAACTTAAAGAGAGGTCATGAGGTAATGGTGCCCTTAATACATCTTCAATTACCCTGCTTTAATTTTTATCTAATTTTTTTTTTTTTCGCCGGAAGAAAAATTCTGAAAAAAAAAAAAAACTGAAAATTTCGAAGATTTTCCAAATTTATCGAAAACAGATTTACACGTTGCCTTTTTTAATTTCTAATTCAGTATTTGGTTTCGTGACTTTCCAACCGCGACACTAATCAAAAATAAGATAAATGAAGCTTTGGATCTGTCTGCTGCTGGTGGCACTGTTCCAATGCGTGTTTGGGCAGGACTACTATGCCATTTTAGGTTTGTCTAAGGATGCTAGTGACAAAGAAATCAAGTCTGCCTACCGTCAATTGTCTAAGAAGTACCATCCGGACAAGAATCCCGGTGACGAGGAGGCACACCATAAGTTTATCGAGGTTGGTGAGGCTTACGACATATTAGGGGACTCTGAGAAGCGTCAGAAGTACGACCAGTTTGGTGCCGATGCATTCAAGAACGGTGGCCAAGGTGGCCAAGGTGGTGGTTTCCACGACCCATTTGACCTGTTTAACCAGATGTTTGGTCATCAAGGTGGCTTTGGAGGCAGACCTCGTGGCCAAAACTATAAAATCCAAAACCACTTGACCTTGAAGGAGTTCTATAATGGTGGTGTATTTGCATTTCACATGCCATTGGATGAGATCTGCGACAAGTGTTCAGGTAGCGGGTCAGCTGACGGCAAAGTCGACACATGTGGTACGTGCCAAGGTAGGGGTATTGTGGTGCAGATGATTCGTATGGGTATGATGACACAGCAAATCCAACAACAGTGTCCACACTGTGGAGGTAAAGGCCAAGTGATCAAACACCCTTGTAAGCAATGCCAAGGTACGAAAGTTGTCAAGCGCGAGAAGAGTTTCTCCTTCCCATTTGAAGGCGGTGTACCAAGAAACCACATGGATGTCAAGCAAGGTGAAGCCGACAAGTCCCCAGACCACGACGCCGGTGACTTGATCCTAGAGTACAAGGAAACAGAACACGGCAACCTGGGTTACAGAAGACGGGGCAACAACTTATACAGAACAGAAGTGCTAACCGCAAAGGAGGCCCTGAACGGTGGCTGGTCCAGGGAAATTGAGTTCCTGGACAGCAAGAAGAAAGTAAAGCTGTCGAGAGGCAAGGGCACCATGATATTTAACGGTGATATCGAGATCGTGAAGGGGTTCGGCATGCCAATCTACCAATCAAAGGGTTTCGGCGACCTATACATAGACTACGTAGTGCTGCCAGAGGGAAACTCAGCAATCGACGACGAGTTGTAAGTATTAAATAAATATTTTTATAGATTGAAATGTTGTCATCCACGGAGTTGCCATGCATTTAAACCGTTCAGTGTTATATAACAGGGATCACCGAGACATCGGCTTCTCGCTTCGCTGCTGTCCCCCCCACGCCGACGCCCAGCAATTTTCTTTCGGGGGGGTTCAACGGTTCCGTTCCTGCAGAACATCTCCCTCCACCCCCAGACTGACGCTCTAAGAGAAAAGAACCCTGTCATCATTGCATAATCCCGCAAGCCAAAGGGGGGTTTGGTTGGAAAGAGCGGGGGGGGGTTGGTGCTTTCTTGCGCAAGCGATGCATTCTAAACCAATCCAATCCCATTAATCCCTTTCTCGAGGGAATTAGCAATTGCTTTAGGGGAAAGTACAATTGACCAGAGGGGTTTGTCACGGATTAAAAAGAAATAACTATATTCCGTGAATCAGACAACCCATCGACATCCTTTTTTTTTTTTATTGTGGTAGAATAAGACAAAATAGACTCTGGGGTCCGTTATTTCTTGATAATAGACTTTATTTCTACATATCGGAGCTTATAAATACTTCATAAAGACAAGTAAAGACAAAAGATTGTTCTTTTTTCGTCTCAGAACTGGCAACAAATAATACCTAATACATTTTGTTAAATTTATTAAAAATATGCCCTCTCTGTTAACTAGGAATCCCTTCCACCACCACCACCACGATGACCACGGCAGTGGTAGCAGTTTGAATGATAACCAGAGTATAATAAGTGCTGCTGAGAGTATTTCCATAGCTGGTGCCGGGACTACTGCGGGCGGAGATAATTCTGCCGATGGGAAGCGCAGGAAACCGTTTTTGAATTTCATGAACGTGGGTACTTCAGGTATTACTAATACGTCGTCCAATGAATCTGACGTTGCGCCTAACAATAACGCCAATGGTTCGGTACTGGAGTTGAAAAGGTTTTTGAGACCATCACTGTTACACAAATCTGACAGCAATCGTAGTGGTATATTCTCCAGCAACAGGAAAAAAGAGATTAAGAGGCCTATGTCCCCAGGTTCTCCCGTGTCGTCTACGAAACTTCATAATCGTCACAACGATACCAAGGCTGACATACATACACAGACAGCTATCCCACCAACCACAGACTCAGTGTTGTCTCTGGCCAATACTATGAGTATTTACCAAGATGACACCATTTTGGCACAGAAGTATGGTAAGTTGGGGAAGACGCTGGGTTCTGGTGCTGGTGGTTCAGTCAAGATCTTGAAAAGACCCAGTGATGGCGCTACATTTGCTGTCAAGGAGTTTAGGCCCAGAAAACCTAACGAGTCGGTCCAGGCATACGCCAAGAAGTGTATCGCTGAGTTTACCATCGGTTCCACATTACATCATGTTAACGTTATTGAAACGCTGGATATCTTCAGTGATGCCAAGAAACAGAGATATTTTGAAGTTATGCAATACTGTCCCGTAGATTTCTTTGCTGTGGTTATGTCCGGAAAAATGTCCCGTGGTGAAGTCTACTGCTGTGTTAGACAGTTAGCTGAGGGTGTGAAGTACTTACATGATATGGGACTAGCACATAGAGATTTGAAATTGGATAACTGTGTTATGACCGACAACGGTATTCTGAAACTGATTGATTTTGGTAGTGCCGTTGTCTTTAGATATCCCTTTGAAAAGGATGTTACAATGGCCTCAGGTATAGTCGGTAGTGACCCTTACTTAGCACCAGAAGTGCTAGGGAGAGTGAGTCATGTCGAGGATGACGAAGAAGAAGATCATCAGCAACACATACAAGTAGATAAGAAGACAGGTCTCTCTCTCTATGATCCACAATGTGTAGATGTCTGGTCAATTGGTATCATCTTTTGTTGTATGATGCTGAAGAGATTTCCATGGAAAGCACCACGTGAAAGTGATCCAAATTTCAAGTTGTATAATATGGCAGAAGATGAAGAACATGATTACGATGAATCTGCGGAACGCCATGAAAAATTGATGAAAGAACGCAAAGCAAAAAAACGTGCAAAGGAACTAGAAGCGCAAGGTAAGTTAGCTAATGGAAGTGACCAGAAGACAGAACACGATGGCACTAATGAAAGTAAATCTGATGCTAAACACACTTCCCAGGATGATGATCACCAAGATGAGGATGTTGATGACCACCATGATGGGGATGAGGATGACAATGATAATAACGGTCCTGACAAAGGTGAGGATGATGATGATCAAGAGCATAACGAATCTAAAGGAGACTCAGAAAATAAACATAATAAACCACATAACACGGATGGATCCAAGGAATCTACACATAAATCCGGTAAGAGGGTAATACACGGCCAATACCGTTTAATGAGACTGCTTCCACATGCATCGAGACCAATAATATCAAGAATGCTTACAGTTGATCCATCTAAGAGAGCTGTAATTGAAGATATGTTTAACGACGATTGGTTCAAAAATATACCAATGTGTACTGTCAAAAATAATCAAGTTGTTAGGGCACATGGTCACCATCATACTGTTGTGACAGAAGTTGACGGTAAACAGGAAATATTTAAGGTGTAAAGAAAAAACCAAGGTTGTACATTTCCAATTAGAAATAAAATAAAAATGAAATGAACTAAAAATATCATGGAAGAACCTCAATAATGCATTTTACTTTTATATATTCACATTCACCCCGCCCACTTCCATTCTAATATTCTTATTCGATTTCCCACACCAATTTATTCTTCATGATTTCATTTCATTTCATTTCATTTTCATCTTCTTTCTTTCTTTTTCTTCTTTATGAATTTATGACTGGAAATAGATTTCTTTTACACAAAAAGAAAACTTAACGAATTATCTTAACGATGGATATAGCAAGAGATAAAGATTTTTGTACATAGATTATCTGCTAAAAAGTCCATTATAATATTCTTATTATTACTTTCTAATCATCTTAACAAGTTATTTATTCTTCCGAATTGCAACCAAAAAAAAATAAATAAATAACAACATCACTTAGAAATATAGATAATTATGAATAAACCACATTTACTATATGCTAATATTGCTTAAAATTAAAAGCTTTTTAAATAATTTCTTTATAGTCTAAAAATTTTATGGTATCTAAATACGAAATGATCACGAGATAAGTAAGGAAAAAAGCAAAGGAAGAGTAAACTGGGATGATTAAAAATGCCAGAGAAGATTGGAAGGACTCTTTGAATCGCTCAGTTTTCTAAATCTTGGCATTTCATTATATCTGGCCAAGTTACTTCTGCATCAAACACTAATAAAAACTAATATTATCAATCTTTCAATCTTGCCGATGCAATGCTAGGCCGAAGTCTCTACTTATTGACACCAACTCTGAAGAGATCGTGTGGGAAGAATAGTACTGAGATTATACGCTGTGCAATAATAAGACAAATCAGTCGTTCATACTCTGAGCAAAATAAGAAGGCAATTTTGAATACTGCTCCAATTGAATTTATATCTAACAATAGTCCATTAGCCGGGATCAGCGATGGGAATGCCATAAAGGAAGCCGCAAAGAGAACACTGAGGTGTACAGATGATGTGACAGATGAACTACCCGAGGAACAGATACCCAAAAATTTGCCATTTAATGTGAAGGCTGTAGATGGAAAAGCAAGAGCTGCCCAAAGGAAACAAGCAGCTTCTGGTTTTACTACAAGGGAACTCAAGAAGACATTGGAAGCATATGTACAATTGACAAAACCGAGATTAACCATACTAGTTATGCTAAGTGCAATTTGTTCATATGCTCTGAGTCCATATCCTGCTACAGTTATGGAATTAATGTGTTTAACTGTAGGGACTACAATGTGTTCAGGTGCAGCGAATGCCATCAACATGGGCCGTGAACCAGATTATGATAGACAAATGATCCGTACTCAGGCAAGGCCAGTGGTAAGAGGTACGGTTACTCCAAAACAAGCTTTTACATTTGCATTCGGAATGGGCACACTGGGAACATCTATTTTATTTATTGGTGTGAACCCAACCGTAGCAGCATTGGGGCTCTCAAACATAGCATTATACTCGTGGATATACACCTCTTTGAAGAGAAAGCATATTATAAACACCTGGATCGGAGCTCTAGTTGGAGCTATTCCACCACTTATGGGTTGGGCTGCGGCCAGTCCTCTAAGTCACCCAGGTTCCTGGTGTCTTGCTGCACTCTTATACGCATGGCAATTCCCACATTTCAATACTCTAAGTCATAACATCAGAAATGAATATAAAAATGCTGGTTACGTTATGACTGCATGGAAGAATCCACTTCTTAATGCTCGTGTAGCTCTCCGTTATTCCCTATTAATGTTTCCACTCTGTTTTGGTCTTTCATACTTCAACATCACAGATTGGTACTACCAAATTGATTCAGGATTAGTTAATGCATGGCTATCATTTTGGTCATTCAAGTTTTACATGCAACAAAGACTAAATTACTCCTCTAAGATAAGGAATGACAGGGTTAAATTTAACGAAGGATTAGCTCAAGCTAATGTATATGCCAGGAAGGCCTTCTTTGCTAGTGTCCTGCATCTTCCAGCTGTGTTAATACTGGCTATTTTACACAAAAAGAATCGCTGGGATTGGTTATTTGAAGATAAGGAAAACCCTAAACTAGCAAATTGAAGAGAAAAACCAAGAAAAGTTTAATAAAAGTGATTATTCAAAGATCCTCTTTTGCTAATTCCAGTTGGGTATATTTTCTTTTTGGCAATTTCATTATAATCTAAAGCTGTACAAAATAATTTTGTTTCCACTAGCCTGTATATATGAATACATTTGTATAAATTTTGTGTATAGAAAAAAAAAAAAAATAGTAATAAGAATCACTACTATAATATGTGCAAATATACTTGGAGCGTAAATGGTATATTTTATTTCTGAATTTATTTACAAATTATATGTACATGCTAGAATATCTAAATAAGAAAAAGGGAAGAGGCTGTAGTGTTCGATTTTAGGCAGACAGATGTTCTTTAACTCTTTTACCGATCATCTCGATATCCCCGTCCGTTAATTGAGGCTTTTCTCTAGAGGCTAGCATCTCACGTTCTTCCAAGAACTTCTTCTTGGTCTCTGATAATGGCATCTGTGGAGCAACCAATTTTGCAATATCGCGAGGAGCCAATTGTCTTTTCTTGTACTTGGAATGTGGATTTCTTAACGTTAGGAATGCGGCTCTAGGAACACTGTTGCGTACAATAGTGTCTATCCAAAACGTCTGCTGCCTAGCGACTTTAGGGTCCGTACCTAAGGGACCATCCTCTGTAGGCTCAGGAACAGGCCAAGGTATCACTAGATCCGGTCTCCCGACAACGCAACGGTATGGCATGACTTTCTTACGATCTTTGTCATAATAGGTACCATTGAAAGTGACATCCTTAATGGCCACAGTCTTGGTAGTCCCTGGGTTCTCTGGATCCTCCAAATCAGCTACCAGTTTCAAATGTTTCCTCTTCACGGATACAGGCAATGCCAAGAGATGCGAGGACTGGTTCTCCAGCCAGTAATTTTTGGCCACGGGCACCTGTTTCGAGGGCCCATTTTCATCTAGTATGAAACTGTTTGTGGCAGTCTCCAGGTCTTTAATCACCGCTACGTTCCCCTTGTGTTTCCCATGCGTAATCACAACACGGTCTCCCGGCAAGAACTTCCAGTCCTTCTCACTTTGAAACCGTTGCGTCTCATCCTGGATCACTCTGCTTCTAGGCCTCACGAACTCTGGTAACGCCTTGTTCATGAACTGTTCTGCTCTCTTCTGCCCACGCTTTGGAACATCCTCCAACCGCTTCAACAACCTCGACCCGGCCTTGGACAAATGATCATACCTCGGCATTCCGCTTTATATCTTCTTCTTCTTCTTCTTCTTATCTCAGAACTGCTTTAATTGTATCCTTGTCTCTCCAATTGAAGATGTAATAATGTGAATCTTTTGTTAATATGACCGTTTCCACGCATTCCTCTCCCAAGGTCCTGCCAAAAATTCCTTGACCCAAAAAACATCAAACATAACGAATAAACACATGACTTACGTATTAAGCAATACATCACATGCTTCTCGTACAGACATATATAACATAATATACAATTATACGAAAGAGCACCTGTAAGACGTAAATAACAACAACCCTATTTTCCTGTTAAAAAAAATTATCGGAGGTAGAGAGAAAAAGAGAGAGAGCCACAGTAAAAAAATAATTTGAGGGGGGGTGGGAAGAAGTCAAGAAAAAAGTGTCACGGGAAATAAATAATTTTAAAGAAAACAAAAATTAAAAAAACTGTGGTGGTGCATCGCGGGATTATTCCATTTACCTCAGAAACTTACGTAGGGAGATGGTAAAAGTAATAATGGATATATCGATTTTGGCAAATTCTAGGCACAATATCAGATCAATAAGAAAAGAAAGTATATATAAAAGGCAAAAGAGCTTTGTTTTCTTCTTTACAGCTCTTCAATAATAATACCCTCCCTCCAAGAAACCACAACGAAATCATGTTTAAGTTGGGTTACTTGGGTGTTGTTGTTATATCCTGGGTGTTGTCGTCCTTTATCACCGGGAAAGTGTTGGAACAGTACAACAGGCCCTTTCTGCTGACGTATATCAACATGTCATCGCTGGTCCTGTATCTGCCGATATATTATCTTATGCGTACTAATAAACAAGAAGATGATGAGGAGCAACTGTTGTTGGAGAAGAAAGCAGATTATGGTTCTATAATAACCGAAGAATCAAAGGAGCAGCAGTCTCAAGGTAATATCTTACTGTACTGTTTTATGTTCTCTGTGCTGTGGTTTGCAGCTAACTTTTTCACTAATTCCTCGTTGCTGTTTACTTCCGTGGCTTCGCAGACCATTTTGAGCTCTACTTCGTCCTTTTTCACTTTGGTGATGGGCTGCATCATCGGTGTAGAGCTTTTCTCGAAACGTAAACTTCTCGGTTTATGTTTCTCGTTCATAGGTGTATGTCTGGTCACCATGTCTGATTTCCATTCTGCCACCGGGGCAGATGCCAGTCAGCAACAATCGTCGATGTCCATTACTCTTACTGGGGACTCATTCGCACTTATCGGTGCATTGGTATACGGATGTTACACCACACTATTCAAACACAAGGAGAAACTGGTGTCCCGTTACGATATGAACCTGGTGTTTGGTTTGATTGGTCTGTGTACCTTGACCACCATGTGGCCTACTTACTTCCTATACCAAAAGTACATTAACCCTTTTGAGACACTGGACTTCCCACCTTCTTCAACTATACTTATGCTTATCTTGTTCAATTGTTCTTTATCCTTTATTTCTAACTATTGCTGGGCTAAATCAGTCATATTGCTAAGTTCTCCACTTGTGGTCACTATGGGTCTAACCATGACCATCCCACTAGCCATGCTAGGTGACATGATATTCAACCACAAACCATTCTCCCTGCATTACCTATTTGGAGCATTCTATATCATTCAAGGGTTCATTATCATCGACGGATTCGCTAAATGAACTCTAAATATATCCTAACGATTTTTCCCAATTGCATTAAAAATATAATATATTCTTGTATATCTTATTATAACGACCCCCCTTTAATCGCATAGACTATTACTACATATTTCATTCACATACTTTTATGATGTAGCTATTTATACCACTTTTTATTATGTTGTACGGCTCATCGCGAGTCAAAACTTCTTATTTACCAATTATAAGGCAACACCAAATAAAAGCTATGAATCACTTGAAACACTGGAACAGGAGCAGTAATGGTCTCCGTTGGCGATGTCGTAAGGGTTAATAGCCAGCCAGCTACTGTCAAATTTATTGGAGAGACATCCTTTGCGTCAGGTACGTGGTACGGTGTAGAGTTTAATGAACCCATTGGTAAAAATGATGGTAGTGTTCAAGAAACACGATATTTTGAATTACGTGGTGGCCATGTCGGCAATTATGGACTCTTTTGTCGTGAATCACAATTGGCCGTCGACGATAAGGAGGTTGATAGGTTAAAACGGATAATCATAGCGTTGGAGGATAAGCTTGCCAAGGTTCGGAAACAGCAGCAGCAACAACAACAGCAACAAAAACCATCGGAAGAAAATCAACAGCAATTGATCGACCAATTACAATTGACTATAGAGAGTTTAACAAACCACGAACAGGAATTATTTGACGAGAATACTACCTTGAAGAAACGTATTGGAAAATTGGAAGCAAGCACGAAATGGTCGGAAAGAGAAACCTCCGATGGTATTGAAAGCCATGATAAATCTAAATCTATCAATGATGGAGATGAAATGTTATTGAAGCAGATTAAGAAGCTCGAGAGAAAGAATGAGCAATTGCATAAGACAATTTCCAATCTAAAAGAAATGACCGATAATTTGAAGGATAGCGACTTAATTATTACTAAACTGACAAATCACAATAGTGAATTAGAGATAGAAATTGAAACACTGAAAAGGAAATATAAAGAGAGTCGAAGTCAATTGGAGGAATTTATATCTCTGCAATCCATATCTGAAGAAATTGAAAAGGAGTTACAAAGGCAATTAGATGAGTCTAGAAGATCCTTAGAGAAGGAATTGGCTAGTGGGAAAAACTACTTGATAAAAATTAGCAATTTAAAAGATGAATTAAGAGCGGCGGAAACAAGGATATCAGCTATGGAGGAGGAAGCTAACTCAAATTTAGGCTCCAAAATTTACAATGAAATTCTTAAGGAATCATCACATCATCCAATAATTAAATTATTTGTAGCGAAAGTACATCTACAAGTATACCACAACATGCTTAAATCCAATCAGAAGATAGATCAATATGATAGAGGAGTAAATTTATTTTATTTGTCATTTCAAATGAAAGTATTCGATGTACTATTGGAAGATTATAATCGAAAGAAAATATCTGAATTGACAAACTCAATCGACATTAATGTTTGGAGTACAGACTTCAAGGCAAATGAATATGCATTTATAGAGAAGCTCTTTTATCAAATCATTAAATCAAGTATAACTCTGAAGGTAAATCATCTTAAAGATATAACCGTCTCTTTCGTCAATAATGTATTTTTTTCTGAAGAGTTAGATGAGTTCTACAAAAGTTTTGATGATGCTTTGAAAGTATTTCATGAATCAAATGAAAGTATTGACCGAATAACATTTGATAAATCTTCAACATTCTGGAGGTTATTTATATCAACAATTGAAAATGTTATCATTCATAAAGAATTTGACAACAGTGAAAAACTGAGGTTATTTTTTAACAAATTATTGGCAGAAATAGAACAATGGAAAAGTATAGCTACTGAAACTCCTAATTCATCTGAAGGTGAGCATGAAAAACAAGAATCGCATGAGCTAATGTTGAATGTAATTCAGTTAGAATCTAAACTAGAACAGCAAATAGATATTACTAACAAACTGGAAATTAAAAACAAACTTTTGACTCAAAAATACGAAAACATGAACATTTTAGAAAATAACATAAAGATCTCGAAAGAACAATTGAAAAGTTACCAGAATGAAATACAGAACCTTTCCTCCAAAATTGAAGAGTTAGATACAGAGAAAACAAAACTTTTAAAAACTGTCGAACGTGAAAGATTCAATAAGTACCAATTAGTGCCAGAGAAATCAACTTCTAAAATCAATCTTGATCGAAAAGAATACGAAAAAGCAAGTTTAGTATTTGATATTCTTGAAAATAATAGAAGGAGTCTCAAATTTACGAAGCAGTTTGATTTGAGTTGGCTGGAAAAACCAATATCGGACAATAAAACAGCACCAAATTGGCTAGCACACGACTTATGTTATGATAAAGTAAATACTTGGATTGCTGGATAAATGGGATCCATTAATACTAAATATTATATATTCTTGAATTATTATTATTATTTTTTAATTATTTTCATAGCCTAAACATTTTCATTATTAACATATTGTTATTATTGTTACAGATTTGTCATTATAAATAAGTCATCTACTAAATATCCTGAGAAATTATTTCATTATTAGTGTTGTCATTATTATCACCATTATTTTGATCTTTCATTCTATGATCAGTTGGCCACTTGATGGCTAAGTCTATTTCTGATCGTGGGTACAAATAGTCAAGCACTATTATCATAATGTAACTTACCACACAACATAATACATATAACAATCTTGCCCAAGAGCCTTCTCTTTTGAAGAATTTACCAACCATTAAAACCCAATCTTTGTCTTCAGGTTTACCAGTAGCGAAAATATTATCATAGACAGCTACCGTCCTCCTTGCAACATCCATCCAATCATACATCACAGAAACATCCTTTGCGATGGCTTTTGGATCCACCTTACCATCTCGAACTAATTGAATACCTTTATCAGTGGCTTCAACTAGGCTAGAAACGGATGTCTCATTAGCATAAACTGTCATATGTTCTGGCAGAACTTCCGGAATACCACCAACCATGGTTGTCACAATCAGTAAACCACAGGATGCTGCCTCTACAAGAACTGTACCAAATGCCTCAGTTAGACTTGCATGTAGATAAATATCACCTTTACACATCACATCTCGAACTTTCTCATGTGGCACTGATCCTAGCAGAGTAACTCTCGATTCAAGTCTCTGCGACTCAATCATTTGTTGAATGTCAATAAACTTGGGCCCATCCCCAGCGACTATAAAATCAACGTCATCATGTTCCTGACATATTATTGGGATGATTCGTACCAATAAGTCAGCACCTTTATTTGGAAATAATCTTGAGATTACCACAATAGTCAATCTATCTTTTCTCTTTCTCCTTTCTTCACTCTCTGATCTCGGCCTGAAGTCCTCACTAACCACCGCATTCGGTATAACTGATATCTTCTCTACATCCAAATCAGCTCTCATCACCATATTTTCCTTACATGTATTCGACACGCAGATGACTCGATCAATATTAGTCAAGTTGAAAGTCAACAGTTTGTTTACAAGTATGGAACCTAGTGCATCAAACCCATACAATGAATGATCGGTGAACACCGTCTTAATACCCATTGTGTTAGCATGCAATATTGCCTGATGGGCAAACGTCGAAACACTTCCATGTGAATGCACTATATCTATCTGTTCTCGTATCAATATATTCCTTATTATTGGAAACGTAGAGAAAATACTCGGAAATGAAGTTTCTCTATGTAATACAAAGAATGGAACATGATATACTTTCAATCCATTAGTCAAGTACCGTATACCAACTCTGTCCTTGTAAGCATGCGTAATAACAACCACCGAATGACCCAACTGCAACAAGTTCTGGGCCAAATGATAGATATGAAATTCAACACCACCCAATTGCGGATAGAAGAAATCGCAAATCATTCTGAAAAGGAATATTTCATAATTTTATTTTTCGTTCCAACCTCCAGAGAAAAACATAAAATTATCAACGATTTTGTTAGTATTAGACTCTTTTTAATTACATTTTTCACCACTTACTGAACATACGCTATATTATAGCCCATCTTGAGCTTGAATAAAGTGCTATTGGGGCTTCTTTCAGGGAACTACAGGTTTCAATTACCACTTAACAATACCAGCTCATCGCAATTTGAAATTTCATTTTTAATTTTTTTTAATTCTTTCGCTGTGAAAAAATGTAAAAAGTTAAAAGACGAGCTTGAGCGATCCCTTTTGAAATAATTCAAGAAAACAACCCCACACATTAATCAAATACCAGACAAAAAGCATAAAGAGAAGAACGATCGACGCCAACAAAGTAATAAAAGTGAGTTACAGTTCATAAGGACATACGTAAACAACACAAGTATTAAAGATGGTTCATTACAGTCCGGTGAATAGGAACGATGCTGATGAGGTAAGCTCTGGAGAGTTTCATATTGATGACTTGCCACCTGAACCGCCAGCGTATGATGTGGGAGAGATGGATTTTGAGGATTTAGAACCCGGGCAAGTGTCGTTTCCGTCGAAGTTAAAGCAGTGGAGAGATTCTATTACATCGCAGATAGTGTATCCGATGCGAGTGCGGGTGATGGACCCGTTGGCGCAGGTGTGGCGGATGATGTTCGATAAGATAGACTATTATCTCAGTAAAGTTGGTAATCCTTTGATACTTAGTCGGTTCATATACATGATTTTGATGTCTATTATAGTGCTGTTGATATGGAAAAGTGGGCTGCTTCCAAACAATAGAGCACGTGGTGAGAATGGTAAGTTCTCAGATCATAACATATTGCTGGAGTATGCCAAGAAGTCTATAGATCTCTCAAAGCTAGAGAAGGACTGGGAGTATATAAGTAGCATGCCTCACCTGTCCGGAACGAAAGGTGACGTTGCGATTTGTGACTTCATTCGCACGACATTCAAAAACAATGGTGTCAAGATGGTGGAAGAGTATAATTATGATACATTTATGAATTATCCTGGCGTTCCAAGATTATCTGTAAAAGATGGTGGAGAAGTGATAGATTTCCAACTGACAGAGGAGAATTTTAATCCATATAGTCCCAACGGTAATATTGAGTCAGTGAATTTGGTGTATGGTGGGAAAGGTACTCTAAAAGAATTAGAAGATTTAAAAAATCAACAGTTATTGGACGAACACTATATTCTATTGTTGCACTATGGTGAGGTAGTAAGTGAACAAATTCTTGCGGCTGAGAAATATGGTGCTAAGGCCGTGATATTTATTTCAGAATCACTGAACGGGAGAAACGACTTAGTCCAGAAAAGATCTGTGGCTATTCCACAATTTGCAGTTGGTAATCCAAAGGATAATGGCTGGTTTACCGAAAACCATGCTTCAGAACATAAGGAAATGATACCTAAAATTCCCTCAATCCCAATTTCTAAGGAACAGGGTGACCAACTTTTCAATTTTTTACAGGATGGCAAAATATCTAGAGATTCAGTAAAAATTAATCTGAATGTTGAAAACTCTGTTAGAGACACACATCCTGCTAAAGACATTGTGGCAAAAATTGAAGGTAATGAGCAATCAGGAAGAGCAATTATTTTGCTTGCAAGTAGAACATCAATAGATGAAGGAGCAATGTATCCAAACTCTGGTACAGCAGCTTTACTATCTGTATTACAGCTAATTCAGGAATTAAGATTCAAATTTAATTGGGAACCATTAAGAAGTATCTATTTCATTTCTGTTGGTGCTACAGAATACAATTACGCAGGTTCTGCAGAATTGATGAAGGATAAGTACCAATCCATCATTGAAGGTGTGTATAACGTCATTGATGTTTCTGAGTTGTCTTTATGGGACAAGTCTATGGAAATTGATGTTGAGACACATCCATTTTTCTATGAACTATTTGGTTCCCAAAGCATACAGAGAGATTTCAAGTTGGACGTAAAGAACGTACAACATTACGGTGACTGGGTACCATTCCTAGCGGCAGGTGTTCCTGTAACAGTTTTATCCACTAAGGGTCTAATTGAGAACAACAATGAAATCAATACAAAAGAGGATACATTTGCAAACATTAGAGAATCGTTTACCTCAGCAGCACAAGGCGGGTTTGTGGATAAAAAGTTACTATTTCTTCTAAATGTGATACTCAAGGTAGTTGATTCTCCGCTTCTACCGGTGAATATGATCCCATTTTTTGATTTTATCCAGAATAATCTAGATTCCTTGAACCTTGAACACAAAGGAGCTTTGGACCTGTCACCAATAATGCAAGGTATTGCCAATTGGAAAGAAATTGGCAGACAATGGCTTGAAGGGGTAAAATTCTGGGAAGAAGTGGTGTTACAGCATGACGGTGGGTTCGAACCAACGTTAATATATTTGGACAGAACCGCATGGAATACACAGATTTCAAACGCAGCCCGGTACTTAGTCTCGTGGAAGGGTGTTCCGAATAGACCATTTTACAGAAATTTATTCTTGGGGCCAGATATGTGGACGCAGCTTGGCGAAAATGGCCAAGGTTGGTGTCTTCCGGGCCTAAAAGATCTCCTGCATGAAGGCAAAATTAACGAAGCTAATAGTTACATAAAAGAGATGGGAAGAGTTCTGGAAGATGGTTCACATATGTTTGTTGAGAACTCGTAAACAATAAACGGAACCCCTCCTCCCCATCTAAATATCCGGAAGATTACTATATAGTATTAAGTATAACAAATATTCATTTAAAATAGCATGACTTTTTAATTTTTTTATTTTAGTAGCAGTTGTTATTTTGATATTCAATGGCTCTCAACTCTTTATCTTGATTTATCTCAATTATTGCTTAATAATCCAGTGTTTTTTTCCCTCTTCGTTAATTCCCAAGCCCAAAAATTTGTGAAAACCGATGAGCTTGTAAACGATCTATAAGAGCTTTGATCCTTTCTTGCAGCCCCTTGTCATTTGATTCACATAGTGAAGATCAAATAAAAAGAATAACTAAATAAAACAGAAGCATGTCTTTTATAACAAACTTATTATTTGGTGGTGTAAAGACCACTGAAGATCCAACTGGTATTACTGGTGATAACTCTAATAATGCGGGTTCTAATGGAGCTGGTAATGAAGAACCTATAGTCGAGGGTAAGTTTACTCCTAGGACCCTTTCTAGATTTAACGGACACGATGATGAGAAGATCTTCATTGCAATTAGAGGCAACGTTTATGACTGTTCCATAGGTAGACAATTTTATGGACCAAGTGGACCATACTCAAATTTTGCTGGTCATGACGCCTCTAGAGGATTGGCATTGAACTCTTTTGAACTGGAGGTGGTTCCAGACTGGGATGGCCCAATGGATGACCTAAGTGATTTGACACCACAACAATTGGAATCGTTAAACGAATGGGAAGAACACTTCAAGAACAAGTATCCTGTAGTCGGTACCTTAGAACCTGAACCAGGTGTTAACGATTCTGTTGAATAATTATAGTGAACCAAAACTAAATTATTTATTACTACAAAATTTTTTATAATATTTATATTTTATATTTTATAGAACGAGAAAGGAAAATAATACATATATAATGGGTTTAAAAAAATGAATACTAAAAAAACAACAATTTATATTGTGCGCCGAGCGTTAATAATTATACTGTCCATCATATATCAATGTAGCAGCAATGTACCGCATTATATTATAGTATATACGTTTATAAAGTGAAAAAGTTTTTTTTTAAAGATGCAGATATGAGGGTTATTGTAATGACATTATTTCCATGGACATGTTTATAAATATTTAATTGTCTCTTAATAAACAATGTGAATTTTCTAGAATTGTACGAAGGCACCGGGTGGAATATTACTAACACTCCCTTGAAAGCTTTTAATTGCATTCTCATAATTCCACCCACTTTGTTCAGCTAGCATGTAAGTATATTCGGCATTTAGTTTCGTCTCTAAGTGCAATTTATTCAGCAGTTCAAGTTGTATGTTATTCAAACGCATTTGAACATCCGGAGGTAGTTGCAAAGTTGGTGCTAATGGAACAGCTGATTGAATTCCCGGTTGCATTGCAGGCTGCATTGCAGGTTGTTGCATACCTGGTTGAGGTGTCATGTGGCTAGGACCCAGAGGTGCAGAGTTAGCAGCACTTAGAACTGGAGGTTGGCCTGGGTTATTTTGCATAGCATTTTGTTGTACTTGGCTAACTGGGGGAACGATCTGATCCTCAGGAACCCATGCGCCACCTGAGTATGCTCTTATTGTCAGTAGATCAGATGCAATTACCACACTGTTGTTCATTGGAACTATAATCCAAGTTCTGTCAAAAGATTTCGTTCCTAACGTGAATGAACCTGGTGCACTGTGACCATGATTATAACGTCTATGTTTTGAGTTTCCTTGGGGTTTCTTCTTGTCATTCTCTGGTTTGCCAGTTTCTTCGAAAAATCCATGTAGTGTAATCATGAAACCATTTAATGGTGGGAAGGCAATAGCTTCCATGGCATATTCATTAGGTCTATCTTGGAGGTGATGTTTAGATTTTGGTAAAGATTTGAATAAATTGTTAATAGCTTCTTGTCCAACAGCAAGTCTTTCCTTGATGTTCTTTTCAATTGCGACTTTACAAATATTACGCGATTGACCAACATAATGACCGAATGAGGGTCTTGAGTCGGCATCACGAACAGTTGATGGTGGAATTGTGGAGTCGGCTGATAGGGAAAATTGTGATTGTGGTGTATATAGACCTAACAATTGTGTTCTGTCAGTATCCCAAAGATTCAAGAAGTTTGTAACAAAATCAGTAGAGGATTGTCCAAGCTCATTGTTTTCAAAGAAAAATTGTTGAAGTTTAACTGGTAGGTTGTATATCGCATCTAGCTTGTTCATGTCTCTTACCACTACGCCATCCAGTATTACCAGTTTAGGGAATAGTCGTAGCATTTCTTGCTTATATTGGCGTTCGTTAACAATTGGATTATTTGTCATTAATAGTTCTCTCAGCTCCTTGAACTTATTCTTCCACACTTCCATAGATTTGAATCTTGCAATTTGGTTGTTAGCTAAGCATAGGTTTTTCAGCTTTGGAAATGCCTGTGCCATAGTAGTGATATTGGAGATATCTCTGAACTGATTGTCAGACAGATTAACACTCTCTACCACTAGTTGGGTTTCTTTCTCGGCCAACTTCAGGATAGCTGGAAACAGTTTTGCCTTAGTGCCGGCACTACTGAAGACACCTTTCTGATATAATTCTGGGTCAGCGTGTAAAGAGCTCAAGTCCAGCATCTTGTTTTGAGCATCATATCTTCTATAGAGACACTCTCTTAGGAACATTACGACACCCGAGGAGGAGCCCTGGTCCATGACCTCAAACTTCAAACTTTTCCCTGCAAACCTGGCACCATTCCATTTCAACAACTTGTTGGCCTCATCTCTTGAATTCACAAAACCTATGAGTAGAGGGCCCTCGATACTAGCGTTCTGTATGGATATACGAGCATTCTTGCTGACATAATTCAAAAGATCCTGCATACCACCTTGCTCCCACCCTCTTACACTGACTCTGACCCTATTATCATTCATCTGCTGCTGAGCCATCGCATTTATATTATTAACATTATGCAACATCATCTTTGAAATATAATTTTTTTGGTTTTTTGTTTTTTCAAGAGATGTCTTAATCCCTTTATATCAGCTCTGATACAACAAAAAAATTTAGATCAGGTAATGGATTGGCACAGAATCGATCTCAAAGATCAAAAATCAATTGATATTATCAAGGGTATCGATGTTGTATTGGAGGTATTGTCAGTTATTAATAATAAAATAAAATAAAAAAAAGAGCTGTTGCTCATCATCGCACTTAAAGAAAATTAAAAAATTTTTTTTTGTTCAAAAAAAATTCAAAAAATGACCTTAATTATGTCGTTGTTCATGATATACCGGTATATATGTTATACAAATACGATTAAAAAAAGAGGTGTAGGCTTTTTAACAAATCACTCTTCATCGTCGTCTCCACCATCGAGCAGGTCGTTGATCTCCTTCTGTATTCTCTTCTCGTCCTCGGTCTTCTGTTTCTTGGATTTAGCTTCCTCCATTTTGACGGTGAGAAATTGGTTGATATCGTCCTGTAGCCCGGTTAGTTGACACCTCAGTCTTCCGAGATACGTTGTATTACCATTGGCATCAATTTTCGCATCTGAGGGTCTATCTCTGTCTACTTGGCCCGCATTGAGCACGTACGCACTGGGTCCCGTAGTCACACCATCAGTAGTTTTGTATCTTTTCTCCTCCTCGTTCACCGTAAACTCGCGCTCCTCCACAGGAGATGTATACACAGCACTAGGTCCCATTGAAATAATTTTGTTTTACTCTATGTACTTGTATTGCTTGTCTGTTATATGTTTGTAATAGTGAATTAGCTCATCGCCTCTCAAAAAAAATTGCAAGATGAAAAAAAAAAAATTGAAGGAAATTCAAAATTGTGCACCTAACGGGGATCGAATGGTGGTAATGTGTTAGGGGAACACAGCAAAGGGTTGTGTTAAGGCGTTATGTAGTGTCATGATATATATTGCAATAAGAAGAATACAGCTGATATAAATATCTACGTACACCACGATATTGATATGTGTGACACATCTTGTTCTGGTTTTCTAAAACTGTTTAATACGATGGAAACAACTGTGAATTGATCACTGCATTGTGTTATTGTATAGCAAAATCCATAGAGATGTATGAAACACAACACGATTCTGATGTAACACACAACTTCTATAGTATAAACACAACACACTTCTGGGCTTACACACTCGGTCCACCCCCGCAATAACGACTCGAACTGAATGGGCACGGCCTTGTGTCATTTTGATTTTCGCTCAGAAACCGGCGTACAAAGCCTGCTTTTTTTTATGTTTTTCGCTGTGTTTTTTTTTTTTTTTATTTTTAGAGCTGGACCAAGAAAAATTTTCTTATTTAATGTTTCTTTTTTCTTCGATTTCTCGAGAAGAGAGGTGTAATTATATAATAGTTGATTGAAGAGGTTCAAAGCTATCTGGTGGGGAATAATAGATACAGAAGCAGTATAATCAGAATTCAAATCAAGTCAATTCTCGCTATCCAAAAAACTGAAGAAAAAATACAGAAGAAAAAACAAATAAAAAAAAAGCAAATAAAAATTATAAAATATAAAATAAAATATATTACAAAATATTCTGATCTCACTGCTATATTTATATCTCAAGAAGAAATAAGAGATAATATAATAACAAAGAGAAATTGCACTAGAAAGTTTTTAACAAATCGAAAAAAAAAAATTCATAGTGAGTCATTTGATAAAGCTGGAAGAAAAAAAAAACTAAAACAACTACAAAAACAAAATTATATAAATGTCTAACTTAACTCATACTCCTACCAAGGATAGATCTTCTCCAGATAATGAGAGAGGTAGAAGGAAACAGCAATCTCCTACCATATCTTCTCCTTCTTCTTGGTTTAGAAGTGCATCTACCTCGAGTATCAGGAAACTAAGAAGAAACGAACCACTGGGCCCATCTAACTTACATATTGGCCATACCGCTCTGAAGAATATCTCTCCGATACGAAGACCCGCTTCAAGTTCTGTTGAGAGAAGACCAACTTCAAGTTCTGTCGAGAGAAGACCTGCTAGTGTACAACCTTACTCGTTAGCCTCGCCTTCTTCTTCTGCCTCGTTGTCTAGGATGCCCGGAAGTAACCCTCTGCCTCCAAAACCCGACTTGTTCAAGAGAAACAGTGAAAGCGTCGTGGTGGATGTCTTGCCCTCGTTCGAAATGTACAACACTTTGCACAGACACATTCCTCAAGGGAACGTTGACGCAGACAGACACGATTTCCCTCCAACTTACCAAGAGGTGGAGTCACAAAGCTCCTCCTTCATAAGACAGAACAACGATTTGTCCATAAACGGTAGTGGTCTTGGTATTAGTGACTCATCACCGGTTTCGTATGATATTAACCGTGCTGATAATGATAATGACCCTGTTGACCCACGTGCCTTGAACAACTTGCAGCCGTTACGTACAGAACATCATACCATCGATGCTTTGAATTCCAACCAAAACTCGGGAAGTCATGTGGACCTGATCGACGTCGCTGATATACAGGATGATTTGGATGACTCTAAGTGTGTCTTTGTCGATAAGCTGTACACCTTGCCGAAGCTGTCAACCCCAGTTGATATTAATATCAAGATCACAAAGGAGGCTCCTTCACTTGATAAGAAGCCCGAGGAGGAGTCAATTCTGAAGGAGTACACATCTGGTGATATTATCCATGGTTACTGTACTATTGAAAATAAGTCTAGCCAACCTTTGCAATTTGAAATGTTTTACGTCACTTTGGAGGCTTATACTTCTGTTATCGATAAGCAAAAGGGTAAGAGAACACTCAAAAGATTCCTGAGAATGGTTGATCTAAGTGCAAGTTGGTCCTATTCAGAGATCGAGGTCAGCTCAGGTATAGAATTGAAATACGGTGAAGTGGATTACGATAATGCCATCATTGGTCTAAATAACAATAGAATACTAGAACCTGGTAAGAAGTACAAAAAATTCTTCATGTTCAAGTTGCCAAACCAACTTCTGGATGTGACATGTAAGCAAGAGCATTATTCACATTGTCTGTTACCCCCAAGTTTTGGTATCGACAAATATAGAAACAATTGTAAATACTCGGTTATCAAAGTGAACCATGTTCTTGGGTGCGGTCATTTGGGTACTAAAGGTTCTCCCATACTTACTTATGACATGGTAGATGATCATTTGTCTATCAACTATACCATTGATGCTAGAATTGTAGGAAAAGATGTGAAGACTCAAAAACTAAACATTATGAAGGAAAGAGAATACAACTTAAGAGTTATCCCATTCGGATTCTCTTCGAATTTGATTGGTGAAAGGAAGTCCATGGATCAATTAAACGACTTGATAAAATTAATACAGGAAAGATTGGATGCTTTAAAGAAGGTTTTTGATAGACTGGCAAAGAAAGAACCGATCTTGGCAACTGATATCCTGGGAACAGATATTAGCGGTACTATCGATCCATCTGTAACCGTTGATTCGGAAGATATCATAAGTAGGAAAATGGAACAGCTGGCTGTTAATAATCGTATGGAAGGTGCTGTGTCACTACCTGGATTTACACCTGCTTACAACCCCATGGCTCCAAGGAGAAAAGAAGAAGTGGTCGAAACTGAAATCAATTATAAGCTGAAAAACAAATCCGGTAACAATTTAACGAAGGGTTTATTCTCTGGATTTGGTAGAGGTTCTTCCACAAACCTAAGCAGTCATGCAAATTCTTCTGAGAAAACTGAAAAATCAGGCCTAATCCTAGTTAGAGCTGCTATCCCAAGGCAAGGATTAAGCTATTGGTCTCCTTCACTTTTGAGAAAGACTAATAAATTTGAGAATAAAACTCCTTATGATAAGGATAACTGGCTCGGTTTATTGGAAAATTTACCAGAGGAAGAGAAGCACCCACTTGATCATCTTGATCTGACATTGAGTTGTCTGCAATCAGATAACAGTGCTGCACACACTCCACCCGGTATTCAGTCAGTTACTACCGATTTTATCTGTATTACTGCGAAATCAGATAACTCTATTCCTATTAGGTTCACTGCTGAAATGCTGATGAGTTCTGAAAGACTACAAAGTATGAAGGCAACTTTCAAAACTTTCCAAGGAACTATAAATGACTATGAGAAGAAGTTTAATGAAAATATAGAGGAACTAAACGAGTTGTACAATAAGAATTCTATTGAAGAGAGGTACAAGGAGCTGAAATTCACAGACTTTATTACCAGTCAAATGAATAATGATGTGGAGAGTTTGTGCAATTTACAAGTCAACAGTTTAGTAATGAATGATGTCTTCAAGAAACAAATGAATACCCTAAAGTCTCATACCGAGGGATCATCACAAGGACTACATAAAACTTCTTCTAATAGCAAATTATCTAAGTTTACTGAACAAATCATTCATCAATGGGAACAAACCGGATCTTCCCAATATCAAAGAAATGTTACTGTAAATCTAGAGTACAATCCTGAACTAAGAGAAACCTTGGTTCCAAGTTTTGAAAGTTGTCTGTGTTGTAGATTCTATTGTGTGCGTGTTACTATCAAATTCGATAACCATGTTGGAGCTGTCAAACTTGATATTCCAGTTTCTGTAAGAAAAGTTGAAGCTTAAGAGGTGTTGTTGTTTTTTTGGTTTTTTTTTTTTGTGTTTTTTTTTTTATTATGAATTTTTTTTTTTTTTTTTTTTTTTTTTTTTTTTTTTTTTTTTTCTTTTTCTTTTTTTCCAATAGTAATGGTTCATTTTAAAATTAATTTTTTTTTTTTTTTTTTTTTTTTTTTTATTTTTTTTTTTTTTTTTTTTTTTTTTTTTTTTTTTTTTTTTTTTTTTAATTTTTTTTTTTTTTTTTTTTTTGTTTGTACTATATTGTCAACTTACTCATTATTACCAATAGACATGGCTCATTATAAAACTAAGTTTTTTTTTTTTTATTTTTTTTTTTAATTTTTAATTTTTCTTCATAAAAGGAAATCCTCTTTATTTGATTCTATATAATATCGGAAATATATTGTAATATGAATATCATGAATTTATGACTTTCTCATAATATGAACACAATATCTAGTTTATGTAGACCACGAGTATAAATAGAGACCAGTTTAAACAAGTTTTTGATCTCACTTAAGCACTGTCAACAATAGATATACTTAGGTAAGAAAAAAAAAAAAAAAGATCAAAAATTCAATTTAAAAAAATGAAGGAACATAAATAGGAAAGTAATCTACAAGGAGAGTGATCTTATCGATTGACTAGTAAATCTACGGCAATCATGAACTGGACTGTTTTCACACTCAATTACGCCATATCGTTATCTTATGTTGCTGTATTGTATGTGACCTCTAAGGGAATAGAGGATTTCCCAGCAAGAAGAGATGACCCAAGGGTCATAAGGAAGAGAATGAAAAATGTCACAATTGTATGCATTCTAAACCTTATATTAGTTCCAATGGCTCATGCTTTAATATCTGGAAATCTGACATACACTGAGGCATTTTTGAATATTGGCTTGGTTCCAGGGTATTATAGAGACGACAGGTGGGATCTCTCAAGCTATACAATTGATGTGATTAAGGTACTGTCTTTGGTAGCATTGCTCTATGTGGGACCTTTATCAGACCTAATACTGTATTATATCACTAACAGAAAGGCGTCACCACTACAGGATTTCAAGGATGAGCTGCTGTCTATTTGGGGACTTCGTAACTACATCTTTGCACCTATAACAGAGGAAATATTCTATACTTCCATGCTTCTAAACACTTATTTAGTAGCAAACGTGACCGAGAAGTCTCATCTCACCACAATGCTGGTCCAGCCTTCCATGTTCTTCAGCATTGCCCATATTCACCACGCATATGAGGCCACTTTGGTGGGCAATTTCAGCATCATCTCCATCGTTTTGAACACAATGTTCCAGATGCTGTACACAACACTATTTGGGGCATTCACAAATTTTGTTTACTTGAAGACAGGCGGAAATCTATGGGCATGTATACTGGCCCATACGTTGTGTAACTTACTCGGATTTCCAAATGGTTCCGCAACCTACGAACACTTTACCGTGATAAGAACCCCGTCTTCACTACGACTACAACAACTTGTGAATTACTGGAACAAAATATACTACATATTACTACTGATGGGCATCTTGTTCTTCAAAGACTACTTGTTTGTACTGGTGAACTCACCTGATCAACTTATTTAGTACATATAGACATACTTGTTTCTTAATTTATTTTGTAATAGCATTCTCCATTGACAAAAGGAGAATGAGAACAAGTTTTTTTCTTTTTAATTAATGTGTTGTGTTATACTGTGTTGCACTATAATACTGTGTTGCACTATAATGCTGTATGGTGGTATAATACAGTATTGTAATAACTTCCTATCGCGTGGGAAGAGGGCATCGCGTAAATTAAAATTTCAAGAAAAAAAAAAATTTAACGCGTCTTTCTTCGAAACCGAATGTGGAATTCAGCCCGCACTGGCTTGGGATCATAGTCGCTAAAGCATTTTAGGGTCTTGGTCATTTGAAATGGGAAAGATACCACTACATATATATATCAAATAGTTATAGAAGCTAAAAAACCAATAATTACACAAAAAAAATAAATCAAAAGTGGCTAACACAAGACCGTGAAATGGAAATATAATAAAGTTGAGATAATTCAAATCAAGCATAAGGATATAACAATAATTAAACTGAGAGTTTTACTAGTATTAGACAGTTTTGAAAGGAGGGGATAAATACAATTAGAATATGTCGATGGAAAGTAATCGTCGGGAAGATATGGAGAAACGCAAATCAGCTGTGCTGATAGCAGCGCAGTCACTAGACAATGAGTTGAGATCTGTGAAGAATCTGAAGAGGCTATCGATTGGGTCGATGGATATGTTGACTGATCCAGATATGGAGATGCACGTTCCTTATGGGGAATCATACAGAAACTCATGGTCAGCTCAGCCGGTATCAGGGAGACCTTTAAAACCAACCAGGTATAGTGATCCAACACCTTATAAGCCAAAGACATTAGTACGACAGGGACCAGACTCTAATGAAAGTACCAATGAAGGTAATAACACTAAGAATAAATCCTTGTCGAGAAGAGGTGCTGTTAACAGCCGGAGAGCCGTTGGAACCCAAAGAAAATTAAATAGAAATGATGATTCCTCTGAGATTAAACAGAATTTACTATGGGTGAGAGCAGACCAACATCCTAACGTTAAGCCAGAAAATTATATAGAATTAGTACAGGATGCATTGCATAACATGAACATCAACGAAGGTGATGTTGATTATCAAGACAAGGAAAACATTCAGAATAAGTTTGAAAATCATAATTTTTCCAACTACAACAAGAACTCGAACAACTTATCACGGAGACCATCTTTACTGAGGAAATCGTATACGGAATTTGACGATGAAACAGAAGGTGGGCAGAATGGTGACGACAAGAATAGTTCGAAGGAACAAAAGAAGAATTCAATAGTTATTCCAACTGTTACGTTAAAAGATATTACGGAAGAACTGACACGAATATCCAATAAGGCTGGACTGACTAATAATGATGCGATAACTTTAGCCAGAACCCTAAGTATGGCCAGCTCATATGATGAAAATGAAGAAGATAACATTCAAGATGAACCCAGTTCTGATGAAACTCCATCCGATAAGACAAATGATGAGGAATATGCGTCCACAATGGTTCTTCAAAATGCCGCTATTGTGAAATCTGAACGCAATTCCTTAAAGAGAAGCAAATTTACCACATACCGTATACAAAACCCACATGAGGAAATTAAGAATGACATTACAAACACCAATGATAGTTCTTCTAATTTACCACTGAGTGATGATATGAGCGCCTCACCAAGTTCTATTAACGATATTTATGATCATTACCGAGAGCCTAGTGGTGATTGGAGTAACCTAATCCGTGAAAGTAATGATCTACAAGACTACGGGGAGAAAGATTCAGAGGTGGCTGACAAACAAATAGCGACGCAAGAGACTTCTGTGCCTGGGGTTTCCGAGGAAGATATTGGATCTGAACCTACACAACCACAACCTAGAAAGCGTGAATTAAATCACAGACGGAAACGAAATGGTGGATTCTGGACTACTAAGGAAGGCCAAGAACCAAAGGTTCCAGATATTTGCCCTGAGGAACAACGACCAGTTGAAACCGAAGAAGAGACAAGAGTTGAAACCAAGGACAAGACAGTGAACGCTTTCAATGCTGCATTCATGCAGTTTGGCAAGAAAACTAATGGTGTGACAGCGTTGAAGGAACCATCTGTTAAGTTGGAACACGCGAAGAATAGACATGGCCCAGTTAGCGGTGTTGTTCAACTAGAGGAAGAGGAAGAGACCAAAGAAGGGAAGGAGAAGAGACATCGGATTGACAAGAAGATCACGAATCTCTTTCGACGCAAGGCACACCACCAGCGCACCACTGCACAGGATGTACATCTGCGCGGCAAAGAGGTTAAAGTCAAGCTAACCAACGAGAATCTAAATAAATTCACTGTCAAATCTAAGAAAGAGTACGATGAAGAGAGAAGAGTGAAGCCGTACGTGATCACGGAAGAACCTGTGCAACAAGAGTTAGGGGCAGAACAAGAGAGCCTACAACCTGCTGTGACCACGAAAGAACGCACACCTGAATTACAACCTGCCGTGGTAAAAGAGCAGGCAGAAGAACCCGTGAAAGAAGAAAGACCTGCATTGCAGCCTGCTGTCAGTGTCAGCAGAACGAAAGTTTTGCCATATTCTAGTAAAAGTATGGGTGCTACTACAGCTACAACTACAAGTTCAAGTAGCACTGCAAGCACCACTACAGCTACAACCACAGCTACGAAGAAAGAAGAGAAACGTGTTACTAGCACGTTACCGCCACGCAAGCTGACGTTTGCAGACGTGAAGAGGAAGAGCCGTGCCAACGCACCGATCGAGTTCACCGACAGCGCGTTCGGGTTCCCGCTACCTGAGCTAACATACTCGACCGTGGTGATGTTCGACCACCGCTTGCCCATCAACGTCGAACGCGCCATCTACCGCCTCTCCCACCTGAAACTAAGCAACTCAAAGAGAGCCCTCAGAGAACAGGTCCTCCTCTCAAACTTCATGTACTCATACCTAAACCTCGTAAACCACACCTTATACATAGAACAACATAGTAAGTAATAATATACGACCATTGTTCAGTTTGTTACCCTCCCTTTTTTTTTTTCCCCACCGCCGATCCCTTTTTCTTTCTTGCTGTAAAAAAAAATAAAAAAGGAGAGGAAAACGGGTCGTTTACTTCGTTGCTGCGGTATTTTCTGTGTGCCAAAACAACAAAAAATTCCAGATCCTTTGTTGTTGCATTACCAAATTTTTATTTTTTTGTTTTGGGTAAGCAAAAAAAATTAAAAATTTCGCGCAACGCGTAAACGAGGTGAAGAAACTTTCGCGCGATGGATCCAGAGGGAAACTTCTGTTCTATTGACACCCTCAGAAAGAAACGCAGAATCCCTTCATTACCAGGATAGGGAACTTACTTTCTTGTTTGCTTGTTGTTGTTGTTTTGCTAAGAAACACCCGCAGTCTCCACATCTCAAACCCGTCGTTTAGAAGCTTGGCCCGATTAATGCAGCGTGATTAAAAAAAAAAAAGTTGATGGCTAACGAAAAGCAACAAAGCAAAGAAAAAAAATTTTTAACGTCACAGTATTTAAACAGGCTGAAAAAAAAAAATTGTACTTGATAATTATTTCTTGCTCTCTTTCTTCTCTTTCAAGAGAAATACAAACAAAGTAATAAAAAAAACAATAAAATGTCTGCTGATTTGTCTTCCAAGACTTTGGAGTTGTTTCCAAAGTCTGTGCTAGCTGCTCACAACACCAAGGACGACTGTTGGGTTTCTACTCAAGAGAGAAAGATTTACGATGTGTCCAAGTACTTGAAGGACCACCCTGAGGACGCTGACAAAGTGCATGAGTTGTTGGCTGGTCGTCACGGTACCGATATCACCAATGTTGATCTTTCCGCTTTGAAATTCACCACTGGTGACGAGTACTTGGTCGGTTACATGGCCACTGAGGAGGAGGAGAAGAAGTTGTTGACCAACAAGAACCACAAGGTTGAGGTTAAGTTGAACGAGGACAACACTTTTGACTCCACCACCTTCGTTAAGAACTTGCCAACCGAGGACAAGTTGTCCATCACCACTGACTACGAGAGAGACTACAAGAAGCACAAGTTCTTGGACTTGAACAAGCCTTTGTTGATGCAAATCCTGCGTGGTAACTTCACCAAGGACTTCTACTTGGACCAAATCCACAGACCAAGACACTACGGTAAGGGTTCCGCTCCTCTGTTCGGTAACTCCTTAGAAGTGTTCACCAAGACCGCTTGGTGGGTTGTCCCAGTCGTGTGGTTGCCAGTTGTCTGCTGGTACATGGCCACCGCTCTAAAGAACATGAACAACTTCTTCGCTATCTTCCTATTCGGTCTAGGTATCTTCGTCTGGACCTTCATCGAGTACTGTTTGCACAGATTCTTGTTCCACTTCGACGAATGGTTGCCAGAACACAACATCTTCTTCGTTACCCATTTCCTATTGCACGGTTGTCACCACTACTTGCCAATGGACGCTTACAGATTGGTCGTCCCACCTGCCTTGTTTGTTGTCCTATGTACCCCAATCTACAAGCTTGTCTTCGCTGCTTTGCCATACTACTGGGCCTGTGCTGGTTTCGCTGGTGGTTTGTTGGGTTACGTCATGTACGATGAATGTCACTACTTCTTGCATCACTCTAAGATGCCACCTGCTTTCCGTAAGTTGAAGAAGTACCACTTGGAACACCACTACAAGAACTACCAATTGGGTTTCGGTGTTACCTCTTGGTTCTGGGACAAGGTCTTCGGTACCTACCTAGGTCCAGACGCTCCATTGTCTAAGATGAAGTACGAGTAATTGCATTTAAGAAATGAATTAACTTTTTAACTTTTTATTTTACGAAAGACCAATACAACAATGAGATATATGATACAACACATATTTTTCCCCCTATTATAATGAACAATTTTTTTTCCTTCTTTACAAAACTTTTTCTACTTTAACATTTTGAATTTTCCAAAAAAAAAGAAACTTTAATAGCTTTCAATTTTATCAAACTTGTTACCTTTATTTATTAATCATCTGTTATGTTTTTTTTTTATTTCTCGTTTCTGGTCTTTCTTTTATCTTTTTTTTATAATGATGGTATCATTTTATTTTACTTTACTTCATCGCTATGTTGTTATTCCATTAGGAATAAATTACTATGAAAATGAAAACAATTATAGATTATTGGATATATGATGAAGTATGAAAAACCTATCTAAACTACAATTAACGAAATAGAAAAAACTTATATTTATTTTTCCTTTTTTTATTATTATCCTTTTTTCTTTAGTTACATAAAAATATCTATAGCGGATAAACGTTATTCAACTTCGAAACACGTCCATCTTCATATGCACATCTCATATGTTATTTAATTGAACTATGAAATGTCAAAAAAAAATACGAATTTTCCTAGACATGCTATGTACAAACACTTAAAGATAATTAAATTAAGCATACAATGGAAAAGATTTTCATTAAAATATTATATTTCTTTCATGTGACTATTTGTTGGTCATTGTGACCTTCACTTGTTGGTGCAAGGCTGCTATTTGATCAGCTGTACTCATAAACAATTTAAACTCCTCAATAACTGTCGAGATTATCGCGTTCAAACCGGTCTTCATAGCATATAAATCTTGAACAGCCTTTTCCTTCTCCTTATCTAAATCGCTGAAGTTCTTCGAACTACTTTCGTTGTCTCCACCAAATATATCGCAATGGATACCATTAACAGCACTTTCAATATCTGAGAGAACACGGAAATAATCATCTAATTTTGCCTGGTAGATCGTAATTTTATTTTGGAAGAATTTCTCAAGTTCTAATGATGAAATTTTAGAGCCAGGTGTTAGAATTTGTTGTAATATAATTGCAAACATTTGCGTGTCTGTCAAGTTTGAATCTGTCAATTCTTTATTCTTTGAAATTTTCTTCAAATCTTTTTGTAATGACTGCATTGCCATAGATTGTACCTTCGATAGGTATGCAATATCTCTAGGTATAGAGGAGATCAATTCATTATGGTCTTGATCATCTGCCTTCAAATGTTCCGAAATTTGTACTTGCTTCTGTATATATTGGTCAAGCTGTTCTATTTCAGCACGTATTTGAGGTGGAAAATCTGCAATCCTTGTCATTGGTGTAATTGCCAGTTGTGATATACTTTGAAGAGCACTTTGTGATTGTTGTTGCTGTTGCATCTGTGCTTGAGAACCAAAGAGACCCCCACCTAGAGTACTGCCACCTAGGGTATTACCACCAAGACCCCCTCCTAAAGTATTACCACCTAGAGTACTTCCTCCTAAAACGCTTCCACTTCCCAGACCTGTGTTGTTATTATTATTCCCAAAAAGGCCACCAGTAGTTCCAGCTGGCTTAGAGCCAAATAGACCACCACCTATACTTGTTCCCGTTGTATTGTTTGTAGCACCGCCAAAGCCTGGTTTATTACCGAATAAACCACCAGTACTGCCAGCGGACCCCAATGATCCCGTAGTATTTGTGTTATTGTTCCCAAACAATCCTCCTGTAGAGGCTGGCTTGGCTCCGAATAAACCACCTCCTGTGGTTGGTGCAGGGTTGGTATTGTTGCTAGCACCAAACAAACCACCTCCTGTGGTTGATGTAGGGTTGGCATTGTTACTAGCACCAAACAAACCACCTCCTGTGGTGGGTGTAGGGTTGGCATTGTTATTTGATCCGAACAAACCACCTCCTGTAGTTGCTGCAGGGTTAGCATTATTATTTGATCCGAACAAACCACCTCCAGTGGTTGGTGCAGGGTTAGTGTTGTTATTAGCACCAAACAAACCCCCAGTGGCTCCAGTTGTGTTGCTTTTATTACCAAACATTCCTGTATTAGTATTGTTCGTGTTGTTACTAGCACCAAATAAACCACCTCCTGTGGATGCTGTGTTGTTGTTGGCACCAAACAATCCACCACCGGCACTAGCACCAGCACCAGCACCAGCACCTACATTATTATTACCGAACAAACCAGTTCCTGCAGGTTTTCCAAACATTGTTGTCCTTCCTTTTTAAGTTTGAGTTTTTTCTATTGTTATGATCTTTTTTATCTTCTCTTGAATATAAAAGTCAAAAAAATAAAGGAATTGAGATAAAAACAATAGCTAGATCAATTAATTAACTGTAAAAACCCAATTGATGTTTACTTTTCGAGATGTTATTGTTTCTCTTCCCTCTGTATCGTACATATATATATTTATTTTTTAATGATATTTACACTTTCGATGACCTTTTCCCGCTTTTGGATTTTTTTTTTCAGGAAGAAAAAAAAAATTTTTAGAACAAGGTAGGGTAATATACACATGACGTTAGTACATCGTGATGTTCCCATCATTGTCCACGTTTTGCACATGGTTGTACGTCAAATGTTATAGTTGGTATATCTATAGGGACGATACGAACATGTGCAATAACGGTACAAAATGATATTGTTGGGTACTGAAAAAAAAAAAAATTCGAAGAGAAAAAAAAAAATTCACGACGGTAAGAAAAGAGTAGACGCCACGAGAAAGAAACAAACCCAAACGTCCTTATTTTTATTTTATTTCATTTCATTTTGCAATTGTTTTAAAAGTCAAGACTACTGTAGGGTTAAGCTAACGAATTAAGACTATAAAAGAAGAATAACACTACTTCTTTATTCTTATATTCAGATTCTAAACAATTTAATTGTTTGTGTTTTATTATTATTAATTTTTTGTTTTTTTTTGCTCTCTCTCAGTTTATCTGAAATTCGATATTCTAATTCCAACTCAGGAGAAGGAATAACAAGGAGAGGAATAGAAGCTTTAAAAACAAACTAATAAGAGATAAGATATAATATTCTTTTTGGATATAAGCGGTATTAAAATTCATTTTTGTTTAATTTTTTTTTTTTCTCTACGAAATTAAAAAAACTAAACAATCAAGAAGAAAACGAATCAAGAAGAGAACAACTTTTATTGAATAAAAGACCATGGGTATTCCTAAATTCTTTAGATACATCTCTGAGAGATGGCCTATGATTCTTCAACTGATTGAAGGTACTCAAATTCCAGAATTTGATAACCTGTATTTGGATATGAACTCGTTTATTCATACATGTACGCATGGTAATAGTGATGACGACGTTACGGCGAAGATGTCTGATGAGGAGTTATATTCTCGGATTTTCACGTATATTGACCACTTGTTTTTGATGATTAAGCCCAAAAAAGTGTTTTACATGTCCATTGATGGTGTCGCTCCAAGAGCTAAGATGAACCAGCAGAGATCGAGAAGATTCAGAACTGCCATGGATAATGAAAAGGCTTTACAGAAGGCCATTGATAACGGTGAAGATATTCCAAAGGGTGATACATTTGATTCTAACTGTATCACTCCTGGTACTGAGTTTATGGCACAATTGACCACAAACTTAAACTATTATATTCATGATAAGGTTACTAATGATGCTAATTGGAGGGATATCGAAGTTATCTTGTCGGGTCATGAAGTTCCTGGTGAAGGTGAACATAAAATTATGGATTTCATCAGAAATATCACTGCACAAGATGATTATGATGTGAACACTAGGCATTGTATTTACGGTCTAGATGCTGATTTGATCATGTTGGGTTTGTCCACCCATGCTCCACATTTTGCTCTTTTAAGAGAAGAGGTTACCTTCGGTAGAAGAAATAACTCCTCTACCAAGAATTTGGAAGAACAAAATTTCTATTTGCTGCATCTATCTCTATTGAGAGAGTATTTGGAGTTAGAATTCAAAGAAATTGGGGACGATTTGCAATTTGAATTTAATTTTGAAAATATCTTAGATGACTTTATACTTGTCATGTTCGTTATCGGTAATGATTTCCTACCCAACTTACCAGACTTGCATCTGAATAAAGGTGCTTTCCCTGTTCTTTTGCAGACATTTAAAGAGGCTCTATTGCACGTGGATGGTTACATCAACGAGAGAGGTCAAATAAATTTCAACAGATTGAGAGTGTGGCTGGATTATCTTTCTCAATTCGAATTAATGAACTTCGAAAATGATGACATTGATGTTGAATGGTTCAATCAACAATTAGAAAATATCTCTCTTGAAGGTGAAAGAAAACGTCAAAGAATGGGTAAAAAGTTGCTGGTAAAACAACAAAAGAAATTAGTTGGTATGGTCAAACCATGGTTACTGAAGGAAATTAATAAAGAAATTCCTTCCAACATTGATGACGCTGATATTCCACAATTACCTCTAAATATTGAAAGTGAAGTTATTAAGAAAAACCTTGAATTCTTGAAACAATTCGCATTAGATTTGGGCTTAATTATTGTTCATGTAAAGGCCGATGACAGGTATTACTTGAAGCTAGATGTTGATGCTATTAAACCTGCAGAAACAGAAGAGCAGCATCAGGCTAGGGTTAATGAAACAAGGAAATCCATCAAAAAATACCAAAATGCTATTCTTGTCGAAGATGATGAAGAACTAGATCATGAAAAGGTAATCTATAATGAAAGATTTGAAAACTGGAAGGCTGAATATTACAGAACCAAATTCGGAATTAAGAGAGACGAACCGGAAAAGATTGTTGATATTTGTAACAATTACATTGAAGGTTTACAATGGGTGTTGTATTATTACTACAGGGGCTGTCCATCTTGGAGTTGGTATTATCATTTCCATTACGCCCCTCGTATTTCGGACCTGGTTAAAGGTTTAGACCAAATTATTAAATTTGATCTAGGTGGCCCATTGACACCATTCCAACAATTAATGGCTGTGTTGCCAGAA
The DNA here is from genome assembly GCA_030556385.1 of Nakaseomyces kungkrabaensis. Classification (NCBI taxonomy): domain Eukaryota; kingdom Fungi; phylum Ascomycota; class Saccharomycetes; order Saccharomycetales; family Saccharomycetaceae; genus Nakaseomyces; species Nakaseomyces kungkrabaensis. The sequence continues at coordinate 129,067 of JAKTPY010000021.1, read as the reverse complement.
CGTTCAAAGAACCTAATGCCTGCAGCCTACAGGCCATTAATGTATGATCCAAAATCCCCAATTCTAGATTTTTACCCATCTGAAGTTGAGCTAGATAAGAATGGTAAAACGGCTGATTGGGAAGCAGTCGTCTTATTACCATTTGTTGATGAAAAAAGATTGATAGAAGCTACTAATCCATGCATTGAGAAATGTTCACCTGAAGAAAAGCAAAGAAATCAATTCGGTAAAACGTTAACCTATATGTACAATCCACAAGTGGATAATGTTTATAGGACTGCTTTGAAAGGTATTTTCGCAGATATCCAACACAACCACTGTGTTGCCCTTGAATACCACCCTAAACCAATGGAAGGTAAGGAATTCCGTTATGGTTTATTACCAAATGCCAAATTGAAGACCCAGTTATTGGCTGGTTTCCCAACCTTATACTCATTGCCTTTTACTAATGAGTTGGAATATAATGAGAGTTACGTTTTCCAACAGCCATCTAGACAACAATCCATGGTGTTGAGAGTTACTGATATCTATAAGGAAAACAACTTGACAATGAAAGATATTGCTGACAGACATTTGAATAAAATAGTTTACACTAGATGGCCATACTTAAGAGAATCGAAGCTAATTTCTATTTCTGATGGGTCAAATATTATCGAATGTATTCCAAATTCCGCTAAAAAGACTGTTAAAATTGTTTCAAGATCTTTGGATAATCAGGAAAAGCATCAATTTAACTCCACAAGAAACAATATGTTAAGAACATATGCGAAGAAGAAGGCAGTTATCTTGAAGAAGATTGAAATGATTGTTCAAGTTCTTCCTGTTACTGGTTTGATAAGAAAACCAAATGGTGCGTATTCTAAGACCTACGCTGACCAACCAGATTACTACCCATTACAATTAGTTGTTGAAAATGTTGAGAACCCTGATGAGAGATATATTGAGCGCCCTCCTAAGCCTATTGATAAGGAATACCCAATTGGATCAAAGGTTATTTTCCTTGGTGACTACGCATATGGTGGTGAAGCTATAATTGATGGGTATAGTAGCGACAGTAGATTGAAAATAACTGTCAAAAAGCGTTTCCTAAAATCGGAGCCAAATATTGGTAAGGAAAGATTGAAGATTGATGAGAGTTTAATCAAGTATTATCCATCTTATATTGTTAGTAAAGAATTACGTTTACATCCTCTATTCCTATCAAAGATTACCTCTAAATTTTTGGTCACAGATTGTACTGGCAAACATGTCAACGTTGGTATTCCAATTAAATTTGAAGCCCGTCACCAAAAGGTTCTGGGTTACGCAAGAAGAAATCCAAAGGGTTGGGATTACTCCAATGTTGCTATCGCTTTGTTAAAGAGATATAGAGAAATGTTCCCAACTTTCTTCAATAAATTAAGCAAAACTGGTGGGGATATTCCCGTTTTGCAAGATCTCTTCCCAGAGCTATCTAGCAGAGCGATTATGAGCATGCTAGATGATATAAAACAATGGATTAAGTTCAGTACTGAAAACTTTGTTGTTGTTTCTCTGGAAAGTAATTCTTTGACTAAGACATCCATCCGGGCCTGTGAGGATTATATTGAAAGGTATGCCACTAATATTGAACAACACGAGACAAAACAACTAGCTAAGGTTCCACGTGAAGCTGTATTGTCTCCAAGAGTATCATTCTCTCAACTACGTGCTCAAAGATTTGATCTTGGTGATCGTGTTATTTACATTCAAGATTCAGGTAAAGTTCCATTATTTTCGAAGGGTACTGTTGTTGGTTACACCACTCTTGGTTTGAGTTTATCTATTCAAGTTTTATTTGACAATGAAATAGTTTCTGGTAACAAATTTGGTGGTAGATTGAGAACAAAACGTGGTATTGGTTTGGATGCCTCATTCTTGTTGAATATAACCAACAAACAATTTATTTACCATTCCAAGGCCTCAAAGAAGGTTTCTCAAGTTAAGGAAACCAAGTCTAATACAAAGAAGGTATCAAATCAACCAGTTGTTGCAGCAGCTCCTGTTAAGCAACCAAAACAACCAAAATCTACGAAGAATACTGAAGAACCAGCATCTAAGGAGTTACTATCCTATATTAAGAAGGGTGGTAAATCTGGAGGAAACAAATCTGAAAAGAATCCTGCTGAGGAAGTCAGTACCACTGATTCTAATGAAAAGAATGTCCCCGAACAAGCACCAGCAAATGTTCAACCTAACTTGGTTAATGCTACGAATCTATATAATGCAGTTGCTAACCAATATGAACCATCTGGTGTTCCACCAATGATGCCACCTCAAGCAGGTGCACAAGGTGGCCCAGCAAGCTTGCCATATTTTGTTCAAAATGGACAAATGCCATTTCCTCCTGGAAACCCACCATTATTCCCAATGGGTATGCCAATGACAGGCGCTGTTCCACCCCCACCTGGTGTGATGATGCCTCCACAATTTCCAAAAGGAAATGTTCCAATGACCATGAACAACTCAGTCACTGTTGATAAACAAGGTAGTAAGGATTTATTAGATTCAGTTAAACATGGTAAATCGAACGACAAGAAAAAGTCCAACACCAATAGGGGAAAACAAAATCGTAATGGACCAAAAGGTTCTAACAACAAATCAAAATCCAACAAAAAATCTAATGTGAATCAATCCTCAAATGCTGATTTCTAATGTAATCTGTTTTTTAGTTATCACAAATGATTTTTTTGATTTTATTTTGATATTTTCTTTACCAGATTTTCCTAGTTGTATATAGTTTACATTTTTTTTATTCAAGCCACTATATAAATATTTCCCTAGAAATAACTGTTAATTAATAACTTAAAAATCTTCTGAAGTGGTGAACTGTTGAATTCGTTTTTCGGCTAACTCACCTTTTCTTAAGAACCATTTCTTCTCGAAACCATTTGACCTATCTACACCGTCCCACCTGGCTCCTGGGGATATCCCAAATCGATTGTCTGGAGCCATACCAGAATATAATTTCCTACCCATAGGCGATAAATTTACTGTTTCTACTGCTCTTCCTTTGAACATTGCCTCAGGATCCTCATCTTGTATTTGAATTTTCTTAGACTTCATATTTGAGTTCAACTTATCTAGACCTGCTAGCTGTACCTCTCCCATATTCAACAATCGCAGTTTTTCATCTTTGTCAGATTCAACATTTTTTGTTTCTCTGTTCGATTTGGAGTCTATTTTGTGCCCCTGGGCATCTCTATAAACAGTTCTTGCATGTTTAGCTTCACCTGTGGTAGAATTAGTATCTACCTCCCGTTTGTTTATCTGATCAGATACTTTTACCACATTCTTCTCGTTACTATTTTCATGACTACCTTCAGATTCATCATTTCGTACTGTTCCATGTGCTTTCCATAAATTGTCTTCATTGGTTGTTATTTTATTATCTTGATTTTCAGAATAGTTGGGAGTGGTTATAACTGCATTTGCACCATTCTTCTTGCTTTTCTTCTTCTTTTGATCTCCGGGACCATAGGTTTTCAACAGATAGTCATGCAAAGACATAGTTACCAGGACTTCTAGATATTTCCAGTGATTGTTCCTGCTCAATAAAAATAATAATTAATACTTGTGAAAGATTATTTTAATTTATTCTTTGCGATGAGATGAGCTCTGAAAAAAAAAAAATAAAAAATAAAAAAAAAAAGCAAAACAAAAGCAAACAGCAAAAGAACAAAAACAATTGTATCAATTTTGTTACCCATTCAAGGAACTTAGCACATTCAAACGATCGAACAGAATTCAATTAAAGACTAGCTGTTTTTGTTTTTTGGTTCTTTTGTTTTTTTTATATTTGGACGTCAATAGTTTTATGATAATCTAGTACTGAGATATTTTTCTACTTTGCTAATTGTCTATGTATGGTTTCCGCTGAATTCAAAACATACATCGAGAGATTGACGATATCTGAATTGTTTGAACACCAACGTTACATTATTGACACAATTGAGTCTAAAAGTGGTGTGTTAGCAAAAGTTGGATCACAAAATTCATACAACGATTCAGATGATTTCATTTTAGCACAGCTTGAGAACAATGCTCCAGGAGATATAGATACAAAAAAGCTTCTAGACAAAAATGAATTAAGTTCACCATTGAAGATGTCTCAAAACTCCCATGCCACAGAAGTTGAGGACTCTCAGGTTGATGTACCGTCATCTATAACACTACAAGAACAACCGCCTTTCAAAAGGAAGCTCGAAATTGAGGACATCGAAGACTTACTTTCTAAGGAAGTGGCTCCGGTCACTAAAATAGATTTCAATACCAATCCAATCACAGGGAAGCCCTGGATTTTGGAGGATTTCTCGCCAAACAGAGAGGCACCTACAAAAAAACGCAGAAATAGAATGCTGGAAGAGTTCAACATGAAGATTAAAACCGAATCCAATTTCTTGTCCAAGGATAATCACCTGTCATCGGATTTTGATAATTTGAGAAATAGATCACCGTCACCTCCTGGTTATGGCAGACTGGATTTCCCAACCACACAAGAAAGAGCCGATGACAAAACCAAATCACAATCAATAATTCGAGAGAAGACACTATACAGATTTCTTGCAGCCACTAACATAAAACTTCCACCGTATATGAGAGAATATCTGTTTAAGAAAAATGAGCTGAATGATATTGTTGACAACGGAAATTTTATATGGTCAGACGATAAATTAAAACTGTTTTCAAGATAACGGTTCTCTAATTTTGGATTTATGCCAGCTGTAGGATGATAGCCAAGCAACTTTAAACTATTCTATGATATTACAATTATTGTAGTATTTTGCACGTGGATGTTTCGTGTTATATGTATTTGAACGCAATATTTTGCAAAAAAATAAAAAATGGCTTCCCTAAATACAACCTGCATTTTTGATTTGCGATGAGCTAAGAGCAAATTTTTGGGATTATCTAAATAGTTAAATGAGTTTGGAAGAAATAAAAAAGAACACAAAACAAAGATAGGCCAATCAATGGTTGTCCAGCTTCCTGGTTATTATTTCGACCCGGAGAAGAAAAGGTACTTCAAAATCACTACAACACGATCAACTAACGACAACCCTGCCGAAAATTTCAATAGAGAGGCCATTCGGAAGAAAGATAGACAACAGGAATATGAGAATTTGCTTCAGAGTTATCAGCAGAGATATGAACAAGTGCAAAATATCAATTTATCGAGGTCAATATCACTCCTAGAGAGACGAAAAACTACAAATAGAGAGGGCCTGCCTGAAAACTTCATGGATAATGATCATTATTTGGAGATGATATCTGTTGCAAAGGAGGAACATAACTTTCCGTATATTGCAGATGTTCTAGCCCTTAAAAAAATTAGTGTTAGGCAGGATGGCGTTTCTCGCACCTTTACTCGTTATATAACGAAGTCGGGCCAAGTATTAGAAACCAATGATAATTCACCAGCTGACTCTGTTAAGGTGATTTACAAAATTGATGATTTGGCCGAAAATGAGTTAATTGAACTAATTAATTTTCAGCCGTTTGCTGAAGACGAAAAGAATTTGTTCATTCATTTAAGACGTAATGAAACTACACATATATTTTTGACTTGTAATCTTCAAAATAGCACATCAATTGTAACTGAGTATAAACGCCGAAATATAAACATTTCTGCTTCCCTACTCGTGGATGGAAAATTCTTAATTTTTCTTTCCGAAAATAAAATATACATTGATTTCCTCGATACCCTCCGGCGAAGTGATTTCCCTCTAAAGAAGTTTCCTCTTGTATATGGAACAACATCTCAATTGACATCAATAGCTACTTTTAAAATTAATGATGAGAAGATAAGAATTTACGGTTCTACAAGAGATGGTCAACTTATTTCGTTTGTGCTTGACGTTAAAAGTTCTATGCATATTCAAAAGGAAAGACAATTTCAGTCACCTGGGGGTCTTATAACGATTGTCTCGTTAAGGTCGGGTCTTTCTGACGGAGTAGTATTTGTATCAGGATTAGAAAACAAAAATTCAAACCAAACTATCATTGCTTTCAATGTACTCTCCTTACTCTCGACTACCTCTACATTACTAAAAGTGCATTCCCAATTTCAAAATCTTACTACGGAAAAGGAAATATTTTATGTTTGTACTAAATCTTGTTGGATTTTTTATGGGACTTTAGGTGGATTAAACAATCTGGCAAATTTCGAATTATATTCCATACCAAAATCTGTTACTGAATATGGAACATTTGAAGTCCCAATGCTTTTAACATCTTATACTTTCAGTAATATAATAAAAGCTAGATTTCCTGATAATTCATTTCGGTTGGTTAATATGAATATGTTTAAAAAAAATTATAGAAGTGAGGATACTAGTGATAATAAAATAAAAACTTGTATGCCTGTGCTGGACGTATTGGTTGAAGATACGTCGGATCACACTCACTACATCCTCTCGATTGTTGTATAACAGTGATTTAAGTTCCTTTCTTGTTTTATGTTTATTGTCTATTAGGTATTTTTTTTTTTTTTTTGTTTTTTGTGTTTTTATTTATGTAAGACAGTTTTGGTATCTTAAACTACATCTCAACTAAATATCTTCTGTCTCCAGAAAACTTTTTAATTCAAATTGAAAATTATTTCTTGCTAAAAATGAACTATATATATAATGCATATATATAGATATCTATAAAAGATATTTAGATTACAAAGTTGAGACATACATGGTAATTGACTGATTTCATCATTTATCACCAATTTATTTTCAAAATCAGTCAAAAACCGAAATATATAAATGTCGTTTGGATATTATCATTAAAATACTACTTATAACAATGCCAGATAATGTGACTCTTAAAATTAAACCCCATAAGAAAGAGAGAACCGTATTTATAGAAAGTATATTCCCCTTTTATTTTTAAAGAAATTTGTTATTTGGTTGCTGGTTATTATTTTTATCCCTAACTTAAAATAAGTGTTGGTTGGTTGATAAACACGCTTTAATTATTAATTCAACCAAAATTCCATTGTGCTTTAGCACATAAAATTATAAGACATGATATCTGTCATTATATTTTTATTGAAATCCATAATTAAAATTTTGGTTATCCACGGTATCGTTCATATTTTCCGAAGTATTCTGGTATGACTTGTTAGACCCCTGGTAACCCTTTACAAACCCATATTGAGGATATGGGTTGCTAATAATCCGCTGGCGATTCACATCCGGTAATTCATTTGAATACATCATTCCAGTGAATAATGGTGATGTTTGACTATTGATCTGATCGTTAAAAACACCAACATTACCATTCTGGTATAATGTTGTGCTGCTGCTTCCACTACTGATGCTATTGTCATTCATCATGAAAATAGATGATTGAGCAGAGTTTGATTGTTGTGTAGCATTAATATTTGGAATTTGTGCATTAGCGTTCATAGCCAAGTTTGGAATATTCATTGATTGTGCTTGATCAGGCAACAACCCCATACCAGCAGGTTGCATAGAGTTCATTCCATTCAAATTGGAGTAATTCATTAGGTAGCGTTGCTGCTGTTGTTGTTGTTGTTGCTGATCTTGTGGCAAAGGTAATGAAATTTGGGCATTCGTTGGTTGATTGACATAATAATTTGATAACAATTCAGGCTGTGCTGGTATCTGTTGATTATAAAATTGTTTGTTAGTTGCAACATTTGGTGATCTTTTCTGGTAGGCATTCGCTGGTAGCGAATAATGTCTAGCGTGCTGTCTTCCAAAATTCATAGGCTTACCATTCCTAGTATTCTCTGACACATATAGCCTATTTTTAACGTTAGTATTGGCGTTATTATTGGTACTATTTTGCTTTGGGCTAGAAATGCTGGAAGTCCCTTGATTCCTAGGCGATAATTCAGTAAATGGAACACCAGTAAATTCAGCGTATGCCTTTACCTTCAGCTTAATCTTCTTTGCATATGATGTGGTCTTGATGCTTGGAAGTAATTCTTTAGTTAAGATCACAATATTGTTAATCCTCGTTCCAAACTCAGTCGATAAATTAGATAATTTTCCAATTAATGAGCTGAGTAATTTGTCCTCGATTAATAACGTTTGGACTTGTATGTTTTCATTAAAGGATATAATTTTACCATAGTTCTTAATGTCAAGCAAAGTTTGTAAAGCATAATTACCATAATTGTCCCTAATTAACAAGTTCAAATTTATAGTAAAGTTGTCAACCAACTTGATCAAAATACTTATGGCAGCATTGATAATATCTTCTGTGATTGTGACTGGAAGAATTACAGAATTAGCAAAACCATTCTTCTTAATCTCATCAAAAGAAGTTTGACACAAGTTAATAACTTTAGAAATAATGCCAAATAGCTTCTTGATGAATTTTTCAACAACATTAGAAGAAAATTTCAAGCATGAAAGTTGGCAAACTTCATTCGATAAACGGTTATAGAATTCGGCTAGCAAATAAAAGTCAAGTTCATCAATATCTAACAAAAACTGAATGATGTAATTACCAAATTGATCATTTATCAATCCCGGTAGGAATTGAACGATTTTGACTGATATCTTGAAAGTTTGCTGCAATGTACAAACACTTAATAGTTTTTGAAGGACACAACAGCCATGTTTGTGGGTGGAAATGGTGATGATGTTATTTTGTTCAACAATCGCATTTATGATAAATTCGAATTTAGAAGGTGGAAACTTGAATATGCATTTCTGAATCACATGGTTACCGTTAAGATCGTTGATCAGAGTGACTACTTGCTTAATTGATGTGTGCTCTTTTGAAAAGCCGCGAACAATTAAGTCAATCTGAGTTTCGTTGTCAACTGTATCGATGATTTTCTGCAATGATCTGGTACCATATTGATTGATTGATATCTGAAAGACGTGTGGATAAATTGTGTCGATTAGACATGTTCTCTGATCACTGGTCAGAAAGTCACAAAGTTTTTGAATTAGATAATTACCAAATGGATCAAGGATCAAGTTAAGGAAATATGGTTTAATTTGCTCATACATCATATCCCTTACAATATTTGACTCAGAAGGTGTTTCGAGCTTCTTCTGAAGAAAGCGACATCCAAATTGATCAGTAGCTAGCTTAACATAATCAAGATCCTCAAGTGGTGTGTTTGATATCTCTGAAACACTTAAAGCATGATTTTCTGATTCAGAACTTTTGGATGCAACTCTATTCTTTATGTCAGAAGTACCCTTGCTAGCTGCTGAAGGTTTCTTATTTTTGTTTTTTTCATCCTTGAAGCTTGAGTTATTTTCAGTCAAGTTATTGACATCTTGTGTCGCGCTTGAATTAACTCCATTGGCAGCAGGTAGTCCAGATGAAATAGAGAGTGAATTCATTTCCAAAGTTGGAGGAGATATAATACCAGATGGCGTATTATTACTTCTCCCTTCCAAAATGGGAACCGCTTTCAATGGATCGGCTTCAATAGTAGAGGAAGATGAAACATTCGCAACATCAAAGGCAATATCAAATTCATCAATCTGTGGTAAAGAAGCAGTATTAAGAGAATGGGATAAGTTGTTTAGAAGACCCATTGAAGCACCTGAATTGTATGGTTGCATCTGTGCCCTTAGTTGTTGATACTCCTTTTGAGAAGCAGTGGATGTGTCCATAGGAGATGTTTGGGTAGATGACCCAGAAGTGTTAATGTTGTTCAATGGGGTATTGGCAGACATGAATTGGTTGAATACAGATAAGTCTAGAGAGTGAGTTTTTTGATGATTCTTCTTATTATTCATTTGACCCAGGGATGGGGGTGTCACTGGCTCAATCAATGATTGGATGGAGTTTATTGATAGATGCGGCTGGTGATTGTATGACATAAGTAAATTGGTTTAACCGTTTGATGTTATATTACTTGAAGGTGAAGAACTGGAAAATGTATATTCGTAGAATTCAAGTTCAATCTATCAAAAATTGAAGTTTTTAATAGTAACAATAATTCTGGTAAGATTTAACTTAAAACTAATACCAGAGTTATTATACTTTTGAAAAATAATTACAAGTTAGTCAAAAGTTATTTTTAATTTGCTCTTGATTTTTGATTAGAGGGTACCAATATAAAGTTGTTGATGGTTCTCTAACTGGACAAATTTGCAAAAATAACGAAATATCTGAAAATTAATACAAATAGTCTTATAGTATTTTTTTTTTTTTGTTACAATTCCAAAAATTAATGGAAAATCAGTTAACTCAATAAAATATGCAAAAGGAAAAAAACTGGGATCAAAAACTTTTATTCAAATTTGAAACCACAGGTGTTTTCTTTATTTTTTTTAATAAAACAAATGGGAAATAGAAAATAAATCAGAATAACAGGTAATGCAAATGCTAGTTGAATTGGTGAGCGATGAGGAATTTTACAAATCGATAGGACAACTAGAATTCTTTAGGTGTACTTAATGATTTGTGATGCTAAACAGAATTTTCTTGGCTCTCTTAAAAATCCTTCCAGTTTTATTGATTGAAGTTACAATGGAAATAGATTATAAATGATCGCTTCCGATGTGGATCAAATAACTCTTCTTTAATATTTTAATCTTGAATTTCCTAGAGAATCAAAAGTTCAAAAGCCAGTTATTATAATGAAGGCCGAAACAGAGGTGAACTGAAAAATGATGTATAGGTTATCTTATTTCTACCAATAACGTTAAGAGCAGCCAGCCTTCTAGTTTGACGATAATATCAGCAGACCAAAAATAATCTATGAATAATTAGTCCTCAAAGTAGTGAAACCCCTATGTGAGCTTATCCTATATTCAACAGGTTTGCAGCTAATGAGTTTAGTTAACCTAAATCAAATAAAGAAAAACTTTAATAAAAGATCAGAAGCTAAAAAAGAAACCTTAGATAGCTAGAGAAGTTTGTTTCTGTAAAAGAGAGAAAATGAAAACGTAAACGCTAAAGTTCGAACTTTAGGCAGGTATCAATCAGTTGCTTCTATTTAAGAATGAAAATTGGTAAGGGGAAAAAAAGTATTCAAAGCCTTTCTAAATTTTAATGCAAAGGTTTTTCAACAAGCTTTTTTCCGATCCAATCTGACTTTATTGTAATTGTTCTTTTGACTTTTTTTTTTTGAATTTTGAGCTTGAAATGTATAATTGCTAAATCAAAATTATTGAACTGAGATACTTTCCATACCAAGTTATCTCTCGATATTTTCCTAATCTGATTCTGCTCTTTGGAGTTCTGATTTATATGATCAAATTCTAAGACAGATGAAAGTGAATAAATAACCAGAAATATTTAATTGAATTTAAATCCTTTCAAAAAATTGAAATAGTTTTATAATAGCACCAACACACACTTTAAGCAAAATCGAAATTATGATAATGAAAAAAAAAAAGCAGAAACCAGGCTAAAGTGATGGATGGGGTTGGATCAATCTCTTGAAGGTTTAGGAGCCAGCTTTAAGAGGCGGGAAGGTACAGAAAAAAAGTGAAGGATGAGAAGAGGAGATGAAGGAGGGAGGGTGGTAGGTCAAATAGCAGCAAAGTTTCGGAAGGGTAGAACTGAAACCCAATACCTAACTAAACTAATGTCTTTGAAAAGAAAGAATACAACTCCTTTTTTAATGAAATTTCTACTATACTATCTAAAGATGGAGCTGAACAATGATAGTACGTAGACTACATTACAAATTATCCACGAACTGTAAATGGCAAGTAAGGAAAAAAAAAAAAAAAGAAACCTGGATGCAAAATATTTGATCCGTTTGCATTAGAAATCAAGCCTATAAGCACAGTAGGTGAGGAAAAATATTACAACCCTAACGTGTATTCCTTTTTTTAATTTTCCTTCAATGTAACAAACTGTCCTCACTGTAGGGTTTCTCGTAGAATACTTTCGTGTACTGGCCAAAAAAACTCAACTATCACATGGTTTCCCACCATAAATCTTTCTTGTGGACCTCTCTTTATTTTAGGGTTGAATATTTGCCCATGGAACATAGACTCATGCTAAGTATAGTGACGGAGAAAATAGTCGAAAGTTCAGGCAAATTCACACCACAGAAAGTGTTCAAGGAAACAAAAAAAAAGCAATTCAATATACGTAAAAAATAGCTATCAGATGTGGACAACTCAGAGGATAATGTATTATAATTAGCATATTTGAATGAACAGTTGCAAAAAAAACAGCGCAAACCTACCAAAAATACTGCTAAAATTAAAATTGTAAGATACTGAGTGAGAAAAAAAATTTTTTTTTGGGAGGGTCTCTTTTTTGATCGAGTAAATCCACGTAGAATTATCATAAAAAAAATAGAATCGCAATTGTACGGTCTTGAATTTTTCTTGCTTTTTTTTTTTTTTTGTTCTTTCGTTCTCTTTCTTTTTCCACAAGAAAATCAAGGGGGAAGGGGGGGAGGCAAGGAGTAAATTAGGGCTTAGGGTTTCAAAAAAAGAAACTTTCCCTGTAAGTGGGCTAGGACAACTCTCTAGGCTTTTTTTTTTCCCTCATCTCCTAACCGAATTCAACAGTATCACAAATTTGCTGCTTGAGGCAAAGAGTTTTTTTGCTGGATCAATAGAGAAACTGGCTAGATTTTTTTTCACCCCCTCTCTGCGCGCAGGTAAAAATGCTTTGTTGGCCACCAGAAGCTCAGTATTGGAAAGGAGAAGCGTCACAACCCAGGGGGGGGGGGGGGGGGGGAGGTCAGTAATGAGCAAGAGTGCTGATTTCGGATAGGACAAAGGGTCAAAACATGAACGGATTTAGAGCCATTCTCTTTATGATGATCCGAGGTTTTTGAACCCTAAAAATGTCTAACTCTGCAACTGAACCAAAATACGAAATAAAGCCTCGAAAATTTTACTACACTCCGGGACACTCAAAGGTCAGCCTATTGGATTTCTTACAAAAAACGAATTTCAATCTGATCAATTGAAAACATTTTCTTATCCTAGCATCATTTCAAGTACAAAAACAACATCAGGGGGAGGGAGTGATCACCTTATGCCGTGGATCAAATAGATCGATCGTTAACCCTAGGTCTTGCGTTTTTGTTTACTGTAGTATTGGATCCATGTGTAGTTTTCTCCTAATTATATTTTACTAAAAGAAAGACAAAAACATGTCTAATGACTTTCTAGGGTTACAGTATAATTGGTGAATGTGAAGAGCCCAGCCCTAAACCTAGTGCAAGTAGCAATCATTGTAGTTCTTTTTCTCTCAGGATTTTTCCTGCCTGTACAGTTTTTGTAAATTTTGATGGGGGAAACTAACTTTAGTAAGAAATATTAACTAAACGGTTTTAACCCCTTGCATCCAACAAAATGTTTCAGTTCAACGTGAATAAGAATCATAATACATGAAATGACATTTATATCTTAGTTTTCTTAAAAATAGATCATGGGAGCCACAAGTCTCTTTCTTGTTGTATTATTTTCCTAAGTAACGTCATTATCCTAAATTTTTAGTGTCAAAATCACTCTAAAAAGAACTGCAATTCTATCTTAGTAGCTACTGGTGCATTAGATGTCTTTTTAATTAAACTTTTTTCTAAACTATTGGTCTAAATCCTCCCCCTAATGTATAAGATATAGCCGCCAATGCTAGAATATGGTCTTCGTCGTATTTTTACCCGGGTCGGTAATACTAATTCTTCTTAATCGATTTGATTTTGTGCATTAAAAATAAGGCCCTGTAACACGCCTATTTCGATTACGGGAGAAGTTCAAATTTTTTATTTTTTTTTTTTGGCGGCAAGAAGATTCTTATTAAAGACAGTGATAGCCGCTGTTTCCATTTGATTATATTGATATTCCAATTTAAATATTTACAAACCTATGGTTTTTATAGTTGTTATTAATGGAACTGTGTATTTATTTCCAAAGTTGTGTTTGTATTTGTATTTGTCACATCGTACCTTGATTCGATATGTTTTTGTTCCTGTTGCATTGTTATTGGTAGTTTCGTGTATATTTTGGTAACCTCTAAAAAGTCAAGAAAACATAAACTGTTTGAAAATATATATAGTGTATACATACCATTTGTTTTTTATTTTCTCACTTGAAGAATACCTATTTAATTGGATATTCTTACAAAAATTAATTGGAAGAGAACAATGGGTATTAGTAATTGAAACCAAAAAAGATCTTGGTGTTTTTTCAATTTTCTTATTGGTTAGTTGGCGTTTTAACTTGTCTATTTTAAGGAAGTACCAGTAATTCTAATCCGAGATAGTCAATTGATTGCAATAATGCTTTCTATATTGTTTTTTGTCTTACAGCTGTAAACTACAGATTTTAAAGGACTGATTTTTTTCAATCCTTACATACACTTATATATATAAATTTTACCCTACATATTTTTTATTGTTGCTATTATTCTCCTTAAAAACTAATCAGTTAAAAAAGGGTATTTGTCTACGATATTTTGGTGGTTCTGTCGACTATTTTTTTCTGCTTCAGCTTCTCTTTTTATAAATTTTCTTTCATTTTCAAGACCTTTTTGCTATAGCCTAAGATCCCATCTACAAATGTATGTAATAGAAAAGTCCATTAAATCTGAGATGACTTTATTGTATTAGTTTCCTACAGATTACATTCATTTGTTTTTTTTCTCATTCTCGCTCAAAATTGAATATGTGAAAACTGATCAATATTCTCTAGTTGTATTTGCTCTTGCTTTTATACTTGATAACATATATTGGTTACGATTGTCTTTGGGTCTTAGGTTTTAGCCTTCATTTTATCAAAAGCTTTAAGACTTGATTGAGCATTTTTACAACAAAAATCAATATTGCTAGATAAAGAAATGACGGCCTCTTTTTGGTTTGAAAGGGGGGCTACAAATTACATTACTAAAATAAAAGAAGCCGGAGTTACTGTGAATATTTGTTCCATTACTTCCTGTTCGTCTGAGCTTTTGTTCAAGATAAAGAACATATATAAAAGAGACGTTTTACATTTTTAGAGAAAAGAATAGAATAGAATGGTTAAGTCAAGGAATGCATATTATAGACAGGCCACCTAATTTATTGATGTACAAAATTTTACATTATTGTGGATAGAATATTACATTATTGTGGATAGAATACTACATAGCATAAGAATACTTATACAGCTTTTGTCACAGTGACCAGCTGACTGTACTGATTTTGTGATATTCGTTCGCAAGTATTTACGCTTCAATTTTCCGTAACCCTAAAACATTTTAGGGTTTGGGTTTAGTAACCCGGAGAATTTACCTTTTAAGAAAATCCGATTTTTTAAAATTTTTGGTACCTTTACCCCATTAGGTAATTCAACTAAGTTCTAACCCGGAGAATCGTATGATTACTGGTTCGGGTAAAGTATGAAAAATAAAAGCTTTTTTAAACGTTGAAGAAAATCATCCTTCGTACACATTAACAATAATTTGGTTTAAGTAGTGTCACATTGATAATATAAAAACACAAAAGGATTTACATCAACAAGTTTCGGTTTTTATTGTATTTTATTGATTTGATTTCTTTTGTTTTTGTTTTTGGTTTTTGTTTCTATATTTGAATTTTTTTAATACATTGGTCTAAGTCTATTATAAGCCATTATATTTCATCAAAAATTATGTACTCTATGTTTAGAGAGGTGCTAGAAATTGATTTCAATTCTAACTCTATTTTCTTGTATCCTAGCTAATTTTTGCATGTAATAAGAATCATATTTACTTACATATTGGTTGACTGCAGATCTAGACCAAAGAAGTGCTACCTATATTTTTGTCTCTATCTTTAGAGTTTTAGATTCAGTCACGATATTTTATTTGTTACTTTTGTTCCCATGTGTAAAGCTTGCAAAAATTATAGACTGATGTAATAAATTTGACCTTCTGATCTTTGAGATAAGGAGCATATCATTACGAAATTTATTAATATAACTTTAAAACTTACCTTGTAATTATGTCATAATTTTCTCTTCAAGAATGTATTATTCTTAGTTGGTATATAATGAAACATCTTTCATTATAAAGTTTACAAGTATAGTCCCTTGTTATCGCAGTTCAATGTACCAAACTGCAATTGCAAAATTGAGGACATACGGTAATAAATAGTTATAGACAATACTGTCACTATTACACCTTATATTCATCATCAGTGATCATGGTTATGTAATGCAAGAACCTGACTAAAATCGAACTGCTTTCCAGGACATTCTTGGTAAAAGAAATGGTCTTTGCATCCTCAGTATTACTGTGGAATTTTGTATTTCAACTCGTCTTCAGATTTGTAAATAAAAATAAAGTTAAGACCAACAAAGAGATATTGAAATAAGTTTTGCACAGCGGTGCTACAGGGTTGTTGTAGCTTTTGTAATTGGGCATGAAAGTTACTAACAAATAGGCTCCTAATATGGTAATTACAATGTGGAAGCACTAAAGATGTACAAGAAATCGTTCCTATTCAGAAATAACAGGATTAATAATAAATTATAAATTTGGACATTGCATCATTTCTTTTTGTAAGACGTGCTTTGTGTCCATAAAACCTCGTTAAATTTTTTGTCTTCGTGTCGTTAAGCTACTTTTTTTTTTTTGAAATCTCCTCTTTTTTATTTTGCCGTTATTTCTCTAAAAAAATAAACACATTAGAAAAACAAAAATAGCTACTGAACAAGCCAAATTTATAATTCTAACTTTTTAATTATCTCTTCATGAATTAAAAACATTTGTTTTATTTAACACTTGTTAGTTCTTTTGTATTAACGTCAGGACTTTTCTTCGTACACTAACACTGACTAAGTTTTTTAGTAATTCTATTGTATTCACTACACTTCTTAACATATAGTAGACGTTTCAATTTTAGCTATATATTCAGTTGGAGAAATTATTTAGAATAATTTGAAGATTAAAAAATTCAAAGAAAAAAAAAAATCAAAAATATAAATTCAGAATCGAAAGTAACTAATGGGAGTGTTAACAAACCTTTCAAAATTATTAATAAAATTAGGGAATATTAATTTGATAAGTGCAAAAAATAAAAAATAAAAAAAAATAAAAAAAAAAATAAAAAAAATAAAAAAGTATGGAATAGGTGTAACACTGAAACAAAATTTTAAAAACGTGAAAATTTCATAAAGTTTGAGATTGTTAGCAAAACAGGTATATTTTTATCTAGCAGCACTGCTATAATGTAGATGTTGTTGTTTGGTTTTTGATTTTTGTTTTATAATAATTTTTTCATTCAGATCTCATCAACTTTTGTCTCAATACCTTTAACCGGGTTGTTATACTGTTGATATATTTCTCAATTATGATTTTATCTTGAGAATCTAAATACTCTTCGTTATCAATCAAAGAGTTATCTGAATCGTCATTTTCTGTATTTACTGACTCTTTATCGTTATCAAGTGCGATATTAAGCATCCATAATGCTGTGGCATACCCTAATTCGCAAGCGCTTAGATTTTGTCCCTGCAATTCTAAGCTTGCTGAATATCTTGATATTTCTAGAGCCCTGTCATAAAGTAATTTTTCAAGACAAACTTTTTCATCTGATGATGTCACAGTATCTGGTTGCCTCGAAGTGTTTTTGTCTTGTTCATCCTTTGAGATGTTATGTTTCTTCGTATCATTATTCTTTTCGATGGCCCCTGGAGACGACGATTTGTGTCTATCATACTTAGCATCTTCTAATTTCATTCTTAAATAATCAGCTTTGTCGAGACATTCATTAAACTTTTCGCGAATCCATTGAACCAAAACATTTAACCTCAATGAACAAACTTTCTCTTGTGAGTCATACCACCATTTCGAAGTTATTTTCATTGATTTTGCTAAAATTTCTAATGATTTCATGTAGAGAACAATAGCTTCCTTCGAAAGAATAGCCATTTCTGACGGAGATAAATTAGATGAGTATGAGCTTGTTCTTCTAGATTTTGAGCCCTGTGAGGAAAAGGAATATTTTTCCTTACTTTGCTTCGGCTTCTTTCCAGAAACGTTATTCTTAAATGAATCTTTTCTATTTCTCAGTTTATAACTCATTGGATCGGAAATTAGGGGATTGGAAACTAACCTTGAATTATCATTGTCTTCATCAGAATCCTCATCGATAACAGTGTTACTGTCACTGCTTAATCTTTTTTCAAACTGAATTGCTTGTGAATCTCTAATTACGGAAAGAGGGAGGGGCACAATTTGGGCATATTTAACTTCTGCGTATGAGTACACCACAAACGCTTTAGCTGCTAAAGACTCAAGAACGCGTACCATTGAATTTAAGTCCATGTTATCCTCCATATGAAATGTAGACACGTTCCCCGGGATCGCGTCTGTCCTTAAAATTAGATTTTCAGTAAGGTCATAAAAAATTTGTGAGTTCAATAATGGCTGGTTATAATTAGGAGAAGTGGATGTAGGCGGCATATTTTTTGTTGGTTGGGTCGTACCACCAAACAACCTTGTGGACGCAAGTCCTAGTGCCCTTGATAGCGCATTAGATGGGTTTAGCGATGATATTGATAAACGTCTCTCTACCAAAGATGCTCTCCTAGAGTTACTTCCACCACTTGCAGATGATAAGGCCCTTTGTATAGTATTAGCATCGTTCAATGGTTGTTGAATTTGTATGTGAGGATGTGTATGAGATGGAGATGCTCTGTCCTTGAAAGTAATATCATTCTTTTGTACCTTCGCCTGAGCAACGTCATCGGCAAGAGAATTTACCTCAACATTTTTCTTATCTACCATCACATATTCTTTATCTATCAATGAGTCTGAATTCCCTGCTTTAGATTCGGAAGTAGTCAAGCCTGAGGTTCTTGGACTTATTCTTTCATGAGTAAAATTAGTGATATCATTATGTAATTTATTTTTTGGCGATATGTCGACTTTATTCGTAAGGGATGGACTGCTGTCCTTCGTTAAAGTTTTTTTCAGTTTTTCGGGGTCGACCATTTCATTCTCATAAACTTCTGGTGCAATATTAACATTGTATTTGATTCCATTATTAATTTCTGTTTCATCTTTTCTTATGTAGTCATCATTTGGTTTTTTTGGAAGTGTTTTAGCTTCCATAGAGCTGTCGGATTTTTTCTTAGTCAAGGATCTGTTTCCTTTTTTCTTAGTTAGGAACTCCGATACAAACATATTGCTCTCTACCAGATCCTTGGATTTGGATTCTAACTCAGGTATTTCATCATCTAATTCGTATTTAGTTAAATCCTCGTTGACTAACTTGTTTTCAAAGAAATCCTCGAAACTGATTCTATTAGCGGGATCAAATGTTAGTAGTGCGCTAATCAATTTCTTCATATCTTCTTCAACTTCCACTGTATCAGGATAATATATTTCATCATGAGCTCTCTTGATTTTCTTGAACAACTCCAAATGATTTGAGGCCGTAAAAGGTGGTGTTCCACAGCACATTTCATATAGTACTGTACCTACTGACCATAAGTCAGCTTTTGCGTTATATTTTTGATAGTTTAATATTTCTGGGGCCATGTATAATGGTGACCCACAGAGAGTTTCAGCTAGCGATGTATTTGGAAGAAACCTTGCAAAGCCAAAATCCGCGATCTTCAGTATTGGCAAATTGTACACACCAACATATCCCATCTTGTGAAATGTTTTTGCATCACGGTAATCCACCATAGGGGTTGCGAGCAGTAAGTTTTGCGGTTTGAGATCTCTATGCACCAGATTTTTTGACCTTAGGAATTTAAGTGCTGATGCTAGTTGTTGCAAATAACAGACTACAAATGCTCTGTGTAGTCCGTTATGTTTGTCACTAGGTGGTGGATATTTCTGAAATACTGTTTGCAACAACGGATGCATCTTCTCCAGTTCTTTCCTCTTTTTTATCAAAAACGTAAGATCTCCAAGAGCACAATACTCCATGACCAAATAGAAGTCTGTACTCGTACGCTCGCAGTCTATAAGCCCCACAATATGCGGGTGTTTGATCTTCTTTAATATAGCTATTTCAACCTCTAGATTCTCTAACAGCTTCTTATTCTTCAACTTACTTCGTGCTACTGCTTTCACCGCAATATGTACTTTTGTATCAGAAGCCGCATGTCCCCTGTAAACGGTAGCAAAGGATCCCTTACCGATCTCCTTCTCTACTACGTACTTCCCGCCACGAATGACAAATGTATCTGACATTTTTTATTCTTCTGGTTTTCAGTTGTTATTGTAGTATTATATATATATTTTTTGCCCCCCGCTTTCCTTATATTATTTCTTGATTTATTATTGTTGGTTTTTGTTTTTTTTTGTTATTTATAAGTTGTCTTTTGATATTCGTTAAAACTTCGTTACAGTATAGTAATGCAAATGCAACGATTTAGATAATTCCTACCTTCTTTTGTATGATAAGAATATGTTAGCTTGTTATAGACGCGTTATTTATCTTTGATGTAGTTAAATTCATTAAATAGCTATTTAATTATTAAACCCTTTTGACGTGGTATCCGCAAAGCACCCTAAAAAAATAAATAAGAAAAAAATTAAAGGTTAACTCCGGGAATAAAATAAAGAGAGAGAAAACGAGGGGGGGCATAGAAGTCTCAGCCAACACATATTTTGAACGCCACACACTCACTCACACATACACAACACTCACCTTGACAAACACCTATCTTTCTCTCTTTCTCTCCAGGATGACACATTCTTTTTTTCTGCCCCTCCTCAATATAACGGCATCCCAAATTTTAAGGGGTGTGGAGGGGGTTGGGGGGGCTCGGAAGCAGACGTTAAATACAAAATGATCAACGTCTAAACGGATGTGATTACGTAAATTGTATAGTACATCATCTCGTAACGATACTATACTACATATCTTACTATACTACGTTTGTTTACTATACAGTAAAATGGGAGACAACAACTAGGACTAGGCTCTTGTTTATGTAACTGTAAATAGATATATAAAAAAAAACTATTGGTAACCAAACTGCTGGTTCTGGGACTGTTGCTGCATTATTTGCTGATATTGTGGGTGGTTAGGGGTGATCTCTACTGGTGTAGTGTATTGATCAGGTCTGTTGTACAGGTTCATGATGGCGTTCTTGTCGTACTGTTGTTGCGGGAAAGCTTGTGGCGCCATTTGTTGGTATTGAGGGGCCATTTGTGCAGGTGCCATACCGGTAGCTATTGGTTGTTGTTGTGCCTGCATGCCCATGCCATACTGTACTTGGGGCTGCATTTGTTGTGCGGTCATCTGCGCCTGCGCGGTCATCTGGGCAGTGAGTTGAGCCTGTTGCTGCTGTTGTTGTTGCATGGCGAGCATGTATTGCTGCTGGTCAACATACACCATACCTGTGGCAGGGTCATAGTATTGTTGAACAGAACCATCGAACACAGCTGGGGTTGGCCCTGTAGCACCCGGCTGTATTACGTTCGTACCGTCAAATATGGCAGGTTTAGGTCCTTGTTGAGGTTTTCTAGTAGGTAGTGGTGGGTTGCTCGTTGAAGTATTAGAGATACTAGAGGGTGGTGCTGGGCTATGCGCATTTGACCTGCTGGTGCCTCTGGACATTGGATCCGCCCTTCTTCTTAAATAGTCAATAGCACCAGGAACATCACCATGGCTGTATGTAAGAGCGTTGATATTGTCATCCTCGTTCGTGTAGCCTCTATCCCTCAACTCCCTCAATTCCCTTCCGAATTTTTGGTGAGCACGGTCGTATTTCGATAAATGGGACGAAGATCCACTTCTGTAAAAAGAGGAGGACCTGCTCCTATTACCTAAACTACGACTTCTACTTCTATTTCTTGGCATTCCGTAGTCATCGTACCTGTCGTCGTCATCGTTATCGTATCTTGAGTGAGACCTGTGTCTTCCACTGCGGCTCATGGATCCGAAATCAGAGGGCATAACTTCGTCGTACCTAAATTTCCCCAGGACGTATTTGTTCCTTATGAAAGTTTCTACTGAACTCTTATCATCTTCGCCATCAAATGGAAATGGTTCCTTACGAGGGTTCCATTTCTTTTGGTTCCCTTTGTTCCCTCCGAGCGAAACCACGGAGTCTATCTCTTCGCCGTCCCACCGCTCCATAGACAGCGATTTCACGTTCGAAAAGATACCACTTTCGTCATCCGGGTTCGTACCCAGAATCTTCCTATGAACCGAGGCACAGCGACCACACAAGAAGACACCTAAATTTGTCGAACACCACGTCGGAACAGGATTGCCACACTCACCACATTTATTACCATTCTCAGGACTACTGACAATATCCTTTAACTCACCATCAGCACCACCATCAACTCTAGAAGATGCTCTTTTCAATCTCATAGTATCTGTAGTTCTATAAACCGTTATAATAAATTAAAGAAAAAGGAGTAAATGATTAAATTATCTTCAGTACACTAGTAATAAATCTCCCCTATAGCTTTTTTTCTCTTCTCTAGCTCTTAAATAAATAGAAAAACACTTCCTATAACAAAATTAAAACCTGGAAGATAGATGACTCTACCAAATTAAAACAAATGTTAAGATACAAATTATTCCAAAAACAAAAAGCCCTTTGATAAATAAAATGAATAAAATCAGTAATGATTTACACCTGAACTTAAAGCTCGTTATGAAATGAGCCCTTTTCCCCTTAATTTTTTTTTCACTCTCTCTCTCTTTTTTTCTTCAAAAAAAAAATCCAACTTCAAATTTATTTTTGAAATCGAAATGGCGTCCAAAACATAAAAAAAAAAAAGAAAATAAAAAAAAAAAATTTTTGGTTTCCTCAGTCCGGGTAAAATGAATCACATGCACTCTCGTATTATATTATCAGTGAAATTGCCCTGTTTTCGTTTTACTATATGTGAATGCCGCCTACAGTATTATAATTAACAATGTGATTCTTTTTGAAATATTGAATACATTTAGGAATGAAGCCACAAGAACTAGATATCTTAAAAAAAAGTACATGGTATGTAGCGTTCTAAAATTGTTCTGTATTGTTGTGTTTTTTTTTTTTTTTTGAAGCATTATACTAACTCTTTTATCTTTTGTATCTTTTGAGGTAGATGATAATCTAGCTCCAAAAGATAACAAGTATTATCTTTTTAAAGCCTCCCAAAAGACAAATTATTACTCTAGAGCAAAAGAAGGCTTCTATATTGCATTTCTTCCAAGACACACACTCGTTTTACAACATGAAAGAGTTAGAGAAACTCATTCCAAAGAGATGCCCTGGTGTGTCTCCAATGTTGGTGAAAGAATTGGTCACTACAATGATTGATGAAGATGGTGTTATCTCAGTGGAAAAATGCGGTCAAATAAATATATACTGGTGTTTCAAGAACCAAGTTATTATGAAATTATACGAATCCATCTGTAAACTACGCTCGAAGATTCAGGAAACTAGGAAAGAGATCGAATTGTTGAAATCTGAGATCAACAAACAAGTAAAACACGAGAAATGTCCGAAATTTTCTTCTGATGGGGTGAAATACGATCGAAACACTTTACTACAAGAGCTCGATGATCTGAAAGCACAAATCAAACAGAGGACAAAGGAATATAATAAGATAGAAGGATTGTGTTGGGATGATGATAAGATTAAGGCAAAGCAAGAAGAAATCTCAAGGCAAATACATAATCTTGACGTCATTACAGATAATATCGAAATCTTGATTTGTTCCCTTGCAAAACGCTGTTCTGTAGACGTGTTTACAATAAAAACAGAACTTGAGATACCTCATGAGTTCGAAGAAATCCACAACAAATTGAGGAGCTGAGTAAAACACAATAAATCTTAACAAAAAAAACTACTAACCCTGATTGTTTTGCTTTTATTTTTGCTGTAAACACGTTGTTGATTTTTTAGTCGCCCCTCCACTCCCTCGCTGTTCTTCTCACCTTGAGATTGAAAGAAGTTTCACGCCCCCACTCAGCACCCACTCTTCAATTGTCCCTGTGTGGGATGGTCATTAGTTTCTTCTATTTTTATTTCACTGAACGCAAAAACGATGACATCCGTGCTCTGCATAGGGGTTTCAAGGCCATCGCTATTTGTCTTGTTTCGTTCTACCTTTGATTTTCAATTTGCCGTTAAGTCGAAAACAATTACCTTAGATGTCACACAAACTACTTAGTGTTCCACATTTGTGCACATCAGGAAACATAAAAAAGTTTTTCCGAACATTACGTCGATGTGATATCAATTGTTCTTAATAGAAGCTTGCCTTCTACCCTAAACCTCAAATAAAACTCGAACATTTGGTATCATGGGGGGGAAACAGAAAAGACAGAACAAAAAAAAAATAAATAAATAAAAAAGAAAAGTATTGATGGATTCTAAGTTGGATAAGCAAAAAGAAAATAAAGGGTTTTTCGTTATCAAAACCGTTCAAAAGAAATTTTTATATTTTTTTGTTCCTGGATTTTTTTAGGATGAAAACAAAAAAAAACCTTAATGGATGTATCGCTTTTTAGCTCCTTATGTTTCTGTCATAATTGTATCCGTTCGATTTTCATTTTTTCTTGCTATCTAATCGAAATTTTAATTTCAGTGTCAATTACACACCATGTCCTTTTAGTTTCTGTGTTTTCGACCTTGTTCTCGACTGTTCAGCATAAAAATGGTGGATAACTTACCTTATTTTGCAATTATTGTGTGTTTATCTATTATTTTACGTCCTGCTATTTTTTTTTGAAAGCAGCCAAAAAAAAAAAATCGAAAGAGAATTTGTCCCTGAAATGTTTGACATTATTTTTTTTCTTTTTTTACGAATTTGACATATTTTAAATTTATTTTTAATCGGGTAAAAAAGAGCGTAGAGCAATTTAGATGTTCATACGAACATTTGTCATTACCAGGGCAGAAATAAAGTTATTGAAGTAGATATAGCTATGGGATAGAGAATTAAGGTGTTAGTGTTTATCTAAGTAAAATAAAAAAAAAAAGGTACCCAATTCTGGTACATTTCAAAAAAAAAAATTATGGGTATATTCTAGCCTTACATTTCTTGTTCTTGTGTTTTGGAGTACCCAAATTAAAATAGCATTTGGCAGTTTGGTTGCTTCCGTGGTAAAACAATAAGGTGCATGGATATAATTTTCGAAAGCAACAATAGCAATAAACACAAACCAGTTTTATTTCTGGTATTTCAATGTTTCTTGAGTAAAAACTGAAAATATAAAATGATAATAATTAAAATAACTATATGCTAGACAAGAATAAATAATACATATGAGTGTGGTCTATTTTGTTACAATTTAAGGATCTTTAGTAGTATAAATCGATTTGTAGTTTACAATTTCGCTTTTTTCTCTTCCTTTAGTATAGGAACCCTGATTTACGTATTTTGCTCACCATAATCGTAAATCATTAAACAAAAAAAAATGGATAAGGATATAAAGAAAGAATAAATTTTAACCTTGTTTATTATGAAAAGTGTATTTGTATAGAATTAATATATTAAAGGAAAATAAAGCCTTTTTTTATAATGTTTTCTTCCTTGTGTTTCAAATGAGATAAAATAAAATAAAACAAACTTTAGA
This sequence comes from Nakaseomyces kungkrabaensis, assembly GCA_030556385.1. NCBI lineage: Eukaryota > Fungi > Ascomycota > Saccharomycetes > Saccharomycetales > Saccharomycetaceae > Nakaseomyces > Nakaseomyces kungkrabaensis. The sequence continues at coordinate 103,626 of JAKTPY010000021.1, read as the reverse complement.
TTGGTTAAGTGCAAATGAGATCCAGTCTCTATTTCTATAATAGTATTTGTTGATTCTAGAAAAAAAAAAGCAAACAGAGACATGGTAGTCTTTCCTCTCTTGAAAATCTAATGTGGCTAGATACATTAGAGAGTAAAAAAAAAAATAAAATAAAAAAAAAAAAAATAGAAAAAAAAAAATTAGATCTTAAACCTCGTCTTTGAAAAGGAGATGAACTTTATAAGATGTGTGCGTGTACCTATCTCCCTTTCACGGTTCAAAGTATAGTATTAAAAAAGATCAAAGACTTTAGAATTGGGTGACGTCAACCAGCGATCACCACCGTATAATTTTTTTTTTTTTTTTTGAACCTTTTTGTAAAGGGAATAATAAAAAAATAAGAATTAAAAATTAAGTGAATAAAAATAAGCCCGATAACAAAAAAAACAAACATGTAAACTTGAATTGAAAAATAATAAAGGCAGTAACTTTCTTAATCTTTCCGAGATAAATTTAGAAGATAAAATATTCAATGAATGTTGTTGCCGCAAAAAACCCAAAACTATGGTAACCCGATAATAGTAGGAATAAAAAGTAAAAATGTGGAATAAAAAATTAAGCTGGTAATTTTTCTTGAGAAGTTACACTAAGCTATACCTTAGCTCGCCTTTTCCTATGTTATGTTTTTAATTTCCTAAATTTTTTTTTAAAATATTGCTTTTGAAAAGGCATATATTTTGTAGAAAACAAATTGATTTGAAGTGTACTCACAATAGAGTTGACACGCTTCTTGCGCTAGGAGATGCAGAAGATCTACGCTTTTGAGCATTGACACCACTTGCATTACTATGAGTCCTCTTGTGTTGACTCAAGTTATCACTTCTGCTGAAAGATTTTAGACAAATGTTACATTGATAAGGTCTCTCACCCATGTGCAACGAGCTTACATGTCTCTTCAAATGTTCTTGTCTCTTGAATCTTCTTTCACATAGGTCACATTTAAAAATTTTAGCATCATCGTAATGTAGAGAAGGCTTACGGCCCCTGATTTTTGGCATCGATACGGATGATGCTCTGTTCAATTGTGTAGTTGTCAAAGATTTGGATCTCTTCTTTGATAGATTTGATAGAGGAGTTGTAGCTGTAGAGTTGTTTGAACTAGAGACCATCGAAATTGATGGTGTTGTAGATGAAGCTGGAGATGAAGCTGACAAGAACATATCCAAGTTCAAGTTCAACAGGTTGTTCAAATCTATATCTTCTGTTTTTTCGCAACAGTCAGAATGGTTAAGCATAGTTAATGGGGATGTAATTTCATCTTCCCTGGATATAATTTCACCGTTACGGTTATCAGTGTTGCTATTGTCGACGACATTGTTGTTACCAAAGTCGAAGTTCAAGTCGAAAATCCCTTCTGTTGGGAGATGGTTACTGTTCTCATTAGGAGTAGCCACTGTTGTATTAGATGTAGTAGTATTGTTTGAAGACATATCGAAGTTTAGAGATGACAAGTCTAGGTTATCAACTGCAAAGGATGGAGGAGATGACACTAGGTCAGGCTCATCTTTATTCGATTTCATGTCAACCACTGGAGCGGAGACATCTAGAAATTGATCGAATAGTATAGTTTGTAAATCGAAATCCATGATATAATTATTGAGTCAGGTGTTAATATATTTTAAAGCTTTTTTGTAGTTGAGTTTTCTTTTCCTTATATTCCTTTTATATGTGCTAAGTACCCTTAAAAGAAAGAAAAAAAAATTGTTTTATCAAAATGCAAATGATAGGCAAAAAAATGTAACCCTTAATTTATTTATTCTCTGTTGCTCTTAAAATAAAAAATTAATAAAAATAAAAATAAAAATAATAATGTAAATCAATTAAAATCTTCAAATTGTATTTTACTTTAATTTTTAATTCAAAACCTATCTTTTTATATAATTTTTTTTTTTTTTTTTTTCTTTCTTGCTTTGGACTTTATTTAATTTTTGTTTTGTCGTATTCTTTTCTTTCCTTTGTAAGTGCCAATTTCTCAAAAATGATCATCATGCTCCAAAAGAAACTCTTTTTCTTTTTTTTTTTCTTTCATTCTATGTGGTCTGAAGTATTTTTGGTTGGGTCTGTCTTTTTTTTCAACATTATTAAATTTTGTCTAAATATTACTATGTCCTAGCACATTCTTTCCCGCATGAAATGTGTGTGTCGAAGGAAATAAAGATTATGTCACTATTTTTTGTCCACATGTCCATTTTTGTTCTCTTTTTTGGTGCCTCTCCCACAAATAGAAAAAAGTCCTTCCTTTCTCGCTCTTTTCTATCCCTCCACTTGCTTCCCCTTCACCTTGCTTGTCTTTAGTTTACGTTTTTCCACTGACTTTTCGTAGAAAGGACAATCTTCGGGATTTGCTTTTCTTCATTCCACAAATGATGCCCAAATATGGACATTTATTTCTAATGCACCGTCAGAGATAATTGTGTACAAATTACAAATAATTATAGATATCGTCTTCCGAGGGATAGAAAACTCGCACATGTTCTATTTTTTGCACTAAACCCGTGATAAAAAAAAAAAGAATATGGATTTGCACTGAGCATTCTCAGAACTTGTTCCTTTCACCGGAAAAACTTCAATGCTGGGAAGGTAAACAAACCCATCTTTTTTACAATAACCCTCGTATACTGGTGCTTTCGGGGGGTAAATTCCGTGGAAGGTATGGAGTAAAAGATGAGGTTCTAGACATTAAAAAAAAGTAACGCTATTTCTCTGCATCTGTTTCTTTTCTTCCCCAAGAAAATAGAAGAAGACTCCTTCAGAATATTACGTAGGGTCGGTACTTTCATATTCTATTAAAAAGGATTTGGTAATTTTAAGGTAATAGAGAGACCTTCACGAGGTTTTACTGAGGAACAATTATGAATGGGAAAGGAAAAAAAAAAGAAAATTTCTTTTTTGGGGGGAAAGTGGAGGGTTTGGATAATTTTCAGTGAAAATCAAGTAGGAAAAAGGAAAGGAAGAAAGAAGAATAGTGTAAATCCGCATCTATAGCACCTTTCCTAGGTTTAATCTTGATAGCCTCTAAATGACATCATTCTGGCGTCAACAAAACACTATTTCTTTTTCTTTCCTCCCTTTCCTTTCTTTCTTCTTGATTGTGGTAGGAAGTGCTCAGATTCCACTTCTTTTTTTTGTACGATGGAGAACAAAAAACAGAACAGCAAAAAAGAATTCTCACTAGACCGCTTTGTTTGAACGGCTTATCCGCTTTGTATTCGATGGCCTTTTCTGTTCTCTGAACGACTAACCAGCAGAGACAGTAGCAAACGGAAAACCCGATATATATTATATTTACATGAATTTTTTTTGTACTACGTAAGTTTTCAAGCGCAGTTTAACAAAAGAGCGAGTTCAAAATAACTGGAGTTTGAATTGCTGCAGCGAAAACGTAAATGCAAATTGCAGTAGCGTCTCCGCGGATATGTTTCCTTACCCCAATTGGGAAAGTTTTCCTACTACACGTATCTAAATTATGCATTTTTTTGTTTTGTTTTTTATTTGGGAACCTCGTGTAAAATACGATATCCTCTTATTTCGGGCCATATTTTTAAAATAAAATAGAAAATAATAGAAAATAAAAAAAACATAGAACCCTGGAGGCAGTGCATTTTCTAAAACTTCATAATAATATTTTAACCCTCTTCTCTTCCTCTTTCGGTTGATATCTTTTGAGCACTTTAACGGGATTATGAGGTTATACTATGCCTTGAAAGAGTAAAAAAAAAATAATAGAGAAGATAGAGTAAAGAACAGCTAAAAAATATCATCAGCTTATTTGCTTAGAGAGTCAACGTGTTTTTGTTTTTGTTCTATTTCCATGGTGGCACTTTTTTTTTTTAGTTTTGCCAATACCAGTTCTCGGTGTGAAGGAACGGAGAGACAGTCTTTTTTTTAATCTTACCTAATGGACGACTTGTTCTGGCCTTTTAGTTTCCTTTCTTCGGGTAGTTCTGAGGCGATTTCCCAAAATCCATTTTCTATCCTTTTTTTTCCACTTTCCGTTCCCTTAGCCGAAAGAAACCGATATGTTGTCTGTTCTACCATATTTTCTGCAGCAGAGTAGAGAACTAGACGTAGGGATGACTAAAGAGGAAAGAACGTAATCGTCTAATTCTTGTTTTTTTCCCTACGCTGGATTGCCATTTTTGTAGGACCCTTTTTCAAGGGTCCATAATCGTATTTTTTGGGGGAGGGGTCTCCAAACTCCACTGTGCAAAAAAAATTCTTCTGATGTTTCTAAGTGCGAAGAAAGATCTTCCGCCTCTCACTCATTCTGTACGTATCTTTCTCTGTACCTCTAGTAACTCATCCTACATTTTCTCCAGCCCCTTCTTCCCCGTTCCTACTGAGGGTTCTGAACTGTTTGTTAAGTGCATGTGTTTCAAAATACAGGTGTTAAGTTTGTTTTTGTTCTATAAAATCGGTGTTATGCAAAAAGCGGTGTTATACTGCTAGCCATCCAAGGAAACAAACAAAAGTAGGTGTGCTGGCATATTACAATCACATGACAATGGATGAGTGGGACGACAAATTCAGGATAGGGTAAGCCACTCTTAACGTTGTTTTCTGAGGGATCTGCACAATTTTTATAGCAGAAGGACAAACATAAGATATTGATACGGGTGTGTCTAGGGAAGGTGGTTTCTTTGCCTTTATTAGCACATACTTAACTAGCACGGTTTACTTTGTTTTATTTGTCTACATTTTCACTCTACAAAAATTTGTCAAAACGCATATTTGTCCGAAATTAATAATGCGGTTATTCTCGTAAAATAACTGAAGTACGTAATAGATCTCTACGGTTGGATTTAAGGACTTTTTTTTTTAACTTTTTTTTTGAACAGGCACAAATGGTTTGCTTTTTTTGTTTGTTTGTTCTGTTTTTACTGAACTTCTACAAGTTAACAAAAGCTTCGAAAATATTTAGCTGTCTTTTTTGCTGTGATATGTGAATCCAATTGTGCGGGTTGTTCTGCCGGGGGGAGGGGTTTGCTTCTTTCGAAGAATTCTTTGTTGGTAAATGGAAGCTTCGATTTTTAGAAGTTTCGAACGTTTTTTTTTGTTGTTTTTTTTGTTTTTTGATAGTGTAAAGCATACAGGGCAAAAATAAGTGCCATTCGCCTTTTTGAAGTCCCCGATATAATGCACTGAAAGATTCTGATCAACGATAAACCCTCATTACTAAGGAGCTGTGCAGGATATCAAATATCACTGTTTTATCTGTGCTTGTGTAAAGCATGTTGATGAGGCTGTGGCCCTAACAATTAATAGTTTTATTTTTATTACATATTATGTTTTCAAGTGTAGTATTGTATATTATTTTTAGCTTCTTCTGGAAGCACAAGGAAAACAACAAAAAGAAGGCGTATTTACTTGGTAATTGCTATCTATCTTTGAACAGTATAGTATGCTGTTATGGGTATTATGAACCAAGTACTCACTAAAATATAACTAACGGAGAAAGAGAGAGTGCAAGATTGTGCTTTTTATTTTTTTATGCGTGTGTTGAAAATGAACAAGTTTTAAGTTTTGTCGTCTCATGCAGAAATGTGCTCAAAACTACACATGACAGCTTTTGACATTTATTTCTGTTATGTATTGAACTAAATAAATAAAAAACAAGCCAAAAAAAAAAGTCGTGATTGTCTATATCAATTGCATTTATAGACGACTTCTGACCTCTTTGTTACTGATTATATAGAATATGCCATAATTAAGCCACCTTAGCTAATAAGGTTTTCTGACGATAATAAATGATAATAGTAAATAATTGATATATGTTATTTCCATACATATGCATACCCATTGCAGCTTAAAAAAAGGGTCTAGACAATATCATAAAAGGCTACTCATTGAACAATGAAAAAGAAAAAATAAAGTTAAATTTTTAAGAAGGTTTTTTTTTCTCGCTCTGACAAATTCAGATTATAGGTAGGACAAATCCGGCTTAAAAATGATCGAGAGCGGAGGGGTAAGAGAATTTTTCATAGGTGGGTGGAGAAAGGGAGTCTGGACTTTTTTTTTAGGTAATATTCTATACACATAGTTGATCATGGATGTCCATGTGAAAAGTCAAAAATAAAACTACGTAAATCACATGCCCTCTTCTTTAGTTTCTAAGCCTTGACTGATCTCTAAATGATCCAGTCACAATAAGATCGCGACAGATTGATGGACACAGTAGCTGTAAATGTTTCATGTCCTGCGTTTGGTTCCCTATCCTAAGGAAAATTTACTGATTACCCATATTAACAAGGGTTTTTTTGTTCGATTCGGTTCGGTTTGATAATAAGGATACATCTTTCAGACAAAAACCAACTTCTGGAAAGAAAAGGAAGGATTTATGGTGTCATAGTAGCAAATTAAAGGTTCATGTCATGTAAGTAGAATACTTCTTGTGAATGTGGCTTACTGTTCGTTTTCAGTCTTGCGATGACGTAGTGGGATTATTTAATTTTACATCAGAGTGAAAAAAAATTAAAAAAAAAAAAAAAGAAACTGATCTACTGTTTGTAACCCGGTATTTCCTTTTTTTTTTTATCTTTTTACTGCTGTTTTTCCTGCAGAACTATTTTGTGTAGATAATATTTGATTTACCACGAAATGATCTCAAAGAGTTTATGTCAACATATACAGGTGTTGACGTCACCTGTTGCACATCAGGTATTCATCACTTGATGTGAATGACTAAAATAAATGGCTCATAACCAACTTCCCCCTTCTTAATGTGAGACCACTCTCGGATCATAAATACGTTAAGGGAAATGTAGCCTCCAGTAATGCAATCTATTTTTAACCATTGGATTTGTATAGGAGGGGGCTATAGTACAGAAAATAAAATGAAAAGAAAAAATAGTAAATGAGTTGAACGCGTAGGACCATGAAAGAATAGGGAAATAAAATTCAAAAACTCACTTCGTATTCCCCCTCCCCCCGACACATAACAGTGTTGCTTTGGGAGTTGGCAAGGAGGGGTTGAATGGTGTGCTTTCATCGGAAGATTATTTGTTTATACAGACTAAACTAGACATCTTTAAAAATAGATAGTATATAGTATTCATTTCCCTTGGATTGGAGAAAACAGGGGGAGTTTGTGGGTAAAAAAAAAACAAGCAAACTAAGAATTTATGTTTGAAAGACCAACCACTTTTTTTTTTTTGTCTGTTTGTTCAGTTTCAAAAGCACCCTTTTTTTTACTGAAAATAAAAACTCTATGTTAGTATTATGAGATCAAAAATGTAGTTAGATCATTGTAAATACGTAAACTTTCAGAACAAAATAACAGTAAAATTCAACAGCGTTGATTGTTTATGAAATCGTTGGGAATTGTTATAGCCAGCTAGCTCGATTGTTTTGGAAGAATTTTACTTCCACATGTACATAAACAAAAGAAAGTTTAAAGAAATTTGATGTCTTTTTTTAGAAAAAACTTCTCGATGTCCGAATTTAGGACTTTCAAGATCTGGTAATCCAAACTTTGGACAATCACTCGTCTGTACTTTTTCTTTTTTTTGGGACTTTATTTTTTTACTTAGAAACCTCAGTATCGACTATCAGACGGAAACCGGTTAGAGAAAAGTATGTAGGGCTGCTAATTTTCAGTGACTACGTAAATATAGAGAATCAAGGGAGAAGGGGGAGCGTATATAGAGAATCAAGGGAGGGAAAATCGTGGAGTGGGAGGCGAAAAGAAGATCAACAAAACAAAAGGGGATATACACAAAATCTGAAAAACGTTGATAGCAAGAATTTTTTTTTTTTTTATCCACAGCCTGTGCCAAATTCGAACCGTAGATTTTTTGTTAGTGTATGTACATTTGTTGAATTTGTTTCAGAATTTTAGTCCTTTTGATCAATAGAAACATTCTTGATCAATTGTCTTATTCGCGTATATAAGCACTTTTAATTAATTAATATAAAAAAATAGAACGTTCTAGCCCGATCAAGGTATTAGAGGAACATAATCAACAGACAATGACAACTTTGTGCATATGATGCAGAGTAGAATGACATGCGTTATAGATCTGTCAAAGGAGATCAAACGTGCCCTGTAATCGAACCCTTGTTTATATGAAGCTCTCCCCCCTTCCTTCCCCTCCCCTCCTTTGTTCACTTCGTTTTGTTTCTTGATATTACGGAACCGTTAAAGTATCTAGAACTAACGAACTACAAGGCTAAGCTATGGGATAGAAATGGAACTAGGTGTGAAGAGAGAAAGGTGAGGCTCTAATAACATTTTATTACTAACTTCATATCAAAACTCGACCTTTTTATTTATTTTATTCGGTTTGTAGGGGTTTCAAATTTATCGAGTAAAAATTAAAGGCTTACTAGAGTCTATTGATATTAATAGGTAAAAGACTGTGTATTGCTGGTACTAAAACACCCTAAAATTGCATAAGCATGAATGGCCAAACTTGAGTCAAAGCCTGGGAATTATTTGATTTCATACGAGAGGAGAAAATGAAATTAAAAAAGGGTATTACAATATTACAATAATAGTTCTAATACATGCTCCTTAACTAGAAGCTCCTTCTTAATTTAAAAAAATTAATAAGTTTGATTTTGGGTTATTGTTTTCTTTGTATATATTTATTGCCATAGTAAATACTAACGAAATAAGTCATGGTACTGGTAGGCGCGCGTTCTTTATTTCATGTTTTGTTTTTTAGCGTGATCAAGCCTCGTGAGTGACTCGTGTAGCAGCTATCAGCAAGAATACTTAGTCAAGAATTGGATTTACATGTTTTTGACAGGTTGTAGGAAAGATCACGAAAAAGGGAGAATACATTATAAGCCTACGTCAAGAAGAACACACTCTCACAAGAAATTGATTTATATGGCTTGGTATTTTTCCTAAAACATACTCTACTTATTTTTGTCCCTTCTTATTTAAAAATTTTTTTTTAATTTGTCCGCTACTGTGGGACAATGTACGTCCCCCCAGTTTCGATGACTTTTTTTTTTTCAAGACAATCATCGCTTTTTTAAGGATGAGTACAAATTTATGGGGATGCGGAGGGAAGTGAAAAGAATGTGATGTGCAACAGATTTTTTCTTTCTTCCATTGAGCCTGTATCTGATCCCAAATCATCTTCGACTTTTTGTGAGGTGGCAGAAGGCCAGAAGATAATTTGCCTGCAATTAAGAAGACAAGCCCCTCCCGAAAACATTTGACTTAAAAGCTTGCATGATGTTGTCCGCCAACCTTCTGTGTATAGTTTAAAAATATCTCCACTATTTTTTTTTTGAGAAAAGAAAATATTTGGGAAGTCACAAGAGAGGTTCCTGGTAAACGTAATAGTTGAGTATGTAATCATTTTGTTATTCTTCACGGTCTTTCTTCTCATTTTCTCTCAACTAGAGTGAAGAACTTTCATAGATAATAAGTTTCTTACTTTTTTTGTCCTGGAAAAGTGGAGATTTACACTTTTTAATGTGTTGTTGTCGAAACTGACGGTTCTCTTTCTCTTTCTAAACATTGTTTAAAAATAAATAAGTCATGTCTATTTTATGCGGGGAACAGAGCAGATTACTGTAAACATGTCATATAAATTCAAAAAACTATAGTAAGTCAAAGATTTACGCTTCAAATGCCTTCTAAAATTAAGGCACTGATGCAATAACTAAAAAAAAAAAAGAGTCTACAATTTCCTTATCAACGTTATTTCTTCATTTAGTGACTTCTACATGTCCAAATTTTTTTTGTTTTTTTTCTGTTGGATGTGTACCGATGGTATCTTGAACTAACAACAAATAAAAGGCTAATAAAAATTAAATAAACAATACAGTTAATTCTTGAAAAGGGCCAAAAGCTCATATGTCAGTATTATCAATATGGCCCGTCATCTTCTTTTTCCACATTTAGAATTCAATCTTAAAAATGAGAAACTTATTACCCTACCTTACAACATGTGACTCCCGCAAAGAAAGTGAGAAACTGTGGAAAATGCGCAACTGTGGGGGTGGGAATCGGTAATGATAACGAACTGTGTGAAGGCGTGCAACTTGCGCGTAACACGAACCGGAGTAATCAAAAAATTTTAATCGCTGTGTAAGAGATGTGAGTCACTTTTCGGTAAAGTATTACCCTGCAAAGGGTTTACAACAAAATAAGTGCCCATATTTGTGTATGTTATCTGGGAGATGTAAATCCAACTTCAGTTAAAAGATAGGAGTACCCTTAAAAATTCTTGATGAAAAAAAAAAAATATTGAAATTTTGTTTAATTTCTTTTATCAAAGTGAATAAAAGTGTGTAAGTTATTGATGAGATGAGTCAATAAAGCTATTTGGAGGACCTGATATATAAATATATATATGAACGCTTAGAAGCAAAGATCTGTTTAACTAGTTCTCGACTTTAAAAGAGAATAAAATATAATAGTATTTAATATAAAGAAGAAGAAACCCATTTAGAAATAATTGAAAATGTCTCAACATTATGGTGCTTCAGTCACACCGTTGTACCTATCTACCACTTTTAAAGTTGATTTAGAGGGTGATGATAACAAATATGACTATACTAGGTCAGGTAATCCCACCAGAACAAAGTTACAAGAGCAAGTAGCTAAACTATATGATAATATCAACTCTGAGTATGTTTTTGCGGTGTCAAGTGGTATGACTGCCCTTGATGTGGTGCTGAGATCATTCCTACCTACAGAGACTAAGAACCATTGTATTATAGCTGGTGATGATTTGTATGGTGGTACTCAGAGGCTTTTAAACTTGATGAGGATTGCCATTGATACTATGCATTTCGACCTTTCCCAAACAGAAAATTTCAAGAAAATATTTAAGGAACTGGTCACGGTAAATCAAACAGTGGTAGACATAATAATATTAGAATCTCCAACCAATCCGCTATGTAAAATAATCGACATTCCAGATCTAATCAAGTTTATTAAGCATTACTCTCCTAATACGCTAGTGGTTATTGACAATACCATGATGAGTGGCTTGAATTGCAACCCATTGCAATTTGGTGCTGACGTAGTATATGAATCAGCTACCAAATACTTAAATGGACATCATGACATTATGGCAGGTGTTATTGTCGCAAAGGATGCCAAATTGGCCGAAAGGATATATTTCCTAATTAACTCTACGGGTGCAGGATTAAACCCTATGGACTCATGGCTATTGATAAGAGGTCTGAAAACTCTATCAGTACGTCTTCATAAGCAGCAACTTAACGCAATGGCGATTAGTAACTGGTTGCAAGATAGCTGTGGTTTTAAGACGTTTAATGGCAACGACAAAATGAAGACGAGGTATATCGGTCTCAAATCACATCCCGACTATGAGCTTCATAGAAGTTTTAATAAAGGCCCCGGTGCAGTAATTAGTCTACAAACTGGATCGATACCTCTTTCAAAGAAAATTGTCGCCTCCAAGAAGCTAAGACTTTGGAATGTCACTGTGTCATTTGGTTGTGTCAACTCACTAATCTCTATGCCATGTTTAATGTCACACGCCTCTATAGACCCGGAATTGCGTAAAGAAAGACAGTTTCCAGAAGACCTAATTCGGCTGTGTTGTGGTATCGAGAACGTGGAAGAACTTCAACAGGACCTGTTGAGTGCATTTGTGGATGCCGAAGTCATCACAATCAAAGAATCAAATGGCACCCGTTACCTAGTAAATAACATAAATGGACATGTCGGACAACACATTGTTTATAAGGAGTTGGAGAACAAGGACGTATACAACCAATTCTACACATATCAAAACTATATTGACCAAAATATACGTGTAAAAAGAACCTCAAAATTATGAGGAAGTACAAGAAGAGGGGAGGGGAAATGTATGTTTATTGTTGGTTTGATTGTTTGTTTTTTACTTGTTTTTTTGTTCCATTATTTATTTAGCTATTGTTTTAAATACATCTATCACAATACTCCTCTGTAATTAATAAATTTCTCACAATTTTGATTGGTAATACTTTCATTGCAGCCGTGCGACATATCTTCGATTTTTGATTTCGGCCACTTTTCTTTTTGCTTTTTTGTGAGATCATCGCTTTGAAGAAACTCGTTTGCTCTTCCCATCGATAAAAAATGACGTTGGTACGGACCTTTCTGAGAGAATCGAGACAGTTTTTTTGTTTGGTAAACAAGAATCATAAAAATTGGAAAATAGCTGGGTCCCCAAAGAGAGAAGCAAGTAAATGTTGAGGGGAAGGAACTAAGAGAAACTAACTGAAAGGTACCATACCACTACGTATTCTTCTCTTTATTACATTATCCAGGAACACCTGTTAGTTGCATACCATTTGGAGTTAAATATAGTCTTGTGAAACCGTATTTAAAAGAAGTCAAGAAAATAGCAAAAAAAAAATTTTATGGTCTGAGTACACGTATCAGGTGGGTTACAAGTAACATAGAGAATATATAGTTTAAGGGAGAGACAGAAAGAAAAAAAAAGGAAAAAGAGATGACTAATTCATTACCTAGCATTCTGTTCGTTCAAGCACCAAACGAACCATCTCACTTACTTGAAAAATCGCCTCACATCAAGGGCAAGTACAACTTGTTATACCATATTTTAGGGGACAAGGATGAGTTCATGGAATTCTTGCGCAATCACAAGCAAAGTAACATTGTTGCCATATACGCTGGGTATCCTGCTTTCCATCCTATCAATGGGTTAACTAGGGATATCATTGAGCATGAGGATTTCCCATTGAAGACGTTAAAGTGCATTACGGTGTGTTCTAGAGGAGTCAATGCTTTTGATTTCGAGGCATTGAAAGAGCATGGTATCCAATTGTTCAACTACCAGGACGATATTGAAGACCCGACTGTCTTGGAGTACGTCGATGACTTCCATATGGGAGAAGTCGGAAATGACGTTGCAGATTGTGCGATGTGGCATGTGATGGAAGGGTTTAGGAAATTCTCTTATCAGCAAAAGTTGTTGAGAGACACGGCACATACTGTTGCCGCTAGACAATTGGCCTCCCACAAGCCCGGAAAATTTGCTTTTGGTGATGAGTTGGGGACCATACAAATGAAAACAGGTGAACAGGTGCCAATATACACTGAATCACCACGTGGTAAGAAGTGTCTGATTCTTGGATTTGGTAGCATTGGTACCAGGATTGCGTACAAGTTGCAACACGGTCTTGGAATGGAGATACACTACACTAAGAAGACCAAGGATGAAACTTTGATCCGTGAGCACCCCGAGTGGAAGTACCACCCTATGGACAATGAGGCATTGTATCCAGAGCTGAACCAGTTCCATGCCATTGTTATAGCTCTGCCTGGCACACCGGAGACGAAAAACTTGATCAACCGTGAGTTCCTATCGCATTGCCGCGAGCACGACTTGATCATTGTGAACCTGGGCCGTGGTTTCATCCTTGACATGGAATACATTGACACGCTGATCAAGGGAAACAAGATCAGACACCTTGCCGTGGACGTGTACCCAAAGGAACCCGTCGTAGACAAGCTGCTGGTAGAATCCCATAACAACACAACCATCACCCCCCACATCGGCAGTGCGACAAGACAAGTGTTTTCACAGAGCTGCGAACTCGCACTGGCCAACATCATCAAGGCCACATCAGGCCAGGACACATCAAATAGTCCATGTAGAGTATTATAATAGTAATAATGTATATAATAATGTACGAACATCACGTTGTTACGACGCAGTTTTTTCTTTCTTTCTTTTTTTTTTGCTACGGCAGAGATGTCAGAATTACGAGGTGACTCCTCCATTTTTTTGACACACACCACAGTTTTGGTGACTTCTTTTTTTTTTATTTCATTTCGATGTTCAGTTGTTCTGCGTGTGATTCTGTGGATATGAGGGAGATATTCTTTGTGAGGTACGGGTGTTTTCTAGTTAAAGGTGCCTGAAGAAATGGGGCCGCGATGAGCTCACAATATTTTTTTTTTTGCAACTTTTTTTTTTTTTTTTCAGAGAGAGAGAGCTTTTATGCGTTTAGAAGCAAACGGGCGCTTATCAATGGTTTGCCAAGAAGAGATTAGTCATTTTCACAATTGAGTTGCAGGAAGACAAAAAACTTATATAAATGGAGAGTTAAACCCTTTTGTTATTTTCTAATTGGGATCTTACCAGATATAAAGAACAAAAAAAGAAAAAAGAACAAGAACAAATATATACACGCAATGCTACGGCAGGAAGGAACGAAGGGAGCGGATAAAGAATTTCCTAATGTTGAGCAGGTTGAGGTGAAATCCATAGACAATAGTGATATCGATGTTGAGAAGAGTCAGGCTAATGATAGAGCTGCTAAGAGAAAGAAGAAGCTGTTTGATATGAAACTGCATGACCCAAACCATAACATCTTCCAGCGTGGGTTGGCTCGCTTGTTGTGGATGTCGGACAAACTGGACAGCTTTGGTGTGGAGACCTCCGGTATTGAGAGAGTTCCGCCTTATGAGCGTGGTACAAAGAAGCAGTTCCTGCACGTGGCAGGGTTGTGGTTAAGTGCTACTGGTGGTCTTTCCTCAATGTCTTCGTTCTTGCTGGGTCCGTTGCTGTTTGAGTTGAGTTTCCATGAGGCCTTGACCTCTTCTATGATCTCTGTGACCATTGGGTGTCTCGTGGCCGCCTATTGTTCGATAATGGGGCCTCAATCGGGATGTAGACAGATGGTTACTGCTAGGTACCTGTTCGGATGGTGGTCTGTCAAATTGATCGCTCTTGCCGCTATCATCGGTGTCATGGGTTGGTCTGTGACTAATGCCGTCGTTGGTGGTGAAATGCTGGCTGCTATTTCACACGACAAAGTGCCCCTTTGGGTCGGTGTTGTTATCGTGACCGCATGCTCCTTCATTGTTGCAATTTTCGGTATCAAACAAGTGTTAAGAATCGAGACTTATATCAGTGTGCCTGTCTTGACATCCTTCTTACTTTTATACATCTGTTCAGGTAACAAAGACTATTTGATTAATGAGTACCAGCCAACAGAGGTGGATCCTAAGACTTTGAAGGGTAATTGGCTCAGTTTCTTCTCTTTATGTTACAGTATTACCTCTACGTGGGGGTCTATCACATCTGACTACTATATACTGTTCCCAGAAGACACACCACAATACCAAGTTTTCTTATTAACACTTGCCGGGACTTTGATTCCTACTACTTTTGTCGGTATCTTAGGTCTGTTATTGGCCGCCATTGCAAAGAGCTACAAGCCATACGGTGATGAGTATGACTCTCACGGAATGGGTGGTCTATTGTGGGCTGGTTTCTCCCGTTGGAATGGTTTCGGTAAATTTTTAGTTGTCGTTTTAATCTTGAGTTTGATCTCTAACAACATTATTAATACTTACTCCGCTGCATTCGGTATTCAATTGTTTGCGGTCTGGGCTGCCAGAATCCCACGTTGGTTCTGGTGTATCATCATCACTATAATCTACTTGGTCTGTGCTTTGGTTGGTCGTAACCATTTCAGTACTATCTTAGGTAACTTTCTGCCTATGATTGGTTACTGGATCAGTATGTATTTCATCTTGTTGTTTGAGGAAAACTTGATCTTCAGGAGATACTTCTTATACATGTACACTAAAGAGTTCCCTGAGTTTTTGGAAGGTAACACGCCAGCTTCGTCGCAAAATGGTTCAACTGAGTCCGTCGATGTTATCACTAGCCATATTAGTGAACAAAGTACTGATAACAACTTGAGTTTTAAGGGCAAAATTTCTAAGAAGGCACAGTCTCTAAGAGAACAGATAAAGAAGCGTGAACACGCAACAAATATCCACCAGCTGAAACGTAAGCATATCCACACCAAACATAGATATAACTGGGATAAATGGGATGATCCGGATGTCCTGACACATGGTATTGCTGCCACCATTGCCTTCCTTTGTGGTGTTGCGGGTGTTGTCGTCGGTATGGCCCAGACTTATTGGGTTGGGCCAATCGCTAGAAAACTTGGTGAATTTGGTGGTGATATTGCTATGTGGTTAAGCATGGGAATCACAGGTATCGTATACCCATGGTTAAGATATTGGGAACTAAAGTACTTCGGAAGGTAAGATTTTACTATCAAAAAATTATAAAAGTAATTATAAAGAAAGAATAACTTTTTTTATGCATTCACATTTTTGTTACCTGTTTTTTGTTGTTTCGTTTTTTTTTTGCTTTTCTCTTGTTATAATTATATTCTAGTTTAAATAAATCTCTATATACACCAGTAATTATCTATTCCATTTGTTTTTATAAACTTATATCAATAATAGTTATCATAGTACCACTTCCATTGTGGTTATGTTAAGGCACGAAATAAGTCACCTTCATACGTATATCGATATATTATCACATGACATGTTCGTCTTAAACATTAATGTCACATGATCTACGGCCAATCACAGGAAATATTTCAGTCCTCGAGAGTCTTTTGACCCGACAGAACCGACAAAAAGGGAAGGGGGGAAGGGTTAGGTACGAGTGTTTCTTAGGAGAAGATAGATACTACCAAAAGAAATAAGGCAGCAATAATTAAAATTCCAGGTTTTTTTATTTTTTCAAGCTGTCTCGCAATAACAAATCACCATACTTCGTTTTTTCGTGGTCTTCATTGAATTTCCAATCAGGATGCAGAGAGATTGGTTATAGCTTGCTCTCTTTCTTCAATGGTTTATGCCGTTATATCCACTGTGATTGTTGCTTGTCTTTGCTATTCGCTTTCTGTGATTGGCAGGTTTAGTTTCTTGTAAAGAAAACAAAGAGGGAAGGATTAAAATAAAATAAAAATTTTTAATTTTTTTTTAAAAAATATATAATCATTTCCCATTGTTACTAGTATTAATTTCAATCTTTTTTTCATTTATAACTTATCTTCGGAAGTGTGATATCAATAACAAACAAATATTGTATTCTTCTTTTTTAATTATTTCCAGAATAGAACTGAAACAGAAGATTGATTAGGAATTTTATAATCAACAGTTACAAAAATTAACAAGGGTTTATAAAAAGGAAGGGAAAAGAATAATACATAATAATACAAGACCAATGTTGAGAAATAGTTTAAGAGTTGCCTACAGACCAGTCGCATACAGACCAGTCGCCAGATCCCTTTGGACCAGCCGTGTGCTGTTAAACAACAAGAACGTTGTGAAGACAGCTTCTTCTCTTGCAGAAGTCGATGGTCCTGAATCTCTTATCGGTCCAGGTGGTAAAGAAGGTGAAATTCCAACCGAATTAGAACAAGCTACTGGTCTAGCAAGATTAGAATTGTTGGGTAAGCTAGAGGGTATCGAGGTTTTTGACACCAAGCCCCTAGATGCCTCCAGAAAGGGTACGATGAAGGATCCAATCGTTGTTGACTCCTACGATGACTACCGTTACGTCGGTTGTACAGGTTCTCCAGCTGGTTCTCACACCATTATGTGGTTGAAACCAACTGTCAACCAAGTCGCCAGATGTTGGGAGTGTGGTTCCGTATACAAGTTGAACCCAGTCGGTGTTCCAAATGAACACGACCACCATTGATCAAACAAATACATCAAAAAATAAGTTTTTTGTTTTGTTTTTTATCCTATATTTAAAACAAATCTCTTATTAAATTATTATTATTATTTTTTTTATCAGTATAATTTATTCTTTTCTATATATATATAATTTTATTTAACATTCTACCACTAAAGAAAATACGAAAACTTTACCATTTTAATTAATTCCCTTGTAATGCTATTGGTATTGCATTTGATATCGTATTGTTAATGTCATTTTTGAATAGTCATATACGTAAGAGCACGAGCTTTACCGTATCGTTGTACACCTAAAATAGCAGGGTAAGGATCGCATTGAAAAAAAAATGTCCCCTTTTTTGGGGTCTCCCTTAATTTCCGGGTAAACTTAGATTTGGTAAGGGGGGGTAGAAAGAGTGTGTGGGGACGGGGAGGTGGTGAGGTGGTGAAAGGTGGAGGGGGGAAAGAAAAAATTCGCAAAGAGAAAAAATTAAAAAATTTTCTTTTTTTTTTTTTTTTCGTTGTTTGGATTTTATGGCCCTTAAAAAAAAAATTATAGAAGGAAAACAAGAACATTAAGGATTCTTTGAACACAAAGGGATATTCATTGTGAATTCTTAATAATTAAAAAGAAGTAAATCTTTTCTTGATTCTTGATCCAAAACTAGAGATAACAAGAGATAACAAGAGAGAGAGAAAAGGGATTATATAACAAAGTAATATACAACTGAGGTACTTGGAACTAGGAGGAAGAATAATTAAGAGAGAGAAAGAGACAAACTGGACAATAAGAAAAGAAACAGCAAATTATAAATAATGGCGCAAGACAATTTTGATTTCAAGTTTAGCCAATGCTTTGGTGATAAAGCCGATATAGTGGTTACTGAGGCTGACATTATCACCGCGGTAGAGTTTGACCATAGTGGTGACTTTTTGGCAACTGGTGATCGTGGTGGGCGTGTTGTGCTGTTTGAGCGTGGTAATGACAAGAAGCATTGTGAGTACAAGTTTTTGACGGAGTTCCAGAGTCACGATGCTGAGTTTGATTACCTGAAGTCCCTGGAAATCGAGGAGAAGATCAACCAGATCAAGTGGCTGAGACCTATAAACAAGTCGCATTTCCTGCTGAGTACTAATGACAAGACAATTAAGCTGTGGAAGGTGTATGAGAAGAACATCAAGCTGGTGTCTTCTAACAACTTGTCTGAGAACGTGAGACGGCGTTCTGGGGCCGGCGCAGCTAACAGCATCCTGTCGTTACAAGGGTTGAAACTGCCACAATTGTCTCAACACGATAAAATCATTGCAGCAGCACCTAAGCGTATCTATAGTAACGCTCACACTTACCATATAAACTCCATTTCGCCAAACTCCGATCAGGAGACCTTCATCAGTGCAGATGACTTGAGAATCAATTTGTGGAACTTGGATATCCCTGATCAGAGTTTTAATGTAGTGGATATTAAACCTGCTAATATGGAAGAACTTACTGAGGTTATCACCAGTGCAGAATTCCACCCACAGCATTGTAACTTGTTCATGTATTCAAGCTCTAAAGGTACTATAAAATTATGTGATATGAGACAAAACGCTCTATGTGATAATAAAACAAAGGTATACGAAGAGTATCTTGATCCAATGAATCACAACTTCTTCACTGAAATTACATCATCCATATCTGATATCAAGTTCAGTCCGAACGGCCGTTACATCGCATCCAGGGATTACTTAACCGTTAAAATATGGGATATCAATATGGACTCCAAACCTATTAAAACGATAAATATACATGAGCAATTGAAGGATAGACTAAGTGATACTTACGAAAATGATGCTATCTTTGATAAATTTGAAGTTTGCTTCAGTGGCGATAGTTCTAGTGTTATGACTGGTTCATACAACAACAATTTCATGATTTATCCAAACGTGGTGAAGGAGTACGATGACACAATTGCTGAAAGTAGCAGTGTATCTAATCCGGAAGAGACAGATAAAGAAGAAAATAGACTTTTCAACACGCAAAGGATTAATAAGAGTTCCTATAACAACAAGGCATCACAGAGCGAGAGCAAGAGTAGGGAAAGTGGCAGTAAGGGCTATGATGGTAATGCTGATGAGATCATCTTGCAAGCAGACAAATCTGCTTTCAGAAACAAGAGATTTGGGGCCATGAATTCCTCCGCTGCCGTCAAGAATAAAGACTGGGATGATGATATTGATTTCAAGAAGAGTATTTTGCATTTTTCATGGCATCCAAAAGAAAACAGCATTGCAATTGCTGCAACTAATAACTTATTCATCTTTTCTGCATTATAATTTCAATACTCGTACGCAATAAAAAATATAAATCGGAACTGTCATAGCTTTTGACTTCTATATTGTTGAGAATATAGTTTGGTATTATTGCAATAAGTTAACATAAAAGTTACAAAAAGAAAAAAATAAAATAAAATAAGAATTTAACTTCAGGTTTTTGATTGGTTTCGTATATTTTTACATTATTATTAATTCTTGCATCCAGATATGACGAGTAATTTTTTTTTTTATGATTGATGAAGTTATTATATTATTATTATTTTTTTTTTTTATTGTCTTTCACTTTTTCCCCCCCCCCCCCACCAATAATGATCTTTTTAGTTAAAACGTTTTAATTTTTTTCTTCCCTTCTATAATATCAACATTGAGAAGGAATTAGCAAATTGTTTTTACACTCATTTTCTACATATTACTTTTGTGATATAACATTCCATTATATAAATATTTTTAAAAACAAAAAAAATAAAAAAAAAATAATAAATAAAATAAAAAGACTATTTGATGTATTTTTATTTTTCAGAATATCAATTAAAAGAAAGGAATAAATTATTGGAAATAATAATAATAATAAAAAAATAAAGGAGGAAATAAAAAATAAAAAGGAAGCCAGTACAAGTAAATGTTTTGCTTTACTTAAAGTAAAACAGGGTACTGGTCCGTCACATGTATAGTTTGTATTACTTAATCATCTCTGGAAATGTGTCTGTTAACAACTGGGTTCCACCACAAGGTCTTGTCACCATCACCCCAGAAGAAAGGCTTGCTTCTGATATTCATAAATTCGTAGTCTCTTGGCCACTCGCTGTCTGGGACATGCGTCAAGTGTTTTCTGTGTTCAGCATGCTCCTTCTCAACAAAGTAAGTATTCACAGCGGTCAAGGCAATAGCTGGCAACGCAACAAATAGAGAAATCTTAACCCACATGTTGGTAGTACCAACAGCATGCTTTTCAGTAGCCTCTAGAGATTGCTTAAACGCCTTGGCAGCAGCCTCATTTGGCTTGCCGAAAGCTGGCTTCATGGCATGTGGAGGTAATGTGGCATATCTTCTTACAGCTTGTCTAAACATTATTGTTTATTCTTATTATTTAATTTTGTTAAACAGTTCTTTTGTAATAGATTGTTCTAGTTCTAGAAAGAAAGCATCCAAGTTTTTGCAACTCTTTATAAACAATGCAATTACTCGTTCTCGCTCTCGGATGTGTCGGTTGTGTCCCCCTTCCCTGCCCCCCATTCATCGGGCTCGCTCGAAGAGTCCAAAAACTTTTTTTTTTCTCTTTGAGCCAATCCCATCCCATCGCCTTGATCCTCGCACAGAAACACCCGCACAAAACACGTTCTACACAGGATTATTTCATTTTTCATTGGTTGTAGGTCACGTGTAGTAACTTATTTTAATATATTTATTATATTATTTAAAAGTTTTGAATTTATTTTATATTGCGATGGGAATATTCTTGTTTTCACTATTTATAGTATTTATCTTAAAAGTATTGTGACTTCGACATGACGCAGTTTTTTTTTTGATTCCATATTATATATAGAACAGAGGGCTTATTCATCCTCTTCCATGAGATGCTTCTTGATCTTTTTCTCTAATTTCTCTCTATCTCTCCGTTGTTCTTCTACCAGGTTCTCCTGTAGCAGTTCCTTGGCTCTCTCCACGTTCTTCTCGTCCGTGCTGGTGATGGTGAATTTCCTGTACTTGCTGTCGTCGTTGCCTTTGTCTCCGATAATGACCTTCGATCTGGTGAACTTACGTAAACTGACAAGTCTCTTCCCGGCTTTACCTACAAGTCTCCCTACATACTCCTCTGGGATGAGAATGATGTCAATGAACACATGCTCGTCGGAATCAGAGCCCTCAGTGTTGTGCCTCATTATAGGTTTCGATATAGGACTCGTACTGCGTTGCTTGTCCATCACTGGACTGGTTCCTGCATCACTGAGTGGCGACATAAGCGAGGTTGGTGAACGTATGTTTTTAGCATTACTACTACCATTAATATTATTATTGTTACTATTCACACTATGGTTGCTGGTGGAGGAATGTGTGCGAGTGTGGGTGTAGTTGCGATGGCCAGTACTGCTGCCTAGATCGTGGGAGTTCTCCAACTTTCCGTTTAACTTCGCAGATACCTTCACTGGTGATCTCAATGAATTGTTCTTAGAATCCTTATTTCTATTCCCACTACTGCTGTTGCCTACTCTGGTAGAATTAACGTTATTACTACTACTTCTTCCAAGGCCATTAGTACGATGGTTACCATTTACCTTCTCTTTATGGTCTGCTAGAGCACGGGAAGCCGCGCGGCTTCTAGGTTTTGCGACACGAGTACCATCTGAGGCTACATCATCGAAATTCTCGTAGTGCCCGCCGTTCTCAAGTTCGGAAGAGGAGTCATTATCATCAATGTCATTATTATTGTTGTTGTTGTTCTCCATGCTAGTTGGAGGACGGGTACGCTTTCGCTTCTTTGCATTGTTCTTATGAAGATGTGGTATGTAATTGATTGGTGGCGGTTTCGACGTTGGGTCTGGTCCACTTTCATATAAGATCAAATTGTTGATTTCAACCAACGCATCTACGATATTCTTCGTTAGACCCTCTACCTCTAGTACTCGATCGTCACTCTGTGGGAGTCTAAACCTTGAAGCCTTCATTCTGAGATCGAATTTCTCACGGAGGCCATCAATTCTTTTCCCTTCTTTACCAAAGACCTTGGACAGGTCGCTGTTGTTCACCAACATTCTGAAAAAACATAATTCTTTTAAGTCTTTCACAGTTTTGTAAAATTCTGGTTCTGCCGGAAACAGAAATCTATTCAAGTAATGGTTATCGTACTCCGTCACCGATTTCTCGAGTTGGCTCACAACCTTGGAGTCATGAAACATATTTAACAACGTGAACATTCCTAGTGACACGTCATTTACCGTCCCCGTGAGAGTAATGATGCAATCGCTATACCTCGAATCCTTCTCAGTCGCAGTAACTTCTAAACCTTTACCTCCCGATGAGATATGGCCCTGGACATTCTTGAAAGATAGCGTATCAATATCAACAGACTCTGTGTGTCTTACATTACTTTTCCACTTTGGGTATACACTCGTAATCGCATCTAGCTCCTCCTGAGAGTACAAACATCTTAACTGTATCTGAGTAGTCAAATCCATTATTTTTTTTTTTTTCAACCGCTTCGCTTTCTGTTTTCTGTTTCTTTTCCTTCTAGAACACTAAAAATAGATTTTCTTTATCTTGCCTTTTAAAGAACAGGTTGTCTTCCCTCTAGAGTATTTTCAATTCTCTATCAAATTTAGTTTCTTCCCTTCAATTCTTGTTCGAACGGGTACGAAAAAATGCTGTTTTAATTTTCCTTGTATTCCAGTTTTTCTTTTCTTTTCTCACACAAAAAAAATTACTTCGAACCTCAACAGAAAGTAATACGTCAGCTCTTTTGAATAATTTTTTTGTTGAAATGTGTTATTTTTAAATATCTTTTAAGTACCCTTAACCCATTGCCCCCAAAGAAAGTTAACAAAAATAAAAAAATAAAAATTGAGACCAGCGTGTCCCGTTCCAGCTTTTCGCAAAAAAAATTGTAAAAGGTAGTTTTGTACTAATGCCACGTGAACGTATATAGATATATGATTGCGATGGGGATGTGTGTTAATCGTATAAATAGTTGTTTGTTTTCAAAAAAGATATAAAGAGAAAAGATATTTTATTACAGGGAGTTATGTGTGATGATATAAGCTTTTTACATACCTTCTAGTTGTTTCATCAAATGGTCCTTCAATTCACCTTGGACGGTGGCGATGACCTCTCCGTCTCTTAGCAGGTACCCAGGCTCGTCGTTGTCCTTAAGTATCGTTGTGATCTTTCCGAGGTTGTCCTTACCGTAGTGCTTCTCTTGCTTCACCATGAACTCATCGTACCCTTTCTTAGAGGTCAATTCAACAGGGGCACTCTGTAAAAATGACCCCGTAGAGTGTGTAGTATCGTTATTACCAGTCTTATACATTTTTTTATTGTTTTTCTGTCTTTGTTCAATACGATTATATCAATTATAATATTAGTAAAAACCTCCCTTTATATCTAAATCAAAAAATTACTAAAAAACTCATCGATCCCTCATCCCCCCCCCACCGCCCCTTTCTCTAAACACCCCCCCCCACTCCCCACAATAAAAAAAATTTAACAAAGAGATCTACATTCTTACGTGTTGTGTGATGGTACATCACATGCTATATCGTTATATTGTATATACAAATATACGATAAATACACCTGACAGTCACGTACAGACGTATATTGCTGGATACGTACACTTTCACATGACTGTAGTACACAATAACATGATTATGTGACGTACGTTATGATAATTCCGGGGGGTTTTGGGAGGACGGCAAGGGCAAGGGCGACAGGGCATAGCAGGGCAGGGAGGGTGAGAGAAGTGGGATGGTCACAGTGAGAGAGCGAGAGAGTGAGGGTGAAGGAAGAGAAGGAAGGGGGGGAGCCTAAAGTAAACAACAAAAACTTTTTTAAATTAAACAAAAAGGGCCTCTTTTAAAAATAATGATTGTTTTTGTACTTTAATATTTTATTGAAAAAGAAATTTGGATTTATTAAATTGGTTATTAATTTAATCTAAGATAACAACAAATAAATAAAATAAAATAAAGGAAAAAAATGTCTTTGAGTCGTGAGGATAGTGTCTTTTTGACTAAGTTGGCTGAACAAGCTGAGAGATATGAGGAGATGGTCGAGAATATGAAGAATGTTGCCTCTGCTGGCCAAGAGTTGAGTGTCGAGGAGAGAAACTTGTTGTCTGTTGCCTACAAGAACGTCATCGGTGCTCGTCGTGCCTCCTGGAGAATCGTGTCCAGCATTGAGCAGAAAGAAGAGACTAAAGAGAACTCGGAACACCAGATTAAGTTGATTAGAGACTACCGTGTCAAGATTGAAGGAGAGTTGACTAAGATCTCTGACGATATCTTGTCTGTGTTGGACAAGCACTTGATTCCTTCTGCCACCTCCGGCGAGTCCAAGGTTTTCTACTACAAGATGAAGGGTGACTACCACCGTTACTTGGCTGAGTTCTCCCAAGGCGATGTCAGAGAGAACGCTACAAAGGCCTCTCTAGACGCCTACCAAAAGGCCTCCGAGATCGCCACTACCGAATTGCCACCAACTCACCCAATCAGATTGGGTCTAGCCTTGAACTTCTCCGTGTTCTACTACGAAATCCAAAACTCCCCAGACAAGGCTTGTCACTTGGCCAAGCAGGCCTTCGACGACGCTATCGCCGAGTTGGACACTTTGTCCGAGGAATCTTACAAGGACAGTACCTTGATCATGCAATTGCTAAGAGATAACTTGACCTTGTGGACCTCCGACATGTCTGAAGCCGAAGAAAAGAATAACGAAGAGTCCAAGTAGAAATATAAAAAAAATATACCTCCTCCTCTTTTAAATTTAAATAATCTACCTTGTTTCTCTCTTTTTTTTTTTTTTTACTTCACCCATATCCCCTTTCTTTTCTTTTCTCTATATATATATATAAATATTTTCTATATAATATGAATTAATTTCAATAAAAAAAAACAACCATTACTTTCTTAAGCAAGTGCTACTACCACTACTTATCTTGACTGATTGCAGGGCTTGGAGACATTCTCCCATTGTTGCTATTAGCTTTATTTTATTTCATTTCGATTTAAACAATAATACTGAATGCAGTTTACTCAGAACATCCCGTAGAAAACCCGATTTTTCCTGTGCTTTTTTTTTTTTTTTTTCAATTTTCAATTTTTTTTTGGTTTCTCTCGAGCAAAAGGGATTTTTCTTAATTTTTGGACCCTTAAAAAGAAATTTATTAAACTATTTGTTAAAATTTCAATATTTTTGAACATTGAGATTTACAAAGAAAGGGTTAAAGATTCACAAAGATTACCAGCAATGGCATCCCCACAACAGATTATTAAAATTATTAACTTGGCGCTTGGAGGCACTACGACATTGGCCAGTTTGAGTCAATTGACCTATATATTCAGCAGATTTAATGTGTTTCTTTTGGGTGTGTACTCCCTGCTACTCTCGATCCCGATTGTCTACCTCGAATTCAAAGTTCCACCAAATTTGCACAGATTCGTATCCTCATACTTCAGTTTCTTGGGGAGAGCCGCTATTTTCTTCTTGCTGAGTGGTATGACTGCGTTCGGTGGGGCTTTCAAGATTATTAACTCTTTACTACTGTTCTTCGCAGGTTGTGCGTTTGTGTTTATCCATGTCTCAGCAATTATCGACGAGCCTGATAACTTCAAGGGCCAAGGTGCCTCAATCTCAATTGGTGATGACCTTGACGATGAAGATGACGTTATCTAAACAAATATTTTGTTTTTCAATATTCTATATCAAAAATAAAAAAGGTGATTTTTTTTTTCTGTTTAATATATTATAATATATTATTTTCTATTATACACTTGTGGAAAAAGAAAGAAAAGATATCTCTTTCTGTTGTTCTTTAATTAACTTATATAATTATGCCAAAAAGAAGGATATATGTCTTGTTTTAGTTTGTTTGTTTGTGGGAAAATATATGCCGGATGATGCTTTGGGTTCTCTTATATCTCCATTGCATCACCTTGAGCAGTGGCGTTTAGTTTCATTGGTTGGGTTTCTCTCATCATAATACCGAATCTCTTGTCCTTGGCCAATGTAGCCAACTCGAAAATACCTTGAACAGTAGGGTCAGCAGAGTTCAACTCACGGGTAGAATGAACCCAACTTGGTTGAGCGGTCTTAGAACCACCAGTTAGTCTCAACAACTCTGGCTTGTCACTAACACTCACATCGCTACCACAAAGAAGAACCGTACTACATTCACGAGCAACTGGTAGGTTAATGACTTCTCTGGAAGAGTTCATTAGCGATTTCAGTTTGATACCAGAAATCCCAAGCTTTGGAAGCGGTATCTCGTGACCAGGCAGTGTCAATGCAGCAGCGGCATCGTAACTTAGAGCACCATTTGGATTTGTAGAATTCAAAATGTGATCCCATGGAACCCACTTGGCGATTTGGATTGGAGTCTCTACACATAGATAGTTATTGGTGATTTCATTCATACCAAGTCTGAATGACTTTAGGTCCTTCTTAACCTCCTCAGCCTCAGCTGGGTCCAAAGTAGATAGTGGGAATTCAGAGGACAGGTGACTTAGTTTCAATGGGTAAACACCACCTTTGTCGATCTTTGAAAGTAATTGTCTAGCAGTCTTCAGCTTTAAGGTATAACTTTGAGCATAATCTCTGACGTAGGCACCTGATCTAGCGATCAATTGGTTTTTCTTGTGAGACTTACCGGTGTAAGCATCAACAGTTTCCAATGTGATTAGACCCTTCTTTGGGCAGTCTGATAATGGACATAGCTTCAAATCGATCAAGTAAACTTCACCAGCCTCAACTGAGAAATCATCGGATGGGATAGCTGAAGAAGCAGCATGCTTGTTTTGGTTGTTGGAGATGATGACGTCTTTTACTTCGGTGTTGGCCAATAGATCAGCTTCTTGGTGAGATTCAGTCCAGACAACACCCTTGTAATCTCTTTCTGCAACAATACCTTCATTTTGACCAGCCAAGAATCTTCTAACTCTACGAACTCTGGAACCTGGAATAACAGCACAGTTGTAAGCTCTGGCGATAGTGTCTACCACGTTTCTAATTTGATGGCCAGTGACATTGTTTGTATTAGAATTCTTCAAAGAGACTGGAAGCTTTTCTGGAGTCAAACTACAAGCCAAAAGAGAAGCAATAGATTCGGAGGCAATGTGTGCAGCTGCAATGGCATCTGCCTTGGTACCCAAAAGTGGGCCAGTTGGCTTAGTGTTGGTTTCATCAGTTGGGTAGATGACCATAGTGTGGGTGGCTTGAGAAGTGTAACCGTCGATGTGACAACCTAGAGAGATCTTTACAACATCACCTTGTCTCAAAATACCAGAGACAGAAGAAGCAAATTGTGAGTTTTCGTCAGTGTTGTTATTCCACTTCTTGATATTTTCACTGTCATCGACTTCTGGACACCAACCGCTAGCTACAGCATCGACATCGATCATAGTTGGCAAAGCAATACCTCTTTCATTAACCTTGTTCTTATAGTACTGTTCCAATCTGTTGATAATAAAAGAATCGGTCAACAAACATAGCTCGGCAATGCTTAGAGGTTGAACCTTCTTGTAATGATAGATATCGTTAATCAAATCAGTAAGGAATTTCAAAGCAGTCTGTACAATTTGACCACTGGTTCTATACTTGTCCAAGACGGACTCTTGCATAACATTCTTATCTTTCAGAAGAATCTGAGTATCCTCGTTAGAAACAGCTAAATCCATTATTTCACTTTTATTGTTCTGTTCTTTTTAATTTCCTTTGGTATTTTGCTTCTATTTCTTATATTAATTTCTTAGAAAAGTGTAACAATAAAGAAAGCCCAGATTAGTATCTTATTTCAACAATTGAAGGATCAAATGAATTAATTATAGAAAATAATTAACCAAAAATACTCATTATAACATATATGTATGTACTCTTGAATGTCTAAGCTCATCGCGATGGGCATCGCTAAAAAAAAATTCAAGAAAATTTTTTTTTTCAAAAATTTTTCTCACACATTACCCGGATTTATCATGTGACATAATTGATCTTGCAATCCGTTCAAAGGTATGTAAAATAGTTCTAATTATAAATTCAGCATTAAGTTTATTTATTATATTTTAAAGAAACTAGTTGAGTTTTAGATATTTATATATACGTAACTTATTCATCTAAAATAATTTAAATACAGGGTTTTGGCTAGTCAAAAATATGCATTTATATATATAACATTGTTTCTTTCTTTTTAAAAATATTATATTTTGTAGGTTCTGGATTAATTGGATCCAAAACAAGAAAACGGACAATAATTTCTAAATAGAAGATAAAAAGTTTTGTAGTAAAGGTTTATTACGAGATTTTTGTTCATTTTAGTCTTCTTATCACTGGTCAAATATGCATTGGGTAAAACCTCTAGACACAAGTTGTTGTTTTTGAGGTTTCAGCTTTTCGTTATACTGTATATAAATAGTTATTTATTGGTAATCTAACAAATAAAAAGCATCATGTCTAAGTAATATTTAGATTACTTATTTAATTGAAAGGACTATAAACAAAAGGAAATGTTTAGTAGGTGGCAGAAAAAGAAGAAGAAATCTGATGAGCCAAGCTCAATTGAGTCATCGGTTGAATACTGTTTTATTAAGTCGGAGAAAAGGTCATTTGTGACCAATAGTTGTACCTTATGTGATGAATTGATAGCCGCTAAGTCTGACAATGAAAAAATTGTGGAATTGGAATGTACACACCTCTGTCATTACGACTGCCTGATGCTTTTTGCCGATAGTACGTCTCTTCCCGTATGTACTCACTGTCACCAATATAGACATAAAGAAAATGAATGTGTTCCTATAGAAGAGCATATAAAGGACCGTCTAATATCTAAATATTTATTGAATCGTCAAAATTCTTTAGATCCACCAAAATCTCAACAAAATTTTAGGAAGACTCTGATTAATCGTAGTAGACCCGAAACTTCGTCATCATCCGCTTCTCTCAACATAGAAACTAGTCAAAAGCCGTTTAATTACGGTAGTTCCAAAAATGGTAACAGCGTAGCACACTATCCTTTACCATTGGTTAGGACTTACTTCATTGACTGGTTACTGAATGAGATGATTAGTCGGACACCAATTGAACCATGGAAACTTGATGATTCGTTTGGGCTATTGAGGCTTGTCGACATAATGCAGGTATCAATTGATTCACCAAATAGTTATACTAACGTCATTTGTATGCTATTCGAAAGGGTTCTAGTCGTTATAAGCGTTAAGGATGATTATATGCTAATGCAACAAACCACATCTCTTGATATCACTGGATTTGTAGCCAAAGATATAAGATTATTCTCTTTACTGTTGAAAAATCAAAGAGCAAATACAGTTATAGGTACCGTTATGGCATTAACAACAGAAGAACTAAGTCTTGATTATTTTGAAAACACATTGGAAGAGAACAGGAATTGTGAACTTTACCTAAAAAGTTGCTCGCACAAAATAGAAATAATTCAAAAATGGATTGTGGGATTTTTAAATAGAGGTATCGTATTCGATCAAGACAATATAACATCCACATGTTCATATTTACCAATAATGAAGAATTCAAAAACTGACAATGCTATATTGGGACTATTTCGTTCAAATAAAATTATCGAAATGGGGTCCTTGAACAATGCACATCACAGCATTATTTTCAAGAGAAGTATTAATGTCACAAACCTTTCAAACAACAAGGAGTCTATAATTGATACCATGAATACAACGATAAGTTCGATATTATCCCTCAAGAGAGAGAGGCCATCTAATATTGTAATGCTACTCCAACTTGATGTCAACAAGATTTTGGAAGATGGATCATTAAATATAATAATAAATACACTAAAAGCGGTAAAATTAAAATATCCCGACTTTCTAGTTGTGGTATTAAACAAGTACATGCAAGTTCAAATTATGAAACTTATCTCAAATTTGGATTTAGGTAGTTTGGGCCATACAGCAAACGGTAATGAAAATTCGCCTTTAAATATTCAGTTAATTAAGGAAAGCCTTTTCGGTGTTAATGAGATTGATAACGTTGCTGTAGTAGCTGTGTCAAATTGCAGTATGGATAAAAATACATGTTGTTTATATTCTAACTTTAAACCCTTTGTTTCAAAGGGAAGGAAGAGGCCAAATGAATTAAAAATAAAAGTTGGCTACTCAAATAATGACTATAGCGACCAGATTAATGAACTGGTTGAGATCGAAAATTGGAACTTTTTACTAGAAACATTATGCTATAGTTTTAGTCTCGATTTCGACGATAATGATGAGTGTTACGATGATAAATCCTCCTTTGGTGATAGTGAAAGCTTATCCGATACAACTTCTATTTCTGCGGTTGAATCAATAACAACTTTGGATATTGTTTCCCCGTTCATTTACGACCGGATCCAAATATGAAATAATAATAAGCTTGAAGAAAACTATTTTTTGTTAACATAAAGTTAGCATCACAAGCTGTAAGGATTGTTCTTTTCCATTAAAAAATAGCACAATGAAGTTGATAATGTCCATAAGAAAATTTATAATAGAAAAAAGTATTAGTGCAAAATCATAATTTTAATTTAGGTACATTATTTATAATAATAAATAATTTCAAAGTCCTAATAGTAATCATCAAAGTCAAATCTATAAGGCATGAAAACGGGAGCAACTACAGTCCAACCATAAAGAGCGTAGCAAAACCAGGCACTAACGATTTTAACCCAAGAGTAAAAATATGTTCTACCCACAGGAACGAAGTCACCAACGTCATCATGAGTTACATTTATTGTTAATAAGATAGCAATCCATTGAGTAGCCAGGAAAAATATGATATGAAATAGTGAGTAGTTGTATTGTGTACCATTAATCTCATCATCATTATTATCCATACTTAAATCTCTGTTGTTCGCCATGGATGGTGTAGCTCCTAACCAACTATTATCATACAAAGCACTTTCTGGTAAAGAACCTTCCTCCACAGCTTGTTTGATTGCTTCGTATCTTAGTTGGTTTCTGGTTTGACCCTCCAGTCCATCATATTCAATTTCGTCAGGCAAATAAATAGGACCATTGTTGTTAGAGCCTTGGAAGGCACTGTTAGCTGCAGCTCTGGTTGTAGTGTATGCGATAGCTACAAATGTAAATATAGAGCCTAAGATGACACTAGCTTTTCTAGTACCGTTTGTACGAACCAATGGGTTGCACATTTTATCATCTGGTTCAGATGCCATGGCACTCATTGTTAAGTAGGTACAGTAAAATGCAACCATGCTACTTTGGGCCAAACCACTTTTTGGGTTTGCCTCTTGAACTTTTGGATGGATTGATATTATCAGTGTTAGCAAAGTCAGAAGAATATTAATTGTGATTGCAATTTTGTTCATGTTGCAGTTATCGTGACAGAAAAAATAATACATTACCATTGTCATTACTATGGAACAAGTGTACATTACTGCTGTGCCAGCTACCAGAAAGTTCTTCCAAAAATTTGAATTCTCATCCTCGAGCTCTACATGGTAAACACATGTTTCGGCCCATTCGTGGGCAAAATCGACCAACAATATCAGACCAACAATGATGAAAACAGAACCACTAGGAACGGAGACCCATTTTGAAAAGAATATGTAAAAATTGTTTGGGATGAGGAAGGAGACGATTATTAATATAATGTAAGCCAAAAATTTCAAAGTCCACCACGAATTCTGAAGCGTTGCTCTTATATCCTTTGTAGTTTTAACATTTAATAATGAGCCAGCCAATATTAGATGAAAGATACCCAGTGCAAAGTTTAGTCTATGCACTGTGAAGAACCCGCATTCCCCTGTTGCAGAGCATGATCGCCCGGGAAATATGAATGCCTTATTTGCAGATAAAGATATCCACGATATCAGTGAATTCAACAATAACCATATCGCATAAAGTAACCTGGTACCCAAGGAGGAAGATCCCAGCGTGGAAGCCATATTTGAAAGCAGGTTTGAACAGCATCCACCAAGACATGACATCGCAAATGTGCTTGCCATGCTGATAGGGAGAGACACAATAGCACCCATTTTTTTCTTATTTTTATATTGTTTCTTGATTTGTTATAAATTGATAGTAATAGTGTTGAGTTTTCTATTTCTTATTGACCAAGTGAAAGTAAACTTTTACTTACATGTTATCGTCATTCCCTCCTTTTGTGAAGAAGTGATCAAAAATTAAATTAGGAAAATTCGTGCCTTGTAATGTAAAAAGAGTCATCTCTAATCAAGGACTATCTACATAGATACAGAATAGTATATATATAGGCCATATGTAGAACCATCAATGCATGTTGTATTTAGTTTATGTAAGTTGAAAATCCATCTCAGGACTTTCACACCCAGAGCCATTTTTATCTTGGGTTTGTTACTTTAGATATAGAGTCAGGGACACAGTTCTCCATAATAGCTCCTATCTCTTCCCCAAATCCTTCAAAACATATTGATCTAATACGGAGGTGGGGAGGTACCTTGTTTCCGTGTTGTTGCATTTCCATGAAATTTCAAAAAAAGTAAAAAATAGAAATGCTTTATTTGTCTAGAACATTACTTGAAGACATCAGGTTATTGATATAATCCTTCAAGTTTTCGTTCTCTTGTTCTAACTGGTCACACAACTTCCTCTGCTCCATTGTTCTGTTCCAAAGCAGATCAAGGGTATCCTTCAGTAGCTTCGTCTCTTTAGTCAAATCGTCATGACCTTCACGGTTCTCAACCTTATCCATGCTAAATTGGGTAGTACAGTAATGTTTTGAAGTAGTAAAGAGATGTTTCAAGTATTGTTTTGATCCAGTTCTTCTCTTTTAATCCTTTCTTCAGCAGCTCTCTCTTTGTTCTTCTTCTTCCAAAGCATCATATTTCTCCGTATATTATGATACATTTTCGACCAAAAAGTAAAAAATATAAAAATAAATGGTCTCTAGCGGGATCGAACCGCTGATCCCCGCGTTATTAGCACGGTGCCTTAACCAACTGGGCCAAGAGACCATATCAGAGTTGTTAAGATGTGCTAGATACTGATCTTTTACTGTCCTGCACTTGCTTTTCTACAGAATGGAATGGGGGTGTGTGAGAGCACATGCACCCAAGGACAATGTCAAAGCATCCAACTCGTGATGCAGAAACTCTGCCTTCGAACCAACGCTCTGTGGTGTTGTAGAACTTCTCTGTGATGTAGAACTCCTCTGTGTCCCACTGTCTCTCTCTCGCTCTGTGTGGGTCGATGCCCACGATGCCCTGGGCTGACTAAGCACAGTCGGGTCACCATTTTTCATTTTTTTTCAATTTCTGGGAGATGGTATAATATCAAGGGCTCTTATTATATTTTTACAATCTGGGGGCATAGTGGCAAATAACTAATATCTAAGGAGAAGTATTAAGGTATAATAACATTAAATAAAGGTGGTAGTTAAGGATGGAGCACTTCTCGCTGCATACTTCAAGCAATGGTACTATACCACACAACCCTACTATACCACATAATGGTACTCTAGCTGATTGGGCTTGTAAATGGTGTAAATTCCCGGAGGGTTTCGAGCCTATCTCGTTCTATGGCGACTTCACGATATGTTTTCTTGACGGAGTAGTGCTGAACGTGGTGGCAATGTTCATGTTGGTGTTCGGTACGCGGTCCCTGTGGAGACTGTGCACTATGAAGCACCCGGGCATCAAGTATAGAAGAAACTGGCTGATCATCGCGAGGATCGCACTGGTGTTGCTGCAGATCGTGTTCGTGGCAATGGCCAGTCTCTCTGTGCCCAAGCACAAGACCGTGGACGCTACGCTGATCTCTCAGTACACTCTAACGCTGTTGTCCCTGTTCGTGGCGGTGTCCCTGCACTGGATTGAATACCACAGAATGAAGGTCGCCAACAGTGTCATCTTGTTCTACTGGTTCTTCGAGGCCATCGGAAACACTATGAAGACCTTGAATTTTTTGGTTAGACACACATATGAAGGTCAATGGGAACAAGGACATACAATCTTTATCTTCACTCTGTTCCAAGCAATCAACGCCGTTGCCATCTTGTTGCTAGAGGCCCTGCCAAACAAGCCAATTAAGTCGCATGAGGATATCCACGGCCATCTAAGCAGGAGAAAGGAGAACCCTTACGACAGCGCAAACATCTTCTCTAGAATCTCTTTCACCTGGATGTCAGGGTTGATGAAGACCGGTTATGAGAAATTCTTGACTGAAACTGATCTGTACAAGTTGCCAAAGAGCTTTAACAGCGGCGGTTTGACTTCTCAATTCAACGAAAATTGGGAAAATGAACTGAAACACAAGGCTAATCCATCCCTGGTGTGGTCACTTATCAAGACATTCGGGTACAAAATGTTGATTGCCGCATTCTTGAAGATTATCCATGACATTTTGGCGTTTACTCAACCACAACTGTTGAAAATCCTTATTAGGTTTGTAACTCAATACAACGAACAAAGAGACAACGATGAATATATTGTCATTGACAGAAACTTGCCAATCGTTAAGGGTTTCTACATCGCCTTCGCAATGTTTGCAGTTGGTTTCACCCAAACCTCTGTGTTGCACCAATACTTCTTGAACACCTATAACAGTGGTATGAACTTAAAGAGTGCCTTGACTTCTATCATCTACCAAAAATCTTTGGTTTTGTCTAATGAAGCCTCAAACACTGCTTCTACCGGTGACATTGTTAACTTAATGAGTGTTGATGTCCAGAAATTGCAGGATCTAACTCAATGGATTCATTTGGCTTGGTCTGGTCCACTACAAATTGTCTTATGTTTGATCTCTTTGTACAAGCTGCTAGGTCACTCAATGTGGGTCGGTGTTGTCATCTTGATAGTTATGATTCCAGTCAACTCTTACTTAATGAAGATTCAAAAGGGTTTGCAAAAGTCCCAAATGAAATTCAAGGATGAGAGAACCAGAGTTATTAGTGAAATTTTGAACAACATCAAGTCCTTAAAGCTTTATGCTTGGGAACAACCTTACAAGGAGAAGCTGGAAACCGTTAGAAATGAAAAGGAATTGAGAAATTTGACGAAATTGGGTGTTTATATGGCCTGTACTAGTTTCCAATTCAATATTGTCCCATTCTTGGTTTCTTGTTCAACTTTTGCCGTTTTCGTTTACACTGAAGACAGAGCATTGACCACAGATCTAGTTTTCCCAGCTCTAACTCTATTCAACCTATTGTCTTTCCCATTAATGGTTATTCCAAACGTATTAACTGCTGTCATCGAGTCTTCTGTTTCAGTTAACAGATTGTTCAACTTCTTGACTAATGAAGAATTGCAAAAGGATGCTGTTCAACGTTTACCAAAGGTTAAGAATATTGGTGATGTTGCAGTTAATGTTGGAGATGATGCCACTTTCTTGTGGAAGCGTAAGCCAGAATACAAGGTCGCTCTAAAGAACATTAACTATCAAGCCAGAAAAGGTGATCTATCATGTATCGTTGGTAAGGTTGGTTGCGGTAAGAGTGCCTTCTTACAATCACTCTTAGGTGACTTGTTCAGAGTCAAAGGTTTTGCTACAATTCACGGTAGTGTGGCGTATGTTTCCCAAGTTCCATGGATCATGAATGGTACTGTTAGAGAGAATGTTTTATTTGGTCACAAATATGATGCTGAGTTCTATGAAAAGACTATTAAGGCTTGTGCGCTAACAATTGATTTGGCTACCTTAGTTGATGGTGACCAAACTTTGGTTGGTGAAAAGGGTATCTCTCTTTCTGGTGGTCAAAAGGCTCGTTTATCTTTGGCTAGAGCTGTTTACGCTAGAGCTGATACCTATTTGTTGGATGATCCACTGGCTGCTGTTGATGAACACGTTTCTAGACATTTGATTGATCATGTTCTTGGTCCAAAAGGTTTGCTACACACTAAGACCAGAGTTTTAGCAACGAATAAGATATCTGCTCTGAGTGCTGCTGACACTATTAC
Source organism: Nakaseomyces kungkrabaensis (assembly GCA_030556385.1). Lineage (NCBI taxonomy): Eukaryota > Fungi > Ascomycota > Saccharomycetes > Saccharomycetales > Saccharomycetaceae > Nakaseomyces > Nakaseomyces kungkrabaensis. The sequence goes on along the minus strand of JAKTPY010000021.1, from coordinate 67,202 downwards.
TTTATTGGAGACTGGTGAGATTACCCAACAAGGTTCATATGAAGATGTTAAAAAGGACAGTGACTCTCCATTGGGTAAGTTGCTAAGTGAATTCGGTAAGAAAGACACTGATAAAACCACCCTTGAATCTGATTCATCAGCCGTTTCTATCAACGAAAGAGAAGCTACTGTTCCATTGGAAGATGAATTGAAAGAATTGAAGAAATTGGAAAACTCTACTACTCTCGGTACTGATGCAGGAAGTTTGAGAAAGGCCAGTGATGCTACATTAAGAAGTATTGATTTTGATGATGATGAAAACACTAGAGAACACCGTGAACAAGGTAAAGTCAAGTGGGATATCTATTTGGAGTATGCTAAGGCCTGTAACCCAAGGTATGTTTGCTTATTTATAGTCTTCATCATCTTGTCTATGTTCCTATCCGTTATGGGTAACGTTTGGTTGAAGAGATGGTCTGAAACTAACACTCGTTACAACTCAAACCCACACGCTATGCGTTACTTAGCTATTTACTTTGCATTGGGTGTTGGTTCTGCATTCTCTACTTTGACCCAAACTATTATCCTATGGATTTTCTGTACCATTCACGGTTCCACCTACTTGCATAACTTGATGACTGCCTCCGTCTTGAGAGCTCCAATGTCATTCTTTGAAACAACACCAATTGGTCGTATCTTGAACAGATTTTCTAATGATATTTACAAGGTCGATTCTATTCTTGGTAGATCCTTTTCCCAGTTCTTTGTCAACACTGTTAAGGTTCTATTTACAGTTGGTGTTATTACATTCACTACTTGGCAGTTCCTTTTCATCATTATTCCACTTGGTATCTTCTACATCTACTATCAACAATACTACTTAAGAACTTCCAGAGAATTGCGTCGTTTAGAATCTCTAACTAAGTCTCCTATCTTTTCTCATTTCCAAGAGACCCTAGGTGGTTTGGCTACTATTAGAGGTTATGCTCAACAGGAGAGATTTGCGCACATCAACGAGTGTCGTGTTGATAACAACATGAGTGCTCTTTACCCAAGTATCAATGCCAACCGTTGGTTAGCCTATAGATTGGAGTTTATTGGTTCCATCATTATTCTAGGTGCTGCTACTTTATCAATCTTTAAGTTGAAGCAAGGTACAATGACAGCTGGTATGATTGGTCTTTCTTTGAGTTATGCCTTGCAAATTACACAGACATTGAACTGGATTGTTAGAATGACTGTTGAAGTTGAAACCAACATTGTCTCCGTTGAAAGAATCAAGGAATACGCTGAGCTGAAGAGTGAAGCACCATTAGTTATTCCAAGCAATAGACCACCACAAGAGTGGCCAAGTGCTGGTGAGATCAAGTTCGAGCACTACTCTACTCGTTACAGACCAGAGCTAGATTTAATTCTAAAGGATATCAATCTACATATCAAGCCAAAGGAGAAGGTGGGTATTGTTGGCCGTACAGGTGCTGGTAAGTCCTCCTTGACCCTAGCGCTTTTCAGAATTATCGAAGCCGCTTCAGGCAGGATAGTCATTGATGGTGTCCCAATCAATGAGATTGGTTTGTACGATCTAAGACACAACTTGTCTATCATTCCACAAGACTCTCAAGTGTTTGAAGGAACTATCCGTGAGAACGTTGATCCTACCAACTCTTTTACAGACGCTGAAATCTGGAGAGCTCTAGAACTATCCCACTTGAAGGATCACATTCTACAAATGAGCGGTGATGGTCTAATGACAATGCTAACTGAAGGTGGTGGTAACTTAAGTGTAGGTCAGAGACAGCTAATGTGTCTGGCAAGAGCACTACTGGTTCCTTCCAAGATCCTAGTCCTGGACGAAGCCACTGCTGCGGTTGACGTCGAGACAGACCAAGTCATTCAAGAAACAATCCGTACTGCATTCAAGGACAGAACAATCCTAACTATTGCACACAGAATTAACACCATTATGGACAATGACCGTATTATCGTCCTTGACCATGGTAAGGTTGTCGAATTCGACACACCTCAAGCATTACTAAAGAACGAAGAATCTATTTTCTACTCTTTGACAAAGGAAGCAGGTTTAAGCCATTGAACTACTTTTTTTTTCTCTTCTTCTTCTTTTTTTTTTATCAAAAATACATATGCAATTTGTTAACTTAATTCGGTAATAGTAAATAAAGAAGAGAAGAAATAAAAAAAAAATCATATCTTAGTCAACGCAAACCCTCTTCAAAATATCATACAAAAAAAATAAAATAAAATAAAATAAAAAAATTTATGTTATTGTTTAGTATTATTATAGATATATAATTCAATATTTTCTTTTTCTTTTTGACCCAATTAGGAAATATTGCGTCTTGTCAAAGAAAAAAGACGTCATTTTTAACAAATGTTTCTGCTTGGATTGTGAAGTAAAAGGAGAGGCACATCCCCCCGCGGACGCCTTCAAAAATTGGCATTCTTTTTACTTGCTGGCAATAATAATAAATTAATAAAAACTAAGAGAGACCCTGTTATTAAAATACCCTGGAGCACACACAACACACCGTACGAAAACGGCAGCCGTAACAACACAATGGGGAAAAATAGTTCTGTAAAAACTACGTCATTTTCTATATATCTTTTTTCTTTTCATTACAAAACTTACCCTCTCTGCAATGTACATCATTTTGTACAGTTAATAATGTTTTCAAATTGACATTGTTGTAGTTGATCTCAGATTTAGCAACATCCAGGAACAAAACATGAACCCTCCTTGAATAAACAAACAATCACTGGGTACGGTATGAGCTAAGAATTTGGTAATTTTATCAAAAAAATGAAATAAACAAGCGTGACCCGGATATAGTGCTGGATTTTCATGTTTACATATTACCGAATTCGGATATCTACACACCATCTGGTGCACACCTCCTTTTTTTTTTTTGGAATATTTCTGGCTTCGCAGATTTTGTTGGGTTGGTGTTTCAAAGACCCTCTCTTTCCAAATACAGCAAAAACGCACAACAGTCATTGTGGACCCCTCCCCCGAGGAAATAAAAATTTTTCCCTCAAAACTTGTCTGTGTGCACCCTGTCTCCCCCTATCAAAATTCACGATACGCGATAAATGCATTCCAAAATAGGAAGTTTTTCTTACTTCCACCCGTTTTTCATTTTTTTTCTCTCCCCTCTGAGCGTGTGACTCCTGTTGTTTATCGGCTGACCTAAAGAAATGGGCGTACCACTAACACGCTTCATTCACATTTTCGAAGAAATTTTTCCCATTCTTCTTTACCTACCTTCCTATTTCGGCTAACGCGGGATATATCTCTGTGGTAACTTTTCTGTGGTGCAAGGCAAGAAAACAACCCCTCCCACGAAATCCTAGGCACGACAAAACCCGAAAGAAAGACAAGGAATGCTAAGAGGGGGGGGGGAACGGGACGTTCAAAGAAGAGGAGAGAGAGAGAGGGGAGGGAAGGGAAAGCAGCAATGGGAGGGTGAAGAACGCTGGGCACGGGGGGTGGGAAAAAAAAAATTATTTCTCTCTTTCCTAAAATGGATTTGTATTTTACTACTAAAAAAAGCAGGCAAAGAAAAAAAACATTTACAAAACAAAAAACTCGATCTACCAGAAGGAAAAAAAAAAAGTGGAAATCAAAACACACTGCAGAGAAAGACATGTACATGCAGGACAAACACGAGCAAAATAAAGAGATAACGAAGAATCAGCTGTAGTGGAGATAGGGCATCGCAAATGGGTTTTTTTATTTTTCTTCTTGCTTCTATTTTCTGAACCCAAAGAAAAAAAAGTGACAATTTTTTATTTGTCACTCAGAACACACTGTACAAATCAAAAAAAGAAAAAAACCAAATCAAGAAAATATAAACAAAAGAAAGCAACAATAAAGGAAAAGAAATACTTCTAAAATTAACAAACAAATCAAAAACGCAGTTAATACCGAGCAGAGGAGGAGGGAAAACATAAACAAAAGAAAGGAAAGACAAACAAGAAAAAAGCAAGAGAAGTAAAAAAAAAAAAACCAAAACAAAACAATCTTATCGAGCAACACCAGGGATAGAGAAAAAAAAAATAGGTATATAAGGATGTCGTTTACATTTCATGAGAAAATGTTTTTTCCCTTTTCCTTTATTTATTATTTTTTATTATAGAATAAAATAACCAAGTACTAAAAACTAAAAACAACTTACACTCGCTTTCTATAATAAAAAATGCAATTCTCTACTGTCGCTTCCGTTGCTGCCGTCGCCGCCGTCGCCGTTGCTCAATCTAACGTCACCACTGCTACTGAGACTCAACACTCTACTACTTTGGTCACCATCACTGACTGTGAAGAACACATCTGTTCCGAACGTGTCTCCCCAGCTTGGGTTTCTACCGCTACCGTCACCGTTGACGACATCGTCACTGAAACCACCACCTGGTGCCCAATCTCCGAAGAGATCTCCAAGCACAACTCTACCACTGCTCCAGCTCCAGCTCCAACTACTGAGAAGCCAGCTCCAGCTCCAACCACCGAAAAGCCAGCTCCAGTTGCTAACACTACTACTACTGCTGCTAAGCCAACCACTGAGAAGCCAGCTCCAGCTCCAACCACCGAAAAGCCAGCTCCAGCTGCTCCATCTTCTTCCAAGAAGGAAACCACTACCACCACCAAGTTCGTCCAAACCACCACTTTGACTTCTTCTACCAAGCCAGCTGCTGCTCCATCTTCTGTTAAGCCAGCTCCATCTTCCGCTGCTCCAGCTTCTTCTTCTCACGTCATCTCCTCTTACACTGGTGCTGCCGCTAAGGCTATGCCAGCTGCTGGTGCTTTGATTGCCGGTGCTGCCGCTTTGTTGTTGTAAGCAACTTAAAATAAAATGATACATTTAATTTTTTTATTTTAAAATTCTTACTGAAATCTATTTTATTTTATTCTTACAACTGATATAGAGAAAAATAAAATATTTGTTCTTATTTTTCCTATTTGGTTCTAACAACAAAAAAAGGTTATAGATTCAAAACCTTGATTTCTCATTTATTCATCACGATCTTAATCTATATTTTTTTATTTTTTACGGCTTTCATTCATCATGGTTTTAAAAAGGAAAAGGAAGAGAGATAAACAAGTAATTATAACCAAAAACATCTTTCCCATTACTTTTATTAACTACTTTTTAATATAATATGATATTTTATTAATTATACCCCCTTTTAAACGAAATACTTAAACAGTTTCAATTAATTTTTTCTTCCATGTTCTCCTTCCATTCAAACACACCTTCCATACTAACATTTTAAGTAAAAGAGGAGCTTCGATTTCATTTCAAGGCTTCCCTTTTTAATATTTTGACGGTACGTTTGAGGAATAATTCCTCTTCTCACTACATTTAACTTTTTTTCTTTTTGGCTAACTTTTTTCTCTTTATCATTATAAGTTGAACTCTCTGGTTTTATTATCAAAATTCTTTTATTAATAAAAGAACACACATACACACACTACTTTCTTTTTATTTTTTGCTTTTAATATCCTGGGTTTTTTTTAATAAAAGAGAAAAAAAAAGTTGTAACATTAAACATAATTTTTTTTTGGGAGGTTTCATTATTCTTTTTTTGATAGACATAAGTTTGGCCATAATTGAAAATTTTGAATGTAGTTTACCGATTGAAACTTAAAATGGAGGTACTCACACATTGGAATTAAAAGAAATTAAATGTTTTTGCATTCTTTTTTAAAAGGAATTAATAAAAGAGGAAAGATATAATGGTGACTATTTTATGAAAACTGTCTCTCTTTTCTATTTTTTGCGACGCACTTACATGAATGTTACCATAGAAAATATTAAGTTCTTGGAGATATTTCTCTCCCATCTACTTATTAACTGAAGAAGTATACTTCATTTTAATAAGTACCTTTTTATTACATATAATAAAAGAAATAAAAAATAGTTAATATATAACAAATTAATACCCTATTTTTTTTAAATTGAAGAACAATGAATTAAAATATAATCTGGGGGTGTGGAGTTGAGTAATCTATAAGACAGATCTCATATTATTAATCATAGATAAGCTTACGACATTAATTATATATATTGTCAATACTATAACGTAGAGTGCTTATGATGAAAAGTAACTAAATGTGTCTCCCTCTGCTCAAAGTTCCTCATCCCCCCCAAAACGCGGGTCAATACCCAGCTTCCTTTTTTTTTGCTCTCTTCGCTGCGAAAAATGGAAGAAAAATTTTGACAGGAAAGAAAAAAACTAGCGACAGGAGCTTAATATTCCAATTAAAGTTCTCTTCTAAAAAGGAAATAGTCACGCATTGGTCAAACCGTCTTGAATAGTTCAAACAAGATAGACGTGCCATACCGTTAACAGAAAAAATCCTCTTATTTTAACGCTTCTACTGATACGATTTCTCTCTTTAGTCGTTTATTTTTTATTTTTTCTTTTTTCAAAAATAACAATTAATAAGTCATAGCAACTAAGAAGAAGATTGGAAATATGAGTGTTACTTCTTCTAGTGCTCTATCACCTGAGCAATTCGACCCTAATATCCCACAGATTCTTCCACATGAGAAGATGTACCGAATCCAAGTTGGTAAGCAGTTGTTCAAAATTAGTGGTGCTTCCTTGAACTCTGACGGTCCAAGTTTCTTTACCAACTACTTCTTAAAAAGAGTGAATAAGTCTAATAACAACGCCAGTAATGCCGGAACTAACAATACCAACCCTGGTAATGCAGGACCAACCACAACAACTACGTTCTCTCCGTCTTCTGTCAATAGTGCAAGTAGTCCTCCGTCTGGGGGCAGTGCTGGCAATCCACCAGCCACGGAACACGAGGTCTTGTTTATTGACAGATCTGCTGACATATTTGAGTTGATTTACTTACACTTACAAGGCTATTTCATCGAAATTCAGGACGAGGTACAATACACCATGTTATTTGCGGACGCAATGTACTATAATCTCCCCAGACTAAAAGCTATCCTAAAGGAATCTGACTATTACTACACTAATATCGGTGGTAAGTCTTACAAACTTGCAAAGACACTGTTTAGAAAAGAGGGTGACTCACCAAACTATTTCGAAATCACTACAGGGACACTGTACATTGATGTGGAAGAACTTATACTCACAAGAAAACTGCTGAGACCACCACCACACTCTGCTCCATATGTGGCAAGATCCAATGCTTTGTTCGAGGACCTTTTGATACTGCTGGGAGGTGGGTCCTTAAACTTGGATGATGATCGTAGAAACTCGCTTATTAGAGAATGTAAATTCTACAGGTTTTTAAACTTGGAACAACGACTAGTTAAATGCAAGATCAACTACAACCCATTAACCAGAAAGGAAGAAATATGTCTGGCACTAAAAGATGTCTCTAAAAAAGGTCTCGTTATATCCTCTACCACTAAAAGAGACATTTCTTACATGTTCCAACAATCTCTAAACAATGCAGATGTTAACACCTCATTGTTACAAGAACCATTCGACCAAAACAGTTTGGAATTTAACCAAGATATGGATGGCAATGAACCTAGAGTTAAAAGGCAAAAGACATTCGATCAAACCGTAGGGACTTACGATATAATAGGATACAAACGTCCTTACTTAGATAGCTACTCGCGTGAGCTACTTTTCCAAGTGGACACTAGGGAAGCTATATTAGTATTTAACCGAGAGACTAAGGGTATTCATATCGATTTCACCGACACCACAGCGAAATGCTTTTTCAATCTTTTCAATAAGGAGCTATTAAAGCACCCTGACTGTGGTATTGATCTCAACAATTACAAGGTAAAATTGTCTCCATCCTTCTACGATATGAACACTATGACTTCTACTGAGACAAGTAACTCTAATTACAAACCTGATCCACATCCAGATCTTGTACTTCCTGCTCTTTTATCGCTGGCTGATATTACTATTAATGGTGTTAGATACCCACGCGCTTCAGCTCTAATTGATGATCATCGTATCGCCTCTAAACAAATTCCTAATTTCGATACAATGACAAGAAACTCAGACTTTGTACCAACAGAGTTCTCCCCCGGTTTCCAGTTATTTTTGACTAAGTCGCTTTGGAAAGTAGGTATTGCTAACAACAGAATACTACTACTGCTGCTAAAGGCCGATTGTATCACTGGCAGCAGTGAGTATTGTAAGAGTCTAAGTTACATATAATTCTTTTACTCTCTCACTACTTAAGTTGTATTTCTTTTCTAGTTAATGATTCTTAAGACCTATTATTTCTACCTTTTGTTTTTAACTTGTTTTGGTTTTTTTTTTGTAAAGGCAATTATTTAATTCTCAAGGACATTTATCCTATAATAATATAACATTTTTTGATTGTTCAATTTTATATAAAATTTTTATATTTCATTATATTTTGTTTTTACTTATTCTTCTCTGCTCTGGCAATTATCTCCTTTTGGAGTAGACTGTTGTGGTTCACATACATCACTATCTCCACTCAAATAATTGAAGATTAAATCTCTAACTCTTGTATACTATCGTAATTCCTCATGTATGTAACCTAATATTCATAATCACGTGGCTACGCGTAAAATGAAATAACCTTCTATGGACTTTTTTTTTCGCGTACCCTTTTTCTAGAAACTCGATGAGCTTAGGCTTAACACATCTAAAATGAAGACAGGACTTTTCTTGGAACTACATTTTAATTGATTACTACTTGGCTGATTACAATTACAGACAAATTAATAAGAATAAAACCAAAATAAGATGGGTATTAAAGGTTTAAATTCTATCATTTCTGAAAATGTACCTTCTGCTATAAGGAAGAGCGATATTAAGGCTTTCTTTGGTCGTAAAGTTGCCATCGATGCCTCAATGTCTTTATACCAGTTTTTGATTGCAGTACGACAACAAGATGGTGGTCAATTAACCAACGAATCTGGTGAGACTACCTCGCATTTAATGGGTATGTTCTATAGAACCCTTAGAATGATTGACAATGGTATCAAGCCTTGTTATGTCTTTGATGGTAAGCCACCAACTCTTAAGTCTCATGAACTTGACAAGAGAACGAGTAGAAGAGAAGAGACTGAGAAAAAACTTGCCGAGGCAACAGAAGAAGCTGAAAAGATGAAACATGAAAGAAGACTGGTCAAAGTCTCTAAAGAACACAACGATGAAGCTAAGAAGCTTTTGGAACTAATGGGTATTCCTTTTGTCAATGCGCCGGGTGAGGCAGAAGCCCAATGTGCTGAATTAGCTAAGAAGGGTAAAGTATATGCCGCGGCAAGTGAAGATATGGATACGCTATGTTACAGAACACCATACCTATTAAGACATTTGACATTTTCTGAGGCTAGAAAAGAACCAATTCATGAAATCAACACAGAAATTGTGCTTCAAGGTCTTGGTCTAACATTGGATCAGTTCATTGACCTGGGTATCATGTTGGGATGTGATTACTGTGATAGCATCAAAGGTGTTGGTCCAGTCACTGCTTTGAAACTGATGAAGGAACATGGGTCCCTAGAGAAAATTGTAGAATATATAGAATCTGGAGAGGCCAATAATAAGTGGAAAGTACCTGAAAACTGGCCTTACAAAGAGGCTAGGGAGCTATTTCTACAGCCTGATGTCATCAATGCCGATGAGATCAACTTGAAATGGAGTCCACCAAATGAAGAAGAACTTATTAAATACCTATGTCACGAGAAAAAGTTCAGCGAGGAAAGAGTTAGATCTGGAATCAAAAGGTTACAAAAGGGTCTAAAATCAGGTGTTCAAGGCAGACTAGACGGGTTCTTCAAAGTTGTTCCTAAGACAAAAGAGCAATTACAAGCTGCTGCTGAAAAGGCCAAAGCAGCTAAAAAGAATGCCAAAAATAAAGGTAAAGTTACAAAGAAAAGGTAAATCCCAATTTAAACTCTTGTTTATACATTAATCTGTTGGTTGGAAATCATTTCCTCTAGAACAACCTTCTTTTTTACATAGATTCCCTTTTTTTTAGTTGCTCTCTCAACAGGCACTTAATCGAGATCAAAAAACAACATAGACATGTACATTATAGAGACTATAAAATACGACACATCGCATTGAATCACACTGAATTTTTAAAATCTTCTGGACTCCAATGAAGAAATGTGATTATCTAATAATCTCTTCTCGCCCTTTAAAGCAAAAAAAAATTTTTTTTTTTCATGATAATCTAGCAATGAGTATTGAATAAAGTTTGAACTGCATCTGCTATAACTGCAACAGAGCCGTTTCAACAGAGTTCACGGTGATAACCATTTTATCCACTCTACTATTTAAGAAGAAAGCAATTTCTAGCGCAACGATCCGATTAATGAGTACTTTTGCAAGATCAACGGCATCCAAATACAAATTTGGTGCTCACATGTCTGGTGCCGGTGGCATTTCAAACAGTGTCACAAATGCATTTAACACAGGTTGTAATTCATTTGCTATGTTCTTGAAATCACCAAGAAAATGGGTCTCACCTGCGTTTACAGAGGAAGAAATAACGAAATTCAAGGAAAACTGCAAGAAATATGGTTACGATCCACTGACTGATATACTGCCACATGGACAATACTTTATTAATCTGGCAAACCCCGAATTAGAGAAAGCTGAGAAAAGTTATAACTCCTTTATCGATGATCTAACAAGGTGTGAACAGCTAGGTGTTGGTCTCTATAACTTCCACCCTGGCTCAAGTTTGAAAGGTGATCACGAAGAGCAATTGAAACAACTAGCCTCCTATGTAAATAGAGCTATTAAAGAGACTAAATTTGTAAAGATTGTTCTGGAGAATATGGCTGGTACAGGAAACTTAGTCGGCAGTGACTTAACTGATCTCAGGAAAGTTATCGACTTGGTTGAGGATAAATCTCGTATAGGTGTCTGCGTTGATACTTGTCACACGTTTGCTGCTGGCTACGATATAGGGACAAAGGAGAGCTTCGACAAGTTCTGGAAGGATTTCGATGACATCATTGGCTTCAAATATCTAGCCGCGGTGCATCTCAATGACTCTAAGGCACCTCTTGGCGCAAACAGAGATTTACACGAGAAACTAGGGGAAGGTTACCTTGGTCTAGAGTTTTTCAGAATCCTAGCACACTACGATCATTTAAAGGGAATCCCAATCGTATTAGAGACTCCACAACCAAACGATACAGGGTATGGTGAAGAGATTAAGCTACTAGAATGGCTGGAGACGATTGATGAAAATGATTCCGAGAAACTAAAAGAGATGGAAGAGAAGAATGCGAAGTTACAAAAAGTTGGTGAGAAATCTAGAAAAGAACAGTTAGCAAAATTCGAAGTGAAACAGAAAAAACCAAAGAGAAAGGCTACTGGGGCAGCTGATATTACGAAACTAATGAAGAAAGCTAAGAAATAATGAAAACTAAGGACTCATTGCAATTTGTAATTAACGTAGTAAATGTTGTATATATAATATTTAAGTAAATCCCATTCGAAACTCGATCGTTGCATCTTTTTTTTATAGCACCGCACCCCCCGTGGTGCGGCAAGACCATCCGAAAATCCGATCAGTGAGCAGAGACGAAATAAATAAACAAAAAACTGTGAAACTAGAGCTGGGGTTTGCTTCGAGATAACTGTATCCAATCCTGTACTTGGAAGATCTAGCTGTATCTCGACATTAACATTGAGAGGAAACTAAGGTTTATAGAAAAAGAATAGCAATCCACTGAGTTACCAACGAAGAGTAAATCCAATTTTCGTAAATCACTTTTTTAGGGTACTAATCAATAAATGAACAGCAGTACAAACAAACATCTGTTTCAGGAAATCAATTTTTAGAGGAAAAAGTATTAAATAACTTAGAATAGGTTATCGATAAAGATTTTGAAAAGTACGGATCGTTGCTGTGAAGAAGCTAGAACCTTATCGAAAATCAAAACAAGTATAGCTCGGACTCCATTCGTTTTGAATTGTTTTTTGTATAATTACAACTGAGATTAGAGAATGTCTTATGATCTGAATCATAAAAACCCCAAAACTCCTAGAATTCCCCAAAACGGATTCGACACGTCATCTCAGTATAGTAGTATAAACGGAACTACTGATATTCAGTCTCTAGACGACGAGAGTAAAAATTCAATAAACGATAACATAAGCATATCTGGTGAAAGTATAGATTCAAATAGTACAACTGTCCCTGAAGATTCCGCCAAAATGGTAACTCCATTAGCTGTTTCAATCCCGGCTTTCGAGAAAGTTGGTGAACTACCGACGCCTATGGTTTACAGTCCGATGTCACCAGGCCTAGCAGCCACATCACCATCTAAACTCAGATCTGATGGCAATAAGATCCATGTAAATAAAAGGAGAGGCCTGTATAAGCCAATCGATGAAATTGTTAGTTCAACACCATTGAGACTTGCATCAGAAGTGGTCCCTCACTTAGAAACTTACCAACAGCGTGTCTCATCTCTTCCTGCAGTTACTGAAGAAGAGCTACATATTACAGATGAATTTCCTATCCAACATGATGGCTTTCAAGCGGCAAAGGATGGTGAATCAAAAAGTGATGACGGTATGATGCTTGTAGGGTATAGAATTAACCACTACGACCAGCCGATATCATGGCGTAAAGTAAAAACAATTGGTGTTGGTAATTTCAGTGATGTTCTCCTCTATGAATCATTAGGTCAAAACGATCCAGAGCTTTTGCAAGTTGCTGTGAAGCGCATGAGATATCCCGATGAGGTAAAAAACTTAACCTGCAAATCTCCAAACATTACTGAACTTCTTGGAAGACTAGATAACTCCCTTACCAGAGAAATATCAATTTTAAATTCTCTAGATCACCCATGTATTGTAAAACTATTTGGTGTGAACGATCCAATATTTATGCAAAGCTCTAGACCATTGTACGATATGCTTAGACAAAGACAAATGCTAATACCATGTAATATGATCATGTCTTATTGCTCAGGAGGTGATCTTCTTGCAGCTATGGCTACATGCTCGGGTAATTTGGATACATGGCTTATTCAGAGGGTTTTCTCCGAAGTGGTTATCGCAGTTAAATATTTGCACGAACACAATATTATTCATAGAGACTTGAAACTTGAGAACGTTTTACTACGATTCCCGTTGCAGCATATTACAGAATTCAGAGACCAACCGTTATATTATAAGCAAAATTTTATCGAGCTGGCTGACTTTGGTCTGAGTAAGAGAGTTGAACCAGAAGAAATGTGTACAGCTAGATGTGGGTCGGAAGATTATGTGTCTCCTGAAATTTTGATGGGTGTTCCGTATGACGGTCAACTATCTGATTCTTGGGCCCTTGGTGTTATATTATACTCACTTCTCGAAGATAGATTGCCTTTTGACCCGCTACCAAATGCTTCTGCCCGTCAAAGGAACAGACCAACAGCTCACAGAATTGCAAGATTTGAGTGGAAATGGCATAAAAGACTCGACGAAGAATGCAGTGCGAAGGAGATTGTTGAACATACTCTGACTAGACGGAACCAAAGATGGAATTGCACGGATATATACAATTCCAAATTTATCCAAGAGATAGTTAACAACCTACAGTTCATTTGAAATCTCATACTCCATTGCATTATCCTTCATTTTACTTAATCTAAAAACAAAACATTGCATCACCAGGGAATCAACCTTGCTATCATTCGCTATATTTCAACTATGTAAAAAATAATATCAAATATCATAATAGAAAATGTACAACTAATCAGAAACAATATCAGCAATTAGTTTTTCTTTAAAAAAGCACACATATTAATGAAAAGCGTTGTATATACTATATATAAGTGTTTTGCAAACAAAAAAGAAAGGTAAAACTTTCTTTTTAAGTCATTACTTTACAGTAGTTTATTTGATTTCTTCAACTTCTTCCTCACCTTCTTCCTCACCTTCTTCCTCACCTAGATCAGCTCCGTCTAGACCACCTTGGGCGGCTAGCATGCTTTGTAGTTGTTCCATACTTGGGCCACCAGCACCGCCAGCACCGCCCATGCCGGCCATCAATTGACTTAGATCCATGCCACCTGGACCTCCACCCATGCCGCCAGCACCGCCCATCATCTGGCTGAAGTCCATACCACCTGGACCACCTCCCATGCCGCCAGCACCGCCCATCATCTGGCTGAAGTCCATGTCGCCTGGCATACCGGCATCGGCGCCGGCCTCTTCTTGCTCATCCTCGTCAACCCACTTGTCAAAATCGGTCTTGATGTTGTTATACTTGACCTTTTCCTTGGTCAAACGTGGCCAGTACTCAATTCCTAGATCCTTCTTGAACAGCTTCAAGAAATAGTGCTGACCATTGGCAACCTTGTGCAGGGACTTCTCCGGAACGATCTCCTTGAACAAGTCGATATGCAACTTATAAGTATGGGCACTCTCGTCACCAACATGGCCCTTAGAGGTAGCCTCTAGATCAATGGAATCGGCCTTGATATCAACCTTAGGACTCTCACAATCCGGAATACTCACCGTGATCAGCAAGAAGTTCTTCTCAGCATCTGTCTCGCTCGATCTCTGAGCCCACGCAACCTTCGGTGTTAAAACTTCACTCATTTTTTCTATTCTCCCCTCTTATATATCGTTCTTGGCTCCCTAAACAACCGCAATTGACTTCCAGGGCCCCTTCCTTCCTCCTTATATATAAGGTTTTGCCATCTCCCTACGTTACCTCTCCCTAGTCCTCCCTTTCCAGAAGCTTCCAGCGTTGTGAGCGGGCCCAAAAAAAAATTTCAGAATAAAATCAAACCCTAGGGTTTATGTTTTCTTAACCCTAGGGTTTAGAAAAGACCTAAATTAGGGTTTGTGTTTTTGAAAAAAATTCTTCAAATGTAACCCTAACCCTAATATACATTTAATATATATACACAACACAATACATATCATTTATACTCTTCTCCAAACTACAAAGCAAGGCATATATAGAAGACTGAAGTAAATGTTTGAGATTGAGTTGACACCGAGGCTGCGGGAGGGATTGAATGATTTGAGAGGGAGTGTCGAAGGTGTGGAACGCATCGATGCGATTCTGGAGGCCGGTCGTGTCTCCTGCAGGGATCTGTATGAGTATATGGCTAATCCGCGGTGGCCTTCCCATGCCAGTGCTGAAATGGTGCGTGGTGTCAAGTTTGTGAGCGATAGAAGCCCGCCATTGCCTCGTAGTGGCTATACGCAGGAGTTCAGACAGGAGCTGGACAGGCTCCGGGCGCAGATGGACGAGCTCGAGTACCAGGAGATAGTCAAGCAACGGAAGCTGAATATGGCAGTTATGAACGATGCAGATGACGAGGAATTGTCTCCGTCGCAGATGAACAAACAGATCAAAGAGCAAGTCACCACGGTGTTCAACATCCTCATCAGTGTTGTATCCGTCGTAGTGGCGATCTGGTACTGGTCGCGGAACTCACATATCCTGGAGGTCCACCACCGTGTGCTGCTGTGTCTGTTCTTTGCGATTCTGGTGCTGGTTGCCGAGGTCGTTGTGTACTCTAGTTACCTAAGGAAAATAGATGAGGCTAGAAAGACTGAACGGAGCAAGAAAGAACGTAAGAGAGTGGTTAAGAAGATAGTGATAAACTAATAGTATTTTAATTGTTGATTTAATGTATTGGTACTTATTTTTTTTTGCTTTTATTTATTAAAATCTATAAAAACGATGCTTCCACATAAAGTGGGGACACAATGCAGCTGGATATATGTAGTAGTAATATTATTATCTTTAATTGTTCTTTTTCACTTGTTCAATGACCTAGAACCTTGGTTTCGAATGTGTGTACTAGTTTCATGGTTTGTTCCAAGAATGTTAGACATAGGATCGTGTGTGGAGCGATTCTGAACACCTGTGCTTCGAAACCCTTGTACAATGCCGTGACACCTTCGATCTTCACTGTCTTGACAAGACAGTCAATGGGGCCCTTGTACAGGTTACCCTTTTGGTTATATATTCTTGTCAGGATGACATCCCATGGGTTCATCACGACGGCGACACCGAGACCCGATATCGTGGAAGCGGTCAAATGCAGACCTGGCCCATCGGCCATGATATCATGTCTTAGCAAGAAATGCTTTGCAGTGTTGTAGATTGGCAATTGAACTGAGGAACCAGCACCAGTTCTTAGCATCGCGGCGTCGATACCACGGAACAGGCCCTTGAAACCCTCGGTCTTCCAAATGGTGTGTAGCCCGTTCCACACACCGGTGTAATGTGTCTGTTCACCGATTTTTATCACGTTGGAGTACGACTGCAGTCTGGTCTTGACCAGAAACAAAGGTGACCCCATCACTGCACCGATGATACCGGATGCGGCACCTGCAAACACGTTGATACCCACACTTTGCACCTTGTGCGACTCCTGGTCAGGGTAGAAAACACCGTTCATCACGCCTCTGATGGGCTCATAGAACCCGAGTCTTGACCCGTTCAAAGCAATCTGGTACATGTAAGCGGCCACCAGCCCCTTCTGCAAACCACGCACACCCTCGTTCTTGAACACGACGCCCATGGCCTGCAGTGGGTTGGTGTATATCCTTTGCCCAGTGGCCATCAGCTCACCTTGCAGCTGCATCCTGATCTTCACCACTTCGACCGGGTTCGTAGCCGTAACAGCAATACACGCGGCTATACCACCCGCAGTGAAAGAACCAAACTTGCTCACCTTCTGAGCAGCACTCTTCTGAATCTTCTCGTCGTTCGCCATTTATACTTATCTTATTTATTTATTAGGTAGTAGTACAATCAAGAAAGGGAAATTTACGATTACACACTTCTACAAACAATAGCTCTTATATATCCAAGAAGAAATCACAAATGACTGATCTTTTTATCAATTCACAATTGTATAAAAAAAGAAACGATCATTAAGTACTCAAGTGAATCACTCTTTTTTTAAAGAAGAGGGCCTTTAATCTGAAAAAATATTCAGTGCACTTTGTCTCCCTGCCTTCCTTGTTCTTACGCACAATTTTTGTACCCTCCCTCTGTGATTTTGTACCCTCCCTCTGTGTACTCCCTCTGCCTGCCTGGAGCTCTCTCTACCGTGCGTCTCTCTGTGATCGCCGGACCCGGCGCTCTCTCTCTCTGTGCGCCTGTTCCGCTTCTTTTCTTTGGCCCCTCTCTCAGACCTGAAGCTGTGGGCCGTTACCGGGGTGAGCAAAGACTCCCCCCCCCTTTTTTCATAACGTCGGCGTGCCCGTGGCAATCGCCGTGTGAAGTACATGGATTAGTGTGTCACGTGCACTATCCTGTAGATCTGTACGGAACACCCGAATGGTGCCGGTGTTGTCAGTTGTTACGATTATAGGTCCTATGATCTCGTGGGCCGTTACGGCGCTGTCTCTATCTCTGTCGTTGTCGCTGTCGTTGACGTCGTAGTCGGCTGCGCTGGTGAAGTGGCACCGCGTGGTGAACTCGTAGATGAAGTCGTTGGACTGCGTGACGCTGTTGACGGTGGCCCGTGGGGCGATGGTCACCGTGGTCAGCGGGTTGTCGTGGGCGTGGAAGGAGAACGTGTGCGGTTGCTTGCGCACAATGACTCCCTGGGTCTGGGTCTGGGTCTGAGACCGAGTCCGGAGAAACGTCGACGTCCAATACGATGCAACCATGTTCAGGAACGTAGACCGGGGCTCGGCTTCGGGACTCTTGCTCATGTCATCGTCTAGTCTCCACACGTAGAACCACTGGTCCTCGCTGCTGCAGTATACGAACGGCTGCCCGTCCCATATGTACAGGCGCGCACGGTGTCTGTAGTGCTCACTGCGGAACCCTTCCAACTCTGCGTGGTGGTAGCACCGCTCCGATATCTTGAACAGCCGGATGCGGGAGTCTGAACACGTCACAACTATGTGGTAGTGGTCTGCTCCCTGTTTCTTGTCTGAGTCTATCCAGTCTATCCCTGTTACCTGAACTGACGCACCGTTATGCCTGTGTTGTCCGAATTGCTTCACATGGAACTTGTGCAATGGCTTCAATCCATCCGTGATCAAGACGTGGACATACCCTCTGAACGTTCCAACCACAGTAATCTCGCCGCCTCGCGGTGACAACGATACCATAGTAACAGGGTCCCTGCAATCATATATAAACTGTGGTCTCTTGTTGTCTGATGTGCGCCATAACCTCACACGGCGGTCAAGACATCCACTTACAAAAACCTCATCGTCATGATCAACAAACTGGACACTGGTAACGAAGTCAGGATGTGGAAACTCCATGAGCGGTGTATTCGAGTTTAGCGGAGACCACAGTTTTACCACTTGCTCCATCGATGAACTGAGCAGGAAATTGTTCTTGGACCACGATACATCTAGCAACTCGCTCTTAGTGCCGCCTCTACACAGCACAACGATCTCAAGCTCATTGAATAACGGTGCATACTGAATCTTGCGTTTACCAGTGATCTCACACTCCAGGTCACTGAGACTCAACTTTTCCGAGGTGGAGTCTAACACCTTCAACACTCTTAATGAGCCGTCCTGCCCGCCAACAGCAAAATATTTACCGTCGGGACTAAACTCTGACGTGGTAACGGCCAATGTAGCCGGTACAAGACCAGCAGCAAGCTTATCATCAATGGGAATCACATCAGGTACATAGCGAATCTCCTGAGCAAGAAACAATCTTTTGAAAGGTTGTATATCACAATTAGACACACGTCGGAGCACCTTAACATACGCGGGCCGTACCAAGTACCTCTCAAACTGCTCCCGGTCAAAATTCGTAACATCGTTAATCAGTACCCTGCCTCTCGTATCAAACCGGAGTGGCTCCAAATTAGCAGAAAATGTTCCTGAACGTCTATACGAAGTACTTTTACCACTACTATCACTCTTGCAATCGTCCATTCTCTATCAAAATTTCACAAATACTATATAAATATATATATCTATATATTATATAAAAGTCCAATTTTTTTCTTGGCAAATAATCAAAAGAAAATACTTAAATAAATAAATATAAACCTGTATTATATCGATACATTCAACTTCTATTTTTGTGGTTTCCAATCAATTGATTATTATTATATGTGATACTTATATCTGTAGACGAAGAATGTGACTATTCGTAGACAAATACAAATTTATCCAAAGATTTTTTTTTTTTTTGGATGGAAATTTTTGGGAGAGGGCACCGTAAAATGGTTAAAGAAAGCATATTGTTAAAACGATTATTGACATTTGTTGAGCACAAAAGAAGGGGAACAAGAAATACAGAGTCGTTTAGAACCTTTATTAGATCTGTAAAAATAGACCAGAGTCATAAATTTATATTTGAACGATGTCCGTGAAGCCAATTGATACATATATTGAGAACAGTGTAAGGTTATTTGAAGCCAATCCTTCTGATTCCATAATATCGATAACTTACAATGGTGGGAAAGGTGTAGAACCGGTTTCTTTCCGTACACACAACCCTCATCTATCCACTACATACCAGTTCAAGACTACGAAGAACAAGGAAGTGTCGCGACTCCTAAATGCGCTGGGCCCAAGAGGTGTCTCTATGAACCCCGTAAGTAAAGTTGCCAAGAGACGCAACTACCTTGATGTGGTAAAGAAGGCCAAACTAGCAAACAATAACAAGATCAGCAAAAAGAATGCCAAGTTGATAAGAAAAGCACAGGTAAACCCGATCGTTAACACTGTGGGTATTGGTAAGTTACTAGCGAACAAAGATATTAAAGAGGACAAGCCTGAGGTGGTAGCCAAGGGAGGTAAGAGCAAGAACAAAAAGAATAAGAATAAGAATAGTGCTGCCACTCCAACACCGGCTGCCACGACAGCAGGTGCTGGTAAGGGTAAGAACAAGAAGAGCAAGAACAAGAAGAAGCGTTAGATTAAACAAAAAAATGATAAACGATCACAAACAAAAGAACTAATATAAATATAGACATAATATTTATATGTATTTGCATAACTGTATCATTAATTTTTATTAAAGCTCATGACCAATATAGCATTAGTCAAGTAACGAATCTGAGATACTTTGTAACTGCTTATTTTGGATACAAAAAATCCTAGTAAGCTCATCAAGCTTCAAATCATCCAGTGATAAAGAAGAATAGTCCTTGAACTCCGAGACCAGCTCGAGTTCGACACGCATGGGCTGCACTTGTCGTTTATTTTTACCCTCAACGGTCGGCTCGACTTCCACTTCACTAAACCTTGACAATGACCTTGACTCAGCCAGGTTCACTGGCCCGTTTCTTTTGTATGACAGCATCTCATAGTTATCACTGATCAGCTCCACGTTTTCGAGATCACCTTGCTCATCAATCGTCAAGATAATAACATTCTGTACCTCATCATTGGCAGTGCCATTGCCATTGTTATTACCACTGGGTGTAGCCATACTTATATCCTCGTCATCGTCAAAGATGTACCGTATATTAGTCGGAAACATGACCTGTGGTGTCTCTCCTACACCAGGATTCCTCTTAAACAAATGCCATATATTCCTATCATAAGCTGTTATAGATACCGGTTCAAAAGTCATTGCTTAATAATTTTTCTGTAATTATAGAATGAAATAATAGGTAGAAATAACAGGATGCTGAGATCCAGAACAAATGATTAATATTGCTGTTCTGTATAAGAAATCTCTTCGATCAATAAAAAAGGGTACATAAACTCTCACGAGAAATAAACGTGACCGTATCCGTACACAAAAATAAAAAAAGAGAAGAAGTGTGATCCAACCGAGGTTTGAACTCGGGATCTTCGCCGTGTAAAGGCGACGTCTTAAACCACTGGACTATTGGACCATTTATTCTTCATTTTAAGACACGTAATCGATAACAATAAAAACCACACGTGACAATTTGGAATTTTGTGAAATGAAAAAAAAAATTTTTTTCAACGAAGAGAAATTTTTTGTTATTTGGTGTTCGAAAAATAAAAATTTTTCTTTACATGCTGTCATTTCAGAAAGGAGATTTGCAAATATCAAAAATTGGAATCTCTCTTCAATTGCCTTATTTCTTTCGTTCTTGATCTTATACTAAGACATTAAGACCCATAAAAAACACACATATATAAATTAAGATGTTGGATATTAACCAATTTATTGAGGAGAAGGGTGGTAACCCAGAATTGATCAGACAATCCCAAAAGGCTAGATACGCCAGTGTTGAGTTGGTCGATGAGATCATTGCTGATTACAAGGACTGGGTTAAGACCAGATTCGAGTTGGATGAGTTGAACAAGAAGTTGAACAAGTTGCAAAAGGAAATTGGTATGAAGTTCAAGGCCAAGGAAGACGCCAGCGAACTGTTAGCCGAGAAGGAGAAGTTGACCCAAGAAAAGAAGGACTTGACCGAGAAGGAACAAAAGGAAGACGCCGACCTAAAGAACAAGGTTAACCAAATCGGTAACATCGTTCACCCATCTGTTGTCGTTTCCAACGATGAGGAAAACAATGAGCTAGTGCGTACTTGGAAGCCAGAAGGTTTGGCCGATGTCGGTGAAGTTGCCTCTGTTACTGGTAAGCCAGCTGCTTTGTCTCACCACGAGATTCTGTTGAGACTTGACGGTTACGACCCAGAGCGTGGTGTCAAGATTTCTGGTCACAGAGGTTACTTCTTCAGAAACTACGGTGTTTTCTTGAACCAAGCATTGATCAACTACGGTCTACATTTCCTAGCCAGCAAAGGTTACATCCCACTACAAGCCCCAGTCATGATGAACAAAGAAGTTATGGCCAAGACTGCCCAATTATCCCAATTTGACGAAGAATTGTACAAGGTCATCGATGGTGAAGACGAGAAGTACTTGATCGCCACTTCCGAACAACCAATTTCCGCTTACCACAGTGGTGAATGGTTCGAGAAGCCACAAGAACAATTGCCAATCCGTTACGTTGGTTACTCTTCCTGTTTCCGTAGAGAAGCCGGTTCTCACGGTAAGGACGCCTGGGGTGTCTTCAGAGTCCACGCTTTCGAGAAGATCGAGCAATTCTGTATAACCGAGCCAGAGAAGTCCTGGGAAGAATTCGACAGCATGATTGCCAACTCCGAGGAG
Organism: Nakaseomyces kungkrabaensis; assembly: GCA_030556385.1. NCBI lineage: Eukaryota > Fungi > Ascomycota > Saccharomycetes > Saccharomycetales > Saccharomycetaceae > Nakaseomyces > Nakaseomyces kungkrabaensis. The sequence continues at coordinate 45,206 of JAKTPY010000021.1, read as the reverse complement.
TTCTACCAATCCTTGAAGCTACCATACCGTGTTGTTGGTATCGTCTCTGGTGAATTGAACAACGCCGCCGCCAAGAAGTACGATTTGGAAGCTTGGTTCCCATACCAAAAGGAGTACAAGGAACTGGTCTCCTGTTCCAACTGTACCGACTACCAATCCAGAAACCTAGAAATCAGATCCGGTATCAAGAAGATGGGTGACAGAGAGAAGAAGTACGTCCACTGTTTGAACTCCACTCTGGCCGCTACCCAAAGAGCTCTATGTTGTGTCCTAGAAAACTACCAAACCGAAGACGGTCTAGTCGTCCCAGAAGTCTTGAGAAAGTACATCCCAGGTGAACCAGAGTTCTTGCCATTCACCAAGGAACTTCCAAAGAACTCCACTTCCAACAAGAAGAAATAAATACTTTAACTATGTATTGCCCTCCCCCCCTCCATTCACTTTTTAATGATATAGTACCCTTTTTTTTTTATTATGTTAAATGTTATATAAGTCATCTCATCACTTTTTTTTTTCATAAAATGATTTACAACGAGCATTTCTTCAATTTTTTTTTGAGTCTTACAATGAAAGTTACCCTGTTGTTATTTTGCTTTGACTATTCAGAAACACCCAAACATCCGGAACAATTAACTTTTTCTGTTCACAAGCTAAGCAGTGTTTTTTTTTTTGTTATCCCAAAGTAGAAATTCGTGGTATATGGAAGAAAAATATAATTTCACTGACTACTGTGTGGTTACTTGTAACCGGGTAAATGAAATATACTGGCTCAGTAGAATGGGCAGGGGGAGAGAATGAGATAGAGGTGAGACTACGCTAGGCAGAGAGGTGGTGATGGGGGGAGACGCAGGTGGGAAGAGGAAAGAGATGTCCTGCCTAGCCCTGAGGGAAAATCAACACGCTAGGCAGAGTATCTCTTTCTCTTGGAACAGAGTGCCCAGTTTAGGCTGGCAGGAGGGGGAAAGTAGGACCAGGTGTTGCTGAACCAGAGAGAGAGAGAGCACAGGCAGAGAGGAAGGGAGGGAGAGGAAGAGGGAGAGATGCCCTCAGAGAGGCAGGTACTGAGCAGCAATTGAGCTTTGTTGGGAGAGGCCCTTGGTGAAAATTTCAATTCAACGAAACATCAAAACTGAATTTGACAAAAAAAAAATTAACATTTATCAATATTGTGTATATTTTTACTGTATTTCTTTGATTTTAAGTGTTAAAGGAACCAAGAAACCGCCAAGATGTCCACTGAATTGACTGTTCAATCTGAAAGAGCTTTCCAAAAGGTATGAATTTATTGATAAAAACCTAGATAGACTCAAAAATAATGAGAGTATTACGATAATTTCCAATAAAAAAGAAGCTAGCCCGCCCAAAACCGAGACAATATAGTGATATATGATTATAAGATGTGGTACGATAGAAATATTACAAACAACGTTAAATTTGAATGAGAGAAGGAAATAGATACAAAAACTGTGCGATGCAAATGTGAATATTGTGGATGAATAAATGAAACCCTTTTCCTGTCCAAAGGAAACGTCTCGAGGAAGATAGTGTAAATGAAAAAAAAATAGATTGCATAAATGGTTTTACGTGGAATGGGTTATATACAAGCGTACAAAAGTGAAATAGAAGATACTTAGTTGTGGATGGATTTAACTACTTTTTTTTTGGATTATTATCGGAAACAAATATATGAAGGAAAACATAATACTAACATTATTCTTTATTTTTTTTGTGAATTAAATTATTTGTATGATTATTTTTTCATGGAAGAATATTTTTTTATTATAGCAACCTCACATCTTCACCAACCCAAAGGTCAAGACCTCCAGAAGAACCAAGAGATGGTATAAGAACGCTGGTTTGGGTTTCAAGACCCCAAAGACCGCTATTGAGGGTTCTTACATTGACAAGAAGTGTCCATTCACTGGTATGGTTTCTATCCGTGGTAAGATCTTGACCGGTACCGTTGTCTCCACCAAGATGCACCGTACCATCATCATCAGAAGAGACTACTTGCACTACGTTCCAAAATACAACAGATACGAAAAGAGACACAAGAACGTCCCAGTCCACGTTTCTCCAGCTTTCCGTGTCCAAGTTGGTGACATTGTCACTGTCGGTCAATGTAGACCAATCTCCAAGACTGTTAGATTCAACGTCATGAAGGTTGCTGCTGCCAGTGGTAAGGCTAACAAGCAATTCCACAAGTTCTAAGTTAAATAGAAGATAATAACTTTAGCACATTTTTTCATCTAACAACAAATCAAAACTGTTTTTTCTCTATATTATTATTAACTTTAACAAAATATAATCAAAAAAAAAGATACACTACTACACTTTTCATTAAGATTGTAGAGGAATTTTTTTTTATAACATATGTAATCTATGATTAATTCGACTATCAATGTCAACTTCAAAGACGCATTACAATCTTATAATTCGCATTTCCTTGCTGGATTTTGCATAGCTTAATATTGACATTACTCTGGAGGAATATTCTATCTATGGATTAATAAAACATAAAGCCACGTAACAATAGTAGCTCTTATATAACATGTATTTATTAGTCAACAATTAAAAAAAAGAAAAATGATAATAAAGTTACAGTTCCAATTGGGTATATGCTTTATCAAGCTTGCAATTGAAGTAAAATTTCTTCACAAATTGTTGTGACTGTCTTGTTTTTAATGTCTTTGATTGGAGATCTCAGACTCTCATAGCAAAGTCTCCATTCAAGAGCGGACCATTGACCTGGACCGAGTTGTTCATCCGCTATAGAGTCCCAATCGATATGTGATTGATGCGAGTATTGATGCTTTTTCAAACATTTAATTAACCAGAGCCTTTCCTCAGGACTTATTTCTTTTATTCTATTTTTTGCCTCATCTTTAATCATCTTGTTCCACTTATATCGGCATTGGATCCTTGATCTAGTACCTCCCATCAGTTCACTGACAACCGTCCAGTTAATAACGTCATTGAAACCAAGGTTATCACCCAACTTTTTTCCTTTAGGACCTCTTGTAATATATGAATTACTCTTATCTTCATCATCAAGTATTACATCTTGAATACCATCAAGTTCAGCATCAGTTTTCTGTTGGTGTCTGACAGCATCGGCAAGCATTTCTGTAATAACCTTTTTCAAAAGTTCTTCTTCTTCTACAGTCCATTTCCTGGATCCTCTATTATCACCACATTTAACATAGTTTCTCCACCTGTCTCTAACATCTTCAGGCATTCTACCCATCATTTTTGCAATTAATGTCCATTGTCCTTCCTTCTCTAAACATATTTTAGCTAGCTGTTCGTCTTCTTCTTTAGTCCATTTACCTCTCTGTTCGAATAAATGATATCTTCTCTTAACATGTTTATATAATGAAGACCTGCTACGGTACGGAAGAAGTTTGCAAATGTTTTTCCAGAAATCATCCCTTTGCCCATTATTATTCCATATCCTATCACATAATTGTTCCCTTGTGAATCCCTTTTGTTGCTGATATTCGGTGATATATTTATCAAGTACCTCATCCTCTTTGGTATCAAAACCTCTACCAGCTGACTGAATTGATGAACTCAAAATACCAGAATGTCCATTCAAATCAGAAATTGGTTCCAAACTAGTCGAGTCACTAAAATTCTTGGCAACAAAAGCCTTATCTAACTCTGAACTTCCCTTTATTGTGGTAGTTTTAGGATGTGAGTTCATATGCGACTTTAGTGACTCGAGGTTTATATTATTTTCAAGTTTTGGGGCAGCATTATCCTGTTCAGTGTTAAAATCATTTTTTGTAGGATTTGTTACGTAAGCCAACTGGTCAGGATCTAAGCCCGGTATTAAAGAACTGTTAGCATCCATAAATCTGGAGTCATCCAAATCATCACTACTTTCACCACTCGAGTTATCACTCCCCTCTTCCTCATTATTTTCAGTCTTTTGATAGTTATCCGCATCTAGGGAATTGTCAAAGGCATTGCCCAATGAAGACAGAGCTGGGTCTACATTCATGTCTAGATCAGGGTCTGATGTTGAGTTCGAAACCGCATTGATGGCAGTGGCAGCAACTGCAGCAACTGCTGCCTTAGCAGCCTCGGCTTCATCGTGGGCCTTCTTAGCCTCCCGCTTTCTCTTCTTCTTCTTCTTCTTATCTTTTTTACTCAGTTTGTCCCCGTCATCAAGTTTACGTTTCTTTTTATCATTCCCAGTGTCTGCATTTTCCAATACGACATCCTCATTTGCAGCGATAGTTTTCTCCTCACTCAGCTTCTTAGAGTTCTTCAATTTCAATTCTTTCTTACTTTTCTTACTCATTTTCTTTTCTAATATATATCGACTTGTTCTTTACTCCTTTAATGGTTACAATATTCACTCTCTTCTTGTATTCAGCCTTGAAAATCCTTAACTTATTTACCTGTTTTTTTGTTTTTTTCCTTCTTAATTTGATGAAAATCTTTTTATTTTGTTCTGTTTTGGAACAAAAGAATTTAGAGAGTATATTCCACTAAACTTTCCAGTTTTATCTCCTTTAAGATTGCTCTCTATACCTTTATAAAAATGTTTGAATCGACATCTAACCGCCAAGCTACAAAAAAATTAATCCCAATGTTTTTATTTTCTTCTTTCGAATTTTTCAGGTGACACCAAAAACAAAAAAACAAAAACAAAAAAAAAAGTTTGGTGTTTAGTATAATTATATACGAACGTATCCCATATATTCGAATAATGGAAGCAGTATTTCTATATCTCTTTCTATATATAAGTAGTAGTTCTTCTATGGTGCTGGTGGAGGAGGTGCGTGTGCCTGGTACAGTTTATCCGAGCCTGTTCTATAGTGGGTTTTCAGATCGTTGTAGTATGAATCCGGGAAAGTACGATAGTCCTTGAATATATGACTTAGTCTTTGGTAGAATTTCTGTACTATATTTACAAATTCGTAAAGACAATCGAAGGACTCGCCCATAATGGAGAGATTCTTAGTGGTCTTCCCAATTTGACCCTGAGGAGCTACAGAGTTCATGGCTGTGGTATTGAACGTTCTTAAGAAATCATAGCACTGTCTCTCAAGGGAAGGTAGATACATTGAAGGCAGGTTTAGTGAAAGAATCATCAATTCTTTCAAGCAAGTCAAAGTCATTAATAGTGACTCACTAGCAACAAATGTTTTGTCACCCACAACAACAGACTTTCTATGACCACTTCCTGTCTTAGCACCATCTGGTGTGGGACTCATCGGTGGTTGGTCCCCAGTTTCTTCATTTTCCTCTTCGAATAACTCTGAAAGTTTCGTCCAGGTTAATGGATCTAGATCGTTACTAGACACCATTTCGTTCACTGACTTCTGAATTATTGGTTTAACAATGGCTGGAGTCCACTTCTCATTTACAATTTTAGATTGCAACTTCCTTGTGTTACGTGGGCCGAATTGACTAATATAATTTTTCACTTGTGACGCCAGCACATCACTTAAATACTTAGTTAGGAATTCACCTGTTAATGCCTCACACTCCTGAATAAACGAAACACATGTATCATAAAATTTCAAGAAATAATTAAATTTTAAAGTACTTGTTATTTCTCTTCTGACAGCAATTATCTTACCTGTTCTCAGCTGGATAATATGTATAATTTCATTAATGCCTGGTCGTATATCTAATTGTGTGATCATATTGTGCTGGTTTTCATTAGGTTCCGTAATTGAGTTCATCTCTGTTAGAGAAATATCAAGTAACATTTTTTGATGACCATATAATCTTCTTAACGCTATACTTTCATGTAGGAAAATTCTTTCTAGCATTTCAACAAATTCGTCAACACTTTGTTCCTTGATGAGATGAGCTAATTTAGAACCAGAAGCAGCATTGCTTCCTGATCTATCATTACCGTTTTCAGAGGAGTCATTATTACTTGATGATTCATGTGGTAGATACTTCTTTAAAATACTTTTTAGTTCTGCCAATGTCTTTTCCTGGTATAGGTCGAACGCACCAGTTAATTCTTCACAACGGTAAAGCTTCCTAATGACCTCGGTAACACTCTCTCTAAAAGAATCGTCAAATGCAAATTGGGATTTATCTCCAGTAGAGTTTTCTAAGTAGTCGATTGTCAAGCCCTCTTCTAACTTTTGACAATATTGATGCATATCTGCTAGCAAGATATCACATAGTTTCAAAGAATATTTACCACCAATTTCGATTTCAATATTCGTTATAAACTCCCTAGATTCTGATAATGCCGGCACTGATTTCAAATCGACCAACTTGAAAGGCCATCTTTCCGTCCATTCTAAAACTGTTTTATCGCTATTATCTCCGTGTATTAGACTGTTTATCGAACCAGTCAATGCTAGACATTCTTCAAATTTCTCTTGTTCATATAACTTTTGACATTCTTCTACTTTCCCTAAGACAAGCTTTACCTGCAGTAAACCTTGTTCCAGCTTCTCTACGTTTCTTCTTTGGCAAATTTTTTTGAGTTTGGCCAAACGACTCTGTACCTCTTGTTTGTCGATTTTATTCAACGATTCAGATAATATATCTAGGGTCTCGATGCAACTCTTCATGGTATCTTCTAATTGATCCACCTCTGCTAAAGTTCTATAATATTTATGAGATGATCTTGAAATTTCTTTAATCAAAAGATTCTCCACGACATCCAGGTACTCATTCAGCTTCTGACGGAGTATTGTGTAGCCGGCTATTCTATCTTCTGTACCGCTCACACTATAATTATCCAGCTGTAATTCGACACCCTCAAGCACTTTATGGAATACTCTTGGGTTGTCTAACTTGAAATCCTCGTCCAAATAGAAATCAGGTACACCGGACGCCCTCAATTGATCACACCATTCTGTATTATTTTCCTCATACTCATTTCCTTCATCATCCTTATCATTCAATTTATCATCACTCAATTGTCTAATTTGCTGCATACGGTTTACACTTTTGATATTATTTGTAGCTTTGAAAACGGAGTACTCAGAATTTATGGCCTTTCTATAAGAATCAATCTTTTCTTTCCAACCCACAGGTAAATCGTTCTTGGTAAGAGTAATGGGCGGTATATCTGCTACAGAAGGATACGTTAACCAATTCTTCCGCCTAGTATTCATAACTATTTCATATATGGAGTTATTTCCTATTGGGGAATAGTTCATAGATCCACTATGACGAGCATGATCAAACCCAAAACCCCTGTTACTCATTCTCCCTCCAAAAGATGAATCAAAACTTCTTCTAATACTGTTAGAGTCTACACTTATTCGTGAAGGTGACTTTAATTGATTACTTCCACTGACACTCCGTAAGTCATCATTCAAAGAGGAAATATCTCCGTCATCCTCAGCTAGTAGAGAAGGAGTAGGTGTTGTTACACTAGCATCGACTTTCTTTTCATTACCCATTGCATCAGACACCACAAATTTAGCTACTGTGTCCTTCGGAAGATCTGTTGACATAGATTATTTCCTTATTCCTTTTTTATTTATTTATTTACCTCACAGTCCTTATGCTACTAATGTTCCCTTACTTCGTTTCCACCTATTTCTTTTGTCAGTTGAATTTTCGAGTATTTCTTATACCCTCGTTTGACAGGAATTATCTGTATCAATCTTTTCTTTCTTTTGAAGAATAATTGATCTGCAATTATAGTTTCCACTTCCTCTCTCGATCTCTATTATGTGTGCAAACCATGTTGTGGACCCTTTGACGATTTGGACATTCACAAACGTACACACAAAGAGCAAATATTTCGTCTAGTATGACAAACATCGTGACAGTACATAGTGTAGCAATCATTCGTAATTGCTGCAGTTACGTAATTACCATTGAATTTTATTAAAAATATTTATATGTATTTATATAGAATAAGTTACTATTCACCTCATGGTGACTAGCTCTTCAGCACTGGTTGGATGAATAGCAACACAGTTGTCGAAATCAGCCTTTGTAGCACCCATCTTAATGGCGACACCGAAACCTTGAAGGATTTCAGCAGAAGAGTCACCGACAATATGCAAACCAACGACCTTCTCATTAGCACCTTCACAGATGATCTTGTATCTGGTTGGAGACTTGTGTTCCAACATGGCGTAGTACATGGCGGTGAATTTACTAGTGTATACCTTGATGTTGTCCTTACCGTATTGCTTAATGGCTTCATCTTCAGTTAAACCAATGGAACCAGCCTCTGGGTGGGAGAAAACCACACTTGGGACATTGGTGTAGTCAAGTTTGTCGTTACGGTATTGTTCTGGACCAAACAATCTGTTAGACAACTTTCTACCGGCAGCAATGGCAACTGGAGTCAATTCAACACGACCAGAGACATCACCCAAAGAGTAGATGTGTGGAACATTGGTGTTCTGGTATTCATCAGTGATAATTTGCTCTTTTTCATTCAATTTAACACCGACATGCTCTAAACCAATACCCAACAATGATCTACGACCCATAGTCCAGATCAACTCATCAACATCGTTTAGAACATCGCCATTAGTCAAGTGAACGTTTAGCTTACCAGTTTTTTCGTCCTTTTCGACCTTTTCGACATTGTTTTCCTTGTGGACATTAATACCTTCTTCAACGTAGTAGTCAGTAACAGTGTTCTGGATGATTTCATCGAACTTTCTTAGCACAGTCTTACCTCTGATAACTAAGTGAGTGTCAGAACCTAGACCATGGAAAACACCAGCCAACTCGATACCGATGTAACCTGCACCAACAACGACGACCTTCTTTGGTTGTTCTTCCAGTCTAAAGAAACCATCGGAATCAGTACCTAGCTCAAAACCTGGAACCTTCTCTGGGTAAACTGGCTTACCACCAGTGGCCACAAGGATACGGTCTGCAGAGTAAACTTCGGTAGTGTTATCTGGCTTCGTTACCTCGACGTTACCGTCCTTGTTGAACTTAGCCCAACCGAAGACGACATCAACACCTTCTTTCTTCAAGTTGTTTTCATAGATACCGTTCAATCTGTGAATGTAAGCATCTCTCTTCTTCTTGAATTCTGGCCAGTTGAAGGTAATGTTCTCCTTGTTCAATTGCAAGTTTTGAGCTAAACCGTACTCGTGGGCATGGGTCAATCTAGTAGCCAAATCAGAAGCGTACCACATAACCTTCTTTGGAACACAACCGACATTGACACAGGTACCACCAAGGGCCTTACCCTCAATGATCAAGGTTTTGGCACCATATGAGGCAGCTCTCCTACTAGAGGCAACACCACCGGAACCACCACCGATAACTAGATAATCGTAATGCTTTGCAACAGGAGCCATTGTTGTATATAGTCTTTTTGCACTTGATATCATGAAATACAAAAAGAATTGTATAAAATAATATTTGCTACTTATAGAAGATAAGCTAAAATACTCTCGAAAATAAAAAAAATTAATAAAATTTGCTTATTTTTATATACTTTCTTGCTCTCAATCAACATTTACGTAATGACATTGAATCCATTACCAAACAAACCAAGGGCATTTGTCATTACACACACACACAAACACACACAGAGATAGGACACCCTTCAAGGATTGGCAAAGGTAAAAGGGGAAATTGGATTAATTAAAAAAATTAAGTTTTGCAAATAAGTACGATATCATCATGTGACGGCAAGCTGGTATGAAATGAGATGATTACAATACACGAGGAACTATAAAATATGATATTAATATTTATTAGATGAGTATGCTATTGAAAGCATCGATGCAAGTTGTTGAAAAAATGCTTATTATTTAGTAATGCGAAAAAATGAAATGAATGGAAAAAGAAGCTGAAGAATAGCTTGGAAATTAAGATTAGGACAGTAAAATGATCATTAGGTTGAACTGAAATGGGGAAAAAATAGTAATTATAATAATATTAAGACATAATATGCATGACAATCTTCAAGCTAGCCTTGTGAAGTCTAGTGCAGATTCTGATTCATGGATATTACTGTCCTCTTCGGTATACTTTTCGGAGGAGTTGGAGTTGAACATATCCACTTCTTCTAGTTTCTCATGACAGCTGCAGTATAGTGGTGTTAGAATAGATTGTAAACTTATCATGAAAAGACAGATTATTGTCCAAACGATGCATAAACCTCCGTAAATTGCACCGATATAATGGAATGCTTTCAAAGGCACGTATTGGTTGTAAATCACATATATTTCTCTGTTACCAAGCGCCATAGTACCCGTAGGGAAAGTCATAGCTAACCAACCCTTATGGAAGGTGTAAATTCTTCTAACTTCCGTTCCAGAACCCTCCTTACGCTTGGAATAGGATAATATTGAGGTAAAACATATTATGGTGAAAAAGTAACCTAAAGATATTAATCCAAACGCCATTAGTAAGAAAAATATCTTGAAAAACCAAGGTATTACTTTGACTAAAATTTCGTCATTACCATTTTCTCCAAGTGGATAATATAGGTTCACATATTCTTGGATATTCTCACCTATTAGTAAACCACTATAACTACCTTGGCCTAGGGGACCTAAAATTAAAAACATAGAGAAAACCTGGTTCATAGGTGGAATCTTGTTGACGTAAAGGCTCCAAAAATAAATGGTAATAATCATAAATACAAATATTAGGGCATGAAATAAGATCAGCACAGTCAAAATAATGTTCATTAGCTGGATGTGACGGTGGAAATGCGCCCTAAATACCTCAGTCATAGTAAACTTACCTACTGTCGCAGAGGCGACCACAAGTGGAACCACAGCGAGAACAAGAATACTCTTCAATGACTCTGCTGCAAACCTTTGGTTCAAGGTAGCATAGCGACTAGGTTCCTTGTCGTCTATGTCGTACTTTTGCCAAATCAAAAAGGAAATACCCCATGCAGTTAAAAGTGATAATAGCAAATCATACCACCACAAAGCATAGGCTAAAATAATCAGTCTCTTAGCGTTGCCAGTTCCCTTTGCCTCGTTTTCAGCCAAGAACGCAAGATAGTTGATAATCGTCGCGAGGCCCATAGCATATGCACCCCAGAATGGGCCGTGTTGAGTACTTGCATAGTACCTTTTGAAATAGTCATTAAACGATGTACTCCGGATCACCACATATGCATGTACAAAAACGTATATCTGCAGCACAATAAATATAGCGGAAGCAACACCAAACATGATGTATGAGCAAACCCGCATCCAGTGCCCCTCAAATGGAAAACTGTACAGAAGATTACTGGAAATACCAGATGCCATAACCATGACAAACATGAACGGCTCAAAATTTCGAGCTAGCTTTTTCGAAAGTCGCTTCATATCATCTATAACTTGACTGATTTATTAAGTTTTGATTATTATTGAGAAAAATGAATATTAGCTTTTATGTCAAGCTTCTAAAAATGGGGTTTTGTGATCTTATAGCTGCTTTTATATATGATTTTAACTAGAATCATTAAAAATCCCCTTCCTGTTTTTAGATTTTTCTAGTTGTTTTTTTTTTTCAATTAATTTTGCGATGCCCCCCACTTTGACACTTTTTTTTTTTGCAAAAAGTAGAAATTCCGATTAATTTTTCAATCAGCCCCACACTAGGGAGGACTTATAATTACGATTAAGAGGTAATTATTGCCAAGACCCTCGAAGGTAACCTTTTCTGTAGAGGCTGCTAACATTGTTAGCGGACTTATGTATCATACACATCTGTCATCTCGTGATTCTCGCTTTCTTGCATTGACCCAAAGCTACAAACTAAGAGAAAAACTTTTGCCGTAAACTGGTGATATGTAATTACATAGGAAATTGAAACCACGCTCTGTTTCCGCGAATATTAGTCATTTTTATCCTGTTGGTGGGATGCATATTTTAAGCCTATTTTAAGCCTATTTTAGGAAGAAAAAAGTTGTTTTCTGAATTTCTTATATTTCTATTGTACAAAAATAAATGATTATTTAAAAATAATGAATAAAACCAAAAAAATATTTATATATAAAGTTTTCTTAACGGAAATCAGATTTACCGATACCACGCTTACCACTGAACAAGTGCTTAGGTAGAGATGCAGTTGCGTGTCTATCAGCTTCACCTTGTCTTGCGTGTCTGTTTCTTTCTCTTCTATGTAGCTTGGTCATTCTGTCGGCCTTTGATCTCATAGAACCGTCAGCAACACCATCTAGCAATCTGTCAGATTGTCTTAGCTTACCACCATTGGTACCGGAAGCCATACTTTCATTAGCACCAAACACCACGTCGGCACCAGTCTCGACGTATCTGCTCTTCTCTGAGGCAGCTCTGTGTTTCTCTTGCAAGGTGGTCATATCGTGACCTAGAGTAGCCATATGCTTCTCCATTTGGTCGAAAGACTTGACCAATTTGGAACGAGGCATCATAGCCTTGTTTCTTAGGGACTTCTTGTTTCTGGCCTCGGCAATCATCTTCTTTTGTCTGTTTCTAATCCACTCTGCTTTCTCTCTTATGTCTTCAATCTCTTCAGTGTCAAAACCACCGTAAGTCTCGTCCTCATCAGACTCATAGAATCCTTCTTGTTCAAGTCTTTCTTCTTCTTCTTCTAGTGCCTGCAACTTAGCAGCGATTTCTGGATCCAAGAAGTCGTAAACGTTCTTACCATCCATGATTTCAGGCATGACATCATTCTTCCATTCATCATCTTCCAATAGATACTTATCTTTTAGGTTGATGTTAAAAACACCAGCACCACCGTTTTCAGCTTCGATATCCTTAGCCAACTTACGTCTTTCTGGATCCTCTGGATCGTATTTCCTCAGCTTCTTGAACTCTTCTGGAATGTATGGAGTTCTTTCGACATCATCTCTTGCTTGAGGCTTAGCAACGTGAATCTTGTTCAATACGTTGTTGATTCTAGCTTGAGACTTCAACTTGTTCTCAATTCTGGAGGCCAATAATTTCTCACAAGCCTTGTTTCTGACACTCATGACGTTGTCTTCTAGTTGACAAGAGGTAGTCATGATCTCAACACCTGGAACTTCAGTGACACTTTGCAATAGAGAAGCACGGGTCTCATCCAAATCTTCTGGTCTGATGATATCAGTCTTGTTAATAACAACCATTACAGACTTGTTAGCGAACAATGGCTTGATGGAGTGGAACAACTTAACTTGGGCTTCAACAGAGAAACCACACTGTTCGGAAAGATCCATAAAGTACATAACACAAGAACGTAAGTGCGCAATAGCGTAAATAGATTGCATTTCGATATTGTTCATCTCTTCAGTTGGTCTATCTAAGATACCTGGGGTATCAATAGCTTGGAAACGTAGGTACTTGTAGTCAAAATGCCCCACGTACAACGACTTGGTGGTAAATGCATATGGTTGCACTTCGACATCAGACTTAGTGATACATCTCAAAAATGAGGACTTACCAACGTTAGGATAACCACAAATCAATAAGGTTCTGGTGTTTGGATCAATAGATGGCAATCTACCTAAATGTTGACGAACTTGTTCAAGATAGACCAAAGGATCCTTTAGCTTCTTAACAATAGTGGCCATTCTACCTAAGGCAGCACGCTTTAACTGCTTACATTGAAACAAAGATTGACCAAACTTCAACAATCTTGTGTAATCTCTAGAAACTTGTTCCACAAGAGACTTAGCACGGGAAACAGCAGCCAAAGAGATCTTATAATGGTTCTTCTCATATAAAGTATCCATCAAATCACGGTGAAATGGATGAACATCGTTGATGTTTGGGAAACCCTTTAGAATATCATCAAATTTCTCAACAAAACCCTCACCAGTGAACTTAACCTTTCTCATATAAAAGGCTCTAATTCTTGTGATCTTGAAACCAGGTCTGATCACAGTAGGAGTCTTTCTCTGTGTTCTATTCAACACAACATCCAGCAAATCATTTGCAGGAGTAACTGTGGGTATATCTTTCCAAGACAACTGCATTATTATTAGTTTATTTAAACTGTGGTTGTGTTTACTGCGTTATAGGAGTTGAAATATATTAATAATATTTCAACTCCTAAAATGGTTTAAAATGCTAAAAGACCCATAATAAAAATTGCGATGAGCTTACAAAATTTTGAAAATAAAAAAAAAAAAATTTGCGATGAGCTGAAAAAAATTTTTTTTTTTTTTCAAAATTTTCAAAAAGAAAGAAACTAGGCACAGAAGACCCCGTAGCAACCAAGTACAAATTTCCTTTCCCCCCAAATCTTTAAAGGTAGAAAAAAAAAACTTTCTTTGTGGACGGGTAACTCTATAACAGTATGGCTTTATACGTAAACATGTGATTTAACGTTTCAAATTATATGTTGACGAATGCATGAAACTACTAAAATGGCTACACATTAATAATTTGTATAACATGTGTCTAGAGGGTAAAAAGTATTCAATACTAATATTTGGAGATTATTTTCAATTCATCTCATAATAATTAAACCCGGATTTTGGAGAACAACCATAAATATATATTTATTGCTATTATTCTTTTCTTTATCAAGTAGTAGAATTACAGACTTGTATTATATTATTAGAGTCATTATATAGCATCAAAAAAACGAGTTAACTAAAATATAGGTAACGAAAATTAGGGGTTTTATTATTAAAGTAAAAGATAAGAAGTGTCGCTTGTTTAAAAAAAAAAGAAAATTAGTATTAATATGGACAGCGGAGGGAAACAGGAATAATATTCCTGCGTAAAAAATTCAAAAGAAAGAAAAAGATCTGTAACATCTAATAAGAAGAATCATACATTTAGAGCATTCTCTTGTACCATGGCTTGTCGTCATGAAGCATAGCATCAGCGTCGTAAGATGCATCTCTCTTGGATGGAGGAACCCAGTTTGGAGACTTCCATGGCAAAACACCTTCTTCCCACATGGTGTTCACTTCTTCCAATGTCAAACCCTTGGTCTCTGGAACAAAGAAGAAAACGTAGAAGTAGGAGAAACATAGACAGCCCATGAAAACGTAACCATAGTAGAAGTTAATGGCACCGGTGATAAATGGAGTGAAGAAAGCAATCAAGAAACCCCAGATCCAGTTAGAGGCTTGTGCAATGGCCATACACTTTGCCTTCACTCTCAATGGGAATGTCTCAGAGTTAACAACAAATGGGATTGGAGCCCAGGTAGTGGCAAAGCAGAAAATGTAGAAACAGGTAAACACAATCATACAGTTACCAGCACCCTTAGAAGAACCGTTACCCTTACCATTTGGCCATAATCTAGTAACACCAACAGAAGCAAACACAACCATACAAGCAGTCATTGAGGCAGCACCCCATAGTAGACACTTACGACGGCCGAAACGATCGACAACATATAAAGCAACAAAAGTAGAAGCGAAGTTAACAACACCCAAAACAATGGATGTTTCGAAGGAATCATCCATACCAACAGATTGGAAAATAGTGGTACCATAGTAGAAGAAGTAGTTGTCACCAGTCAATTGTTGTAGAGCTTGGATCATGGCACCCATTACCAAACGTTGGAAAACCTTGGTTTTTGTAGAGAACAGTTCGCCAACACTAGCGTTACCTGCTAATCTCTCAGCTTCAACGGCAGCTTGAATGGATTCAACTTCAGTGGTGACACCTGGATCATCAGCGCTAACCTTGTTAGAAATAGCAATGGATCTTCTAGCTTCTTCAATTTTTCCAACCTCAACCAAATATCTTGGAGATTCTGGAACAAAAGTCATACCACCGATCATAAACAAGGCCCAGGCGAAACATAGACCCAATGGAACTCTCCATTGAACAGAGTCGGAGTACTTCTTAGTACCGTAGTTAGTACAGTAACCCAAGAAGATACCACAGGTAATCATAAGTTGGTAACAGGAAACCAAGGCACCTCTCATGTGCTTTGGTGAAACTTCAGAGATCAGCATTGGGGATAACACAGCGATACCACCAACACCAAGACCGGAGATAATTCTACCGATGAAGTATTGGTACCACTTGTCAATAGTAGCAATCTGAATCACAATACCGACAATGTAAATAAGGACGACAATAATCAAACCGATCTTACGACCATACATATCACCAGCCCTAGACAAGATAATACCACCAATAGCACAACCAATGTTGAAGATACCAACAACTAGACCAGTTCTAACTTTTGACAAGTAATGAGTACCATTAGCACGTGTAGAACCCAATCTTCTAATGAAATCAGTTTGGTTAACGAAACCAGAAATAGTACCGGTATCCCAACCAAAGACGAAACCACCGAAAGCGATAAACAGACAGAAGATGGAGATAGAGATGTAGGCAGAGAATGGTTTCTTTGGGATCTCGACACCCATCGACTTTTGTTCATGGTCTTCTTCAGTATAATCCTTGAACTCGTCATCTCTCTCAGTCTTACTGTTGTGAGGAGACAAGACTGAACGTGATTCTTCAGTAGACATTTTTAAAATTTATTTTAGTTTTTCAATTACCTTTAAAGTTTAATATCTTGTTTAACGTTATTAAATTTAGGAAAAAAAGATTAATTAAACTTTCTTAAGTTCGTATTAATAGTTGATAATTGATTCCTGATTATATAGTAAAGATAAATACAAAAAACAGAAATAAATAAAAAGAATGACATGGAAAAGAATCAAAATGTAGAATTATTCTGGCCTTATATACTTTTCCCCATGCCAATTTATTTCCAACATTTTTAGCAAATAAAGACGTCATATTATCGGTTTGTAAGGCTCCTTGTTAGCATTTGTGAAATGGTACTTATTTTCTCTACTTTAGAATAAAAGAAAATAGGGTCAAAATACCCATCTCGAAAATTTTGTCTATTTATTTTTAGTTTTAATGTGTTAAGTTGAAGTTCTTTATTTAAGATTAGCTAGTACAACAAATATCAAGAATTCTCCATCTCATTGTACTCATCGGGATAAGACCACTTTCGGAAAAATTACTACAGCAATTCTGTGGCTTCCTCACTCATTCTCAAAATGTATTTTTTATATGTATATATTTGTTTGCGGGATGTTGAAGAAACAACCGTGCAGACAAAAACAAAAACTTCGGAGAGCAAGCGTAAAGAGCTTCGGAAAAACTAAAAAATGTGTCAATTTTACTAAGTTTTTACTGCTTGTTGTCAAGGTGATGGTTTTCTTTTTCCGTTCCTTAATTCGGAAAAATAGAAAACTTTGACAGCACAAATAGAAGGAGTCCAGGGGGGGAGAAAGATAACAAGGGGAGGGTCAAGAATCATAATCTAATTTTCCGAAAAGAGGGAACGCCGCACCAAGAGGACCGGAAAATGTAGAAGACGCATGTTCTACTTTTCAAAAAAGCTTCTTTTCTTTGTATGTCTATTTTTTGTTTTGTTTTTTTTTGCCCACCTTCCTGCTTTTGCTACGGTTTCTATTAGTGGTACAGAATTGGAAAAAAATGGTCACCCTTTGTAATACTCTTCAATGCAATGCAAAGGGTACGGCAAAATAAGAAGTTTTCTTGGGTCAAACCTTATTCTTTCTATATTGGGAAATTTTAATAACAAGTTTTACCAAGGCTGTGGAAGATATATCCATTTTACTTGTACTACATTTCTCTTTTTTAACAATAACAAATAATTCCAGCGGGGGAAGAGAGGGGTAGCAACGAAAAAACATCAACCATGTTGTCGGTTTTGTTGTTGGTTTTGTTGTTGGTTTTGTTGTTGGTTTTGTTGTTGTTTTTCCGTTGCGGCAATGTTAAGATCGCTTGCTCTTTAGTACATTCTTAGAGCCGGAAAAACTACAGGGTCAAGAAAACCAAACTTGTTTTATTAGTTGATACTTTTTCCTCTTGTTGAAATGAAATGTAAACAAAACAACTTGTCCCTGCAACTCCCAACCAGCAAAGAAGATCTTTCAGACGTACTTTTTCGACCGTAGGATTAAAAAAAAAATGAAAAAACTCTTTTCTCCCCTACTGATTCTTCCTAAACTACGTCATTGTATGTTGTTCTTTTCCTTCGCTTGTAAGGGGTAGATTAATAAGTTTATAGTAGCCGTACCTACGCTGCCTGTGGGTGGGATAAGAGGAGAATATTTTACTCCTTTGGGAAAAAAAAATTGAAGGGGAGGACAATGGTAGCTTCTTAATTTACATTATGCAAATGCCTAAAAAATTTTATTTCATTTATTTTGAAGTTTTTCCGAGAAAAAGCATTATT
Organism: Nakaseomyces kungkrabaensis; assembly: GCA_030556385.1. Lineage (NCBI taxonomy): Eukaryota > Fungi > Ascomycota > Saccharomycetes > Saccharomycetales > Saccharomycetaceae > Nakaseomyces > Nakaseomyces kungkrabaensis. The sequence goes on along the minus strand of JAKTPY010000021.1, from coordinate 27,110 downwards.
TCTCCCTTCTATTTTAACTCCTCATCATTTCCCCGCAAATTATAATAATTCCAAAGTTTTTCCGATGATCTTCTTATCCGCGGGAGGAGACTGGGGATCATAGGAACTTAATGTGCCTGGTTCGTATTAGTATAACGAATAAGAATACAATCATGGTCCTACCTTTTTTTTTTCAAAAATACCAAGGTCCTAGGTTTCTCTGGTTACCGTTGACCCCCGGCTATAATTTTTTTTTTTCATGTTTAAATTCCCTACAGTGGTTACACCAATTGCGGGGAATGATGTGTGGCTATAGCTTTTCCATGTCTTCTGTGTTTAATGCTATTATTTTCGGTTTTTCTTTTGAGATACGTCACTGGCTAGTAATCTAGACTTGCCTTGATGTGAAATTTCACAAGAGCCAATAAATCTTGAATACTACCCGCATAGTTTTAGCAGTATTAATGGGTTCTATCTTATTTAAACAAGTAAAAGGGATTTAATACTTTCTATCTTTTCAAAGTTTTACAGATTCTGATAAAATTGTAGTATAGGCTACACTTGAACAGATCAACTCTCATAAATTCGGTTTTTCACCATAAATTCTATTGAAAAGCATTCAGGATGTGCCTGTCTAAGAAATCTTTTGAGAATTGTTGGTAATTGAGATTTTTGACTTTTGTTGTGATTGACGTAAAAATGATATCATTCTTTCAAATATTGTCAACTACATTTTAAAGTCTAGATGTTTAAATTTTCCAACTATAGCCTATCAAACCATAAGACAGGTATATACTTCCAACAATTCAAAATTGTAGTAATAATTGAAAATACAGCTGTGTCGTACTATACGTTTTAGCATTATTAATTTCGTTTGATATTATACTTTTTGGTCCGGGTAACTGCTAGCGTTCCTTGGATTATCAGTCTCTTTCTTATAGCATAACATAAATTTATTTTGTATGATTTTCAGGGGACATATTGTAATCATGTAAATCTTCATATGCTGAATAATATTCAAAATAATGTCGAAGTCTAGATATAAAATTGAGTGATTAAAAAGTCGAAAGCATATTTATTTTAGAAATGTCTATCAGTATTCCCAGTATTAGGAAAATATAGAAAACTTAATGTATAAAAAATAAAGGAATAGAATGAAATAATAAAAGGTAACGATATTTTGTTTACATAAAAAAGAAATAGTCAAACTAGTATATTTCAGCTATAAAAAAAGTTCATTAACAATTATCTTTTTGCTTATTGAAAGTTGTTAATATGAGGTAGAAGCTAATGAATATGAACGTTGTGGGGTAAAAAAAAATGCGCTGATTAATAATAATCTAATGAGAATTGCGTTTTTGCTAGTTTTATCGTAATGCATTAAATTTCTTTGGTTTAGAAAGAAGCAAATTTAAAAAAATAATGTACAAATTTTGAAATAGGTAATTTGCTCATCTAAAATGGAGTTGGTAAAATAAATCAACATCAAGTGAAAAATAAAAATATAATAAATGGATTTTGTTTATTATTCCATCCACCAGGGATTATATTAAATACTGCTGTTGTTTATGGCAATTAGTCTCTAACAAAGACTCTCTTGTACCAAGGAGTGTCATCGTGCATCAAAGCATCGGCATCGTAGTCAGCATCTCTTTCAGAGGCTGGAACCCATTTACTGGATTTCCATGGCAAAACACCTTCAGCGTACATTTCATCAACTTCTTCCAAGGTTAGACCTCTGGTTTCGTTGACGAAGAAGAAAACATAGAAGTAAGCAAAGACCATACAGCCCATGAAAACATATCCATAGTAGAAGTTAATGGCACCGGTGATAAATGGAGTGAAGAAAGCAATCAAGAAACCCCAGATCCAGTTAGATGCAGAGGCAATAGACATAGCCTTAGTCTTGACTCTCAATGGGAAAGATTCGGAAATGATAACGTATGCAATTGGAGCCCAAGTGGTAGCAAAGCAGAAAATGTAGAAACAAGAGAAGACAATCATACAGTTACCAGCACCCTTGGAAGAACCGTTACCTTGACCATTAGGCCATAGTCTAGTAACACCGACAGAAGCATAGACAACGTAACAACAGACCATACCAACAGCACCCCACAACAAACAGTTACGACGACCAAAACGGTCAACAGTAAACAAAGCACAACAGGTTGAGAAAAAGTTAACAACACCAAAAACAATGGATGTTTGGAAAGAGTCCTGCAAACCAACAGCCTTGAAGACAGTAGTACCATAGTAGAAGAAGTAGTTGTCACCAGTCAATTGTTGCAAAGATTGAATCATAATACCCATGATAGTACGTCTTAACATAGCTGGCTTACCAGTGATCAATTCACCCCAAGAAGCGGTACCAGCAGCGTTAGCTTCTTCGACCTTAGCCTTCAAGATGGTAAATTCCTGATCAATGAATGGATGATCAGCAGGCAACTTGTTGGCAGCACATAGGGACTTCTTAGCCTCCTCGTCCTTACCAGCTTCAATCAAATAACGTGGAGATTCTGGAACGTAAGACATACCACCGATCATGAACAAAGCCCAGGCGAAACATAGACCTAGAGGAACTCTCCATTGGACAGAGTTAGAGTAGTTTTTGGTACCGTAGTTAGTACAGTAACCCAAGAAAATACCCAAGGTAATCATAATTTGGTAAAGAGAGACTAAAGAACCTCTCAATTCCTTTGGAGCAACTTCAGAAATCAAAGTTGGGGACAAAACAGAGATACCACCAACACCAAGACCGGAGATAATTCTACCGATGAAGTATTGGTACCACTTGTCAATAGTAGCAATTTGAATCACAATACCGACAATGTAAATAATGACGACTGCGACCAAACCGACCTTACGACCTCTAGTATCACCAATCTTAGATAGAAGAACACCACCAATAGCACAACCAATGTTGAAAATAGCAACGATCAAACCAGTTCTGGACTTGGACAAATAATGAGAACCATCTGAACGTCTTTGACCCAATCTTCTGATGAAATCAGTTTGGTTAACGAAACCAGAAATAGTACCGGTATCCCAACCGAAAATGAAACCACCGAAGGCGACCAAAGCACAAGAGATGGAGACAGCGACGTAAGCACTCTTACCATTTGGGTTTTCAATGTGAGCTTCTTTTTCTAGCAACTCTGGATCTTTTTCATGTTCCTTTCTATAGCTAGAGGAAGCATCGTAATTAGATTGTTGGTTATTAGAACCGAATGAAGAATCCTTTAATGAAGAACTCATGTTAGTTATATTATAAAGGTAATTTTTCTTTTTGGTTTACTTGATTATATGATACAGAAAAAAATAATTATGGGGAAAGAGAAAATTAAATGTGGATAGGGATTTCTGGTTTCTTATATATTATTTTCTTTTCATTGTTTTTTTCTATCCCTTTCGTATATTCCTTTTTTTTTAGTTTGGGGTTTGGCCCAATTCATTCTTCATTTCTTTCTTTTAGAAAGCAGGATGCTATTGCACTTAAAGAAAAAAAGACCTTGGGGATATTCTACAGAAAATAAACGATTTTTGACCCTTTAAAAAAAAAAGAAACGCTTATTACTTTTGCTGTCCTCTTTCTTTTCATTATAATTATAATATCTGAAGATACTTGTTAACTATTCTTATTATCGAGAGAGTGTGTGAGATAGATATCTCCGGGACTCCGGCCGTTCATTAGCACTTTCTAAAAATGATCAGTACAACGGAGAAGTAGATTTTTTCATACTTCTTTCTTTTTTTTTGTTTCTTTCTTTTTTCCAAAATTCCTTTCTTTTTTTTCTAATTTCCTCGAAAATCTTTTTACAGACGTTCTACGCATGGTCTGCATTTTCTTTGAGTTCTAAATGTTTGTTTGTTTGTTTTTTTTGTCCGACATTTTTTCTGTGCTAGCCCTACTTACCTTTTTTTGCTTAAGCTCAATCGAAGTTCTTTTGTTGCATTCACTCACAGAAAGTGACGCAGTAAATCAGAAACCCTTAAAAAAATTTTTTTGTTTTGTTTTCATTTTTCTATGCTGAATCTAACGCTTTTTTTTTCTTCGGACTGGACAAAAGTAAGCTTAGTAAGGTTGTCCGGTGGTCTCTCTGGGAAAGGGTCTATTTTTGGGAAGTGTTCCACGGTTCGGCAAACCGAACCGTTGATAGAGAAACCTTGAGAAAAAGTGAAGGAGGACTCATCTCATCGGAAATAAGAGCCAGCACGCGCACATAAATTTCAGTACGAATACTATTAAGGGTATGTTAAGTACAAGAAAAAAGAGGGAGAGATAGCTAAAATAAAAGAAAGAAAAATGCGATGGGCATTCCTTCTACGGAATCTTCACAGTATTTGCTTAACAGAAAGAAAGTAGCTAAAAAAAAATAAACAGGTCTACTTAATCTCGTAGCGAAGACTCGTTTTTTTGACAAAAGTTGTATATTCCACGCTTCTTTTCTAGGTTTCCCAGGTAGCAGTTAGAGGTAGCTGCACGGAACTCCAATAGCGAAACTGTGTCTTTAAGACAGAGAAGAGTAAGACAAGAGATAGCTGGTGACGTCATTTTTTCCAACCTTGATACAAATGGATAATAGGGATCTCGTATGGCGGAATCAACAAAAATAGATTTGGTTGGTGAATTTCTTTTTTTTTACTTCTTTTTGTTGACAAACATAACAATGAGCACGGCTTTCTCTCAGTTAACCCCGAAGTCTTGCGCACCACACACTTTAACATCGTTTTTTTTTTTTGCTCGCAAGCCCATTGAGTGTGGGAAATCCGTACACCTCACTAAAATTCCGGAGATTTGCAGTATATTTTCTTTTTTCTTTCTTTTTTTCTATTTAGTTCAGCATAATTAGTGAGATTTAGAGATGGGACAAAATTTGTTTTTCTGAATTCTACTACGATTTGTAATAAGCAATGTTATTTGTAATAGCACCTTTGTGCATAGAATATAGTGTAAATCTGAGCATCTATACTTATGGATTTTGGCCCAAACTGTTTAGCTCTATGATGTAATCCCTACTGTTAACAAAAGAAAGAATATATACTATGGTAAAAGTTTCAAGAATATACTGACAATTAGACATTTATTGCAATAACTAGTATATGCAAAGTGGTTTGTTTGTTAATAATCACTTTAAGCGCATATGACTCTTCTCCTTTAAAAAATTTCCTTCCAGACTAACCCATGATTTGAATGTTTCAGGTTATATGCTAATACTGATAAGAATGGCCTGGTTAAAACTATATATCTCCTTTTTTATTTTATGAATAGTACAAAAACTCCTGGTAAGGCAATCTCATTATCTGTTTTAACGAATTACTTTATCAGCTTCTCCTATCGAACATTACGCAATTGTGCTGAATTTTTTAATACTAACATGGTGAACTATATTCGAGAAAGAATACCCCACTACTTGAATTTTTTTTGACCCATTAACAATTTTCTACCATTGCAAATTAAAAATTGAGAGAAAAATAAAAAAAAAGTGCAATTTGTTATTAATGTCGCGGAATATGGTGCATCTTTTCTTATTTTACTCCGAATATTTTCCTTGTTCCAGTTTTTCCTATCGTGGCGCGTGTTATTTTAACTGATATGAGATTTCTTATGTTGGTGGTGTATTGATGGATTTATATATATTGTTCTAAGTGTCCGGCACAAATAAATAAGGAGAAGAAAGGAGGGGTAAAAAACATAGTATAAAAAATACGTCATAGCTGTCAAACTGTGGGAATTTCCTAAGAGATTCTGTAGTTAAGAAACCTGTATTTAAGATTCTCGAAAATGCAGGGCCAAAATTTTCGTTTAAGTAATAATCGCGGGGTAGAAAGGGCCAAAATTGATAAGGATCTTCACTGAGATATTTTTTTTCTCCTTTTTTTGCCTTTCAAAGTAAATGTTAGCAGTAAAACTCTATCGGTTCGTAGCTGCAGCAACCTAAAATATCTCTTTTATGCAGAAATTTTCGTACAAATGACCGAATTTCTTATTCGAAGGCACGGAACCCTGAAGGATCTTTCCTTTAACAGTAAACAAACAAAAGAATATAATGGAACGCGAAATTACAAGAATAATGTCTTTGTTTATTTATTTACATTGTGTCAACTGTAACTGTGATAGCTTTCTATCATTTCATAAGAACCAAAAGAACCTGGAATTCTCAACAAAACATAAAATGGGTTCGTTATAAGTGATTATCAATCTTTATTTAAATATGATTTCTTGAGAAGCTCAAAATATTTAGTAACATTAACTTAAACACCTTCTTTGAGATCAAAGATTCATAATAAGGTTACATCAAGAATGAACAATTAATATTAAAAATTATCTAACGTATAAACTACTACTTTTTTTCTTGCTTTTGCTTTTATTGTATATAAATTACAGTTTAGGAAAATAAGAATTAACTTTTCGTGAAAGTCTTCTTCTTCTTCTCTTCTTCTTTTTCTTCTTCTGACATTGCTGAAATAATACTTATCACAGTAAATCGTATAACAACATTTATTTGTTCAGTTAAAAAGAGCAGGGGGTATTTGATATGTTATGTTTCACCAATATATGGTGGTATGCAAATAGAAAATAACAACGACAAAAAAGTTCAGAACAAAAAAATTGGGAAGAAAAAAAACAACTTCATTTTTAAGGCGGAAAATGACTGTCAATAAATTATGAGTTAATTTACTCTTCATTATAAGATTCCTCAGTGACATCATCAGATTCGGAAATAAAAGTCACTTCAACCCATGCTAAACCATTAGATTTCTCCTTGTCGTCCAATTGGAATGTGAAATTATTGGCATCAGCATACTGATAAATGAAAGGTTTGGTACCAGCGACACCAGAAACGATATTCTTAACAAAGTTTGGAACTTCACCCATGACATCAACTCTTTCAACCATGTTGTTTAGTGGACCTTCCACAGAGGCCTTTATTTTGTGCTCTTCCTTATCTTCGGCGACTTCTTCGTCCTTAACATGTGCCTTCAAACCATTTAGATCTACCTTAATGTATTGTGGAACATTCCAGCCAACGGAATCGACTTCTTGTTTCATATGTTGTGCATTATTGTCGTAGGTTACACCAAGGATTTCTGAATCGCTGGTGATGATACCAATAGAGACCTTTGTGTTTGAATAAGACTTTGGAGTAGTGAACTCCATAAGCACGACGGTGTTCTTTTCAGAGTGGAAGAACAAAAAGTTCCAGGACTTCGCGGCGTGGTGTGGCTTCATACCTTGGAAAGCCATAACGAACATACAGTAGGATGGATCCGATTCCTTAAATTCCAAAGTTCTATCTTCCAATTCTTCTTCTTGTTCTTCTTGTTCTTCTTGTTCTTCTTGTTCTTGTTCCTCGCTCTCACCCTCACTTTTCTGGCCATTCTTTGGCACTTTAACCTTGATTTCACCAACACAGGAGTTTCTTGGCCAGAAAACGTGTCTCATAGAACCCCAAGGTTGCTCGATGTTGTCACCGTAGTATGTGGCTGGGTCGTCACCTAGCTTAGCACCTGGTGTCAGTCTTGTGATCGTCAGGTCAACAAGAGATTGCTCATTGACATTGGAAACCAAGTGGTACTGCTTGTTATCCTCGCTCAGCTCGACGGACAAGTTATCAGCGTAGAAGTTAGCGTCCTCGATACGGAAGTTCTCCAGTTTTGTAGAGGTCCACAGGTTCAGCTTATCTGGGTTATGGGAGTCGTAAATTCTGAAAGTGAACTGTGCTGCGGTGTGCAAACCGATGATGTTAGAGTGGATAATCTGCGCAAACCCCACGACACCGGTCTTCAAGTTACTGAAATAGAAAGTCACGGTCTCGACATTTGTGTGGTCCGGGTGCTTCCAGAAGAAATCCTCACGGGTAGTCTCCCTGTAAGGCTGCTTGCCATCGACACGATCAGTTACAGAGTGTATATACTCCTTACCATACTCTGGCTCCGCAATACCAGTGACAGCAGATATACCACCTTGAATCCACCTCAACATGTTTTTATTTGCTTTTATTGTTCTTTGGGGGTTCTTGGAAATTATAATAAGCAATGAATCTCAAGATTAAATACTAAATAAACAAAAAAAACCCTTTGCTCAAGTATATGTTTGTTTTGATATAAATTTTTTCAACACTTTTGAACACAAAAATTGTTAAAAAAACAAAAAAAAAGCAATTTTTTATCGAAGTACATAGAGATCACCGTAGAAACACTCCTTGCTATAACAAAAAATTAAAAAAAATTTGTAGAAAGCAAGGGTCCAAAACTTCAAAAAAACCTCCTCGAGCACCAACAAAAAAATTTTTTCTTTGCTTTCCACGCAGTTTCTTAGCACGAGAAAGAATGCTCTTCTCGAAGAAGAAGGGGGCCCCCTACCAAAACGCTTGTTCTGGCTCGGAAGAAAATTGAGGAAGGAAAAACAGGGATCACTTTTTTTGTTTCTCTCTCTGAAAACTCCTTGCAGACAACAAAAAAAAGAAAGAAAGAAAAAAAATAGAAGATCCGATTTTTTCTTTTCAACAAAAAAAACAACAACAAAAATGATGCATCCGACAGGAATCGAAGGGCAGCTATCAAAATGCACGAAGCTGGTAATGTGACTGTTCTGAAATAGCTTGTATACGAAATTGGGAATGTGACTATCATATACGACGGGAACCCTTTTTCCTTCTTTATTGCCAATTTTTTTTTGTACCTCTCTAAGAGCTCTCTCTCAATCTCTTAACTATTTCTTCAACGTGTGTGAACTAAAGATAAAGGGCTTAAACAGCAAAAGAACTCTAGGAAATCAGCAAAATAGCAAAGTAAAAGGATGTTTAGAGTGGGAAGGAGCAGAATACTCAATATAAGTGGGAGAAGATGGTATCAGAGACCACAATTGCAACATCTGGCGGGTGCGGAAGCTGGAAATGTACCTTTGGCCGGGGTGTTCTCCGCCAAAGGGTTACAGAACGCGTGGTTTGAGCGTGCTAATTACTATGCTAGCCAGCTGAATAAGTTCACTCAGGGAACCCAGGAAACTACCCTTGAAAATATAATATATGAGGACTCAAGATCGTACATTAAACGTCATGTAACGAACTATGCCAGTCTGCTATACAACCTGGAGTTTGCAATGCAGTCATTACACGGGAATGGTGACGAAGGTTGCATGCCTGAAAAACATCTGGGCAGAGACACACTACTGGCGACTCCCGACATCCTCTCTGAGATCCATAACGAACCCAGGACCACTGGTAACCTGGAGTTACAACAACTACTCGAGAATTCATTCGGATCAATTGCAGAATTCAAAACTCTATTGCTGAACTCCGCACTAGCCATATCGGGAGAAGGTTTCACTTGGCTAGTAGCAAGGAAAGTTAAACAGTCCGAGATAGACATGATCTCGTCCTCAGGTGAAAATAAGATCCTCTTCGACAAGTTGTTCGTGCTTAATACTTACAACGCCGGAACCCCCTTTAACTTTAACAGGGCCAATATCATGACTAACCTGAGGAAGACACATGAAAATAAAACCAAAGAAACCACTAAGACTAAAGAAGAGGAAAATCTCAGTGAAGCTGACGAATTTAAGAAGTCTTTGAAAGAGATTAGACGCCTGAAAAATGAAGCAGTTGAAGAGGACCTGGCATACATTCCATTATTGGCTATCGACGCTTCACCAAAGGCTTGGTTACATGATTATGGCGTTTTTGGTAAACAAAAGTACTTAGAAAATGTATGGAATGCTACCGAATGGAGAGTTGTGGAATCCCGACTTGCCGGTTTGACACGCTCAATGGATTCTAGTATTTGAATTCAGAACAAAAAACAAAAATTAACTTAAACCCTGAAAATATTCAATTCCATCAGAAAGAAACTCCTGCTAGTTTTCTTACGTGCTTTTTAAAAGAACCCCAGTCTGTATTTATTCATACCTGTAAATATTTACACAAATATTTGTAAATAAATAAATCTAATAAGAGCACATTTATATAATAAAAAAGAAAAAGACAAATAGAGAATATCTTGCCACATAAAAGTGCACCAAACAGAAATAAACTTAAAATAAAGAAAATAAAGAAAAAATAAAATAAAATAAAAAGCTGGTAGGTTTATACCAGGAGCACATCAGTAAAAATTATTATATTGCTTTTTTAAAATTTTCCCCCATTTTTTAAAACATATATTATTCTATTTCACTACAAAAAGAAATGAATGAAAATTTAATTGTGAGTAATAGCGTCTTCTTCAGCTTGTCACTAAAGCATGAAAATATTAATTGAAATGTAGAGTACAATGAATAATTGAGAAGTATGAGTACCGAGTGCTAAATTTGGTATTAAGTTGCAAAAAAAAAATAATGATAGAAAGTCTTGGTTAGAATTAATTACCATTTCATAGTAGTAAATGGATTCGAAGATGAAAAGAATAAGAAAAACAAAAACAAAAATAAAATCATTGGGTTCGTTCGTTGAAGTCTATAAAGGTTTTATCACTTTCTTCCGACCTTCAAACTACGCACTCTCTTTAAAAATTTACTTCCCGAAGATTTCTTTAGGCTTGACTGCGGTAGACCTAAATACACATCTTCCTCATCATCTCCGTTAGATGGACTTCTATATCTGTTGTGACCATCATCGGTAGGCCCACTTCTGGTCCTCGATAATTCGTTTGGTCTGCTTCCGCCACTACGTCCACTTTCTCCAGCTATTCCTAGACGTTGGGATAAAGACTTGTGCCTTTGCACACCTGTACGGTTACCATGTGAATGAGTCCTGATGTCATCTCTGATAGCAGCCTGCGAAGCTGGAGCACCGTCCAAGAAAGTTGTAGAACCCAAACCGTAGGTAGTTGGCCCATGAACTCTTTCAGTTTTACTCTTGATATCAACTTGCTTAATTTCTCCTACGTTACCCCTAATAGCATCCTTTGTGTTGACCGAAGAAGAACTGCCGACAGTACGGTCACGGATATTATATAAGTCAGTATCATCATCCTCTTCAACACCGAAAACCTCGTTCATAGCAGATTTCTTCGTGCTTACACCACCGATAGTACTGTTTGGACCATCTGCTGGGAAAGCCAACACTGGTGCAGCTTTTGAGTTCTTGTTTCTATGTGGTGTCACGGCGTCAAATGGCCCATCGTGGTGGAACGACCCACCAAACAACCCAGTAACGTCAAGCTTGTCAATAGTATCGACATTCTTTGGTATAACGACTTTACTCTTACGCTTCTCCTTTCTAGATGGGGAGATGTCCTGGTGACGGCGGTGGCTGTGATGGCGATGAGGTAAACGATCACCTCTCGCATACTCCTCTCCGGAACCATTGCGGCGAGATCCTCCGCTTCTGTGTGTGTTACTGCCACTATAGGATTCCTTCTCCTTCGGATACCCCTTTCTAGGACGAGCGACCTCTTCGTAAGCTGGAGGCAAGTCGCCTGTCTTCTCGGCATTTGGCGTCTCTCTGGAATACTTCTGCCTCAACTGCTCCTTCTCCTCCTCAGCAGTCAAGCGCCTACTTCCAGCACTGCTATTGTTTTTATTATTATTGCCCCTACCGTTAGGGAAAGGTGGTGGAGAGTCATACACCACATCATCCAGGAACGGATTGGTGTTAGTCCTCCCCGGTGGTGGAGGCGAAACACTGCCCACACTGTACCTACCGTGCTCGCTACCGCCAGATCTAACATCATCATGAGACATATTCTGGCCCCTCACCCAATCCTGGTACTGCTGATCCCCCTGGTACTGGTGGATACTGCTATCATTAGAAGCATTCCTAAAAGGATTATTAACAGAAAACGGTCTTCCAGTCATCGCTTCTCCTTTTCCTTATTATTTTTTTTATTATTATAATCTCCCGTAACTCAAAGATCAAGTAAAGCTACTCTAGTCTCTCAAATAAAAGAAGGATCTTCCCAGATGTTGTTTTCTTTAATTAAAGATACCTTTGTTGATTTTCCAAAAATAAAAAAAAATCTGTCGCAACCTTCGCTCCCGAAAAAAAAAGGAAAAAAAAAAAAAAAATTTTTTTCCGCATCCAACGCGTTCATGTTACCCGGATTTGCGTAAGCCTCCCCATTGACGTCAACCAATATCATATATAAACCATAAACGAAATGAAAACTAGTAATATTACACTGTATTTAAAGATATTAATGTTTATTTTCTTGATTAAATTAAATGCCGTTTGCTGTATACATATTCTTGTATATTTTATAGTATTAATGCGAGCAATAGAACTGTTGTAGTTCCGAATAGTGAGATTAGTGCAGAAGAGGAGTGTCTTGGTGCAGTGTTCTTCTTGTTGGAAGATGTGGATGTGCTGGACTCGTTCCAGGCCATCGATGCGGACAGAGAGAAGTTATCGAACTGTGTAGAGGAAGTTTTAGTAGTCGTGGGACGCGATGTATCGTAGAAGGATCTACCATCGCCTGCGATCAGTCCACCAGAGTATACTGTACCTGCAATTTGCCCCGGGACTGTGGTCACACTGCTGCTTAACCTGGATGGGTATAGTTGCATTGTCTGCAGCGCGGTCTTGTTCTCCCAGGTCGCGAACGGAATGTAGCCAGAAGTCATCGCGAGCGCTGAAGTGGTGAATGTGGTGACACTCGTCTTGTTGTGTTCGTCATATACTGTCAGAATGTTTATCCTGTGGCTTCTGATCTCAGAAACGATATCACTATCGTATTTCCTAGCCTGGCCCAAGGCAACACCTCTACCTTCTAAGTCCACGGCCAAATATGTGTTCTTCAAAAATGGCTTACCCAAAATGTTATAACCAACGACAGTGTTTGGAGAAAGTTGCAGGACACAGGCCTCCTGACCAGTACTGAAATGTAATGTGTTATTCGTCTCTTCATCAAAGGTGGTAGCCAACAAATCACTGAGCGGAACACTAATTGTGAGATCATCAAAGGTAAACTCTACGCTTGCACCACTGTTTGCAACATCACAGGATGCCAACCACAAATTCAAGGATTCCACATAGATAGCTGCAATTTGAATAGCGATTTGAATAATGGCCTTGGATGGTAAGTAACTTAACGAAAATGAAGGATCTAAAAGTACTGGGGAGCTAAAAGTATTTGTCGTAACATTCAACCTTCTTCCTGAACTGGATGATATATAAATAGGGCCCATTGGAACAATCGGATAACCGTACGCCTTGGTGCCAGCTAGAGGATGAATATAAGGTATCATATCGAATTTTCTGAATGGCCCATCAACCAGATTTGGATCAACTGCACCAAAGATTAAACGACCTGTGCTGGCCACGCCTGGGAGTGCTGATGTGTCGTCACTGTCTGATGTAAGGGTATGGCCTAACCACAGAGAATATGAGCTTGCATTGATCAACTTCGCGGCTTTTAAGTAATCCAAGAAGAAATACGACTCGTCAATGAACTCAGCCTCGAGCTGGCTATCTGAGTTCAAGATACCACCCAGACCCAGCGAACCCATGGTGTAATCAGCTGAGTATTCGGCGTTGAAGAACGACATATTCTGCACTGTCAAAGTCTGGTTACTCAAGGACACGCCATCCAGAGCAGAAGCCATATCTGAGGAATTACTGTTAAACCCTGTACTCACGTTATTAAGTCTTAAAACATCACTGTACTGCGTCCCGTTCAACGAGATCCCATCAATAAAGCTCAGGTGGTACTTCTTTGAAGAGGTATTTGCCGTGGTAGATTCATTTGGGTAGTATAAGGGCCCCGCAAGACACCCACTCTCCAACCTATTGCACTGTGTATCCAACTCTCCCGATATAACCCACACGTAGGGCTGCGTCAGCCCCAACATCAACCGCTGTCTCTGCGCGGGTGTCCCTATCGACGCGTTCACATAGTACTCCCCATCATCCGTTATCCCTACTTGCAAATTCGGAAACTTCAAATCCTGCTGAAAGTAATCATTAAGTAGTATATCATTCGACGTGTCATTCAACTCCACACTCGCACTAGGAAACGTGGAAACGATAGAAGATCTGCCACTGCTACCAGCAGTGCTAGCAGCAGTGCTAGCACTGCTGCTAGCACTGATATACGACGTAGAGTTTCTGTCACTAGACGCGGAATGCACCGCGGATATTATAAACAACACCGCCAACACCCAACTATGTTGTAACATTTCTTTATGCCTCTTGTGCTATACCACTCTCTGAAGTGATAACAAACTTAGAAACAGTTTAACTCACGTATTTATAAGAAGTAAGATAAAACAAATATCCTCTTTTCTCATTTTTGCTGGAAGGTACCCCCGCCAAGGCTTATTTCCCAAAAGAAAATTTTTTTTTTTTGTTTTTTTGTTTTTTTTTTCACGCTTTCAAAATGACGTCATCCTGTCACATCAAAATTGAAAGAAAATATTGCGTGTGCCGTCTGCGTGTTCCGTCTGCCGTCTGTACGTGCGTTGTCTCTGTGTGTGTCGTTTGTGTAAATCACAAGGTGATCAAGTTACCCGGGTTTATATTATAATATTCTAGCCGGGTAAATAATACAACTTACCCTACCTGTACAATATTTTTATAAAGAATGTGTGTGTGTGGGGATGGTGATGGTGATGGTGATGGAGGGGTCTCTACTCTAGTATGTTAGATGAACCTTACAGTATTTATTTATAAGACGAAGCAATTGTATATTGTCAAGTGCAATGTCTTGTGAGAGTGAGTAAATGTTCATTTTACTGTACTATTCTATCATTCAATTCCTCACTGTAGTGATTCTGTGTAGTTTTTGGTATAAGATAGTGTATATATTCATTGTAGTTACGGGATATATATATTCTGCTTGTTTCTTTCTATATATACTTATCCAGATTTCAATATTATGTGTTTCTCTTTATTTCTTATACAGCTATAATTAAGCGTCGTGAGGAAGAGATGAAAATGATTTCAAATTTTTTTTTATAAGCACTTTCTATTAAAAGAAGGGGAGAGAGCTAAGAGAGCAAATACAACTAACATAAAAAAGAAGAAACACAATGGATATTCCTGTTTGGCGTAAGTGGTTGAAGATATATGTGTACGGTGGTGCCATTATCATGAGTGGTGTGCTCTTGTTTAAGTACACTACTCCCTCAGATGAGAAGCTTATAGCATCGTTGTCTCCGGAGTTAAGACTGCAATACGAACGTGAGAAGAAACTGAGACAAGACGAGCAGCGAGAGCTGATGAGGATAGTCCAGGAGACCGCCAAGAGTAACGATCCTATCTGGAAAACAGGTCCTATCGAGTCACCTTGGGAAAAGAAGAAAACTGGGGAGTTTGTCAAAAACGAAAACTTTTTCGATAATATTCAGAAAACTAGAGCTGAAGAGGCACAGAAGGATGAGTTGATGAAGATTAGAGAAGAGCTAGATGCCCTCAGAGCACAGAGTGTCCAGAAGACTACAGAGATAGTCAACGAAAGAAAGGGATCCAGCTGGTGGAAGATATGGTAAATACCCATAACATCACTTTTATTTATTTAAACCTATAATTTTGTAAATAGTTTTGACGGAAAAACCAAGAATTATTAATATTTATTCTAATGATATATCATTGTTAACTCAGGTCCATTTTGTATAACACAGGAAACCTTTTCAAAAAAAATTAAAAAAAAGAAAATGCGCAAGCCCGGAATCGAACCGGGGGCCCAACGATGGCAACGTTGGATTTTACCACTAAACCACTTGCGCTTGTTAATTAGATGGTCAATGATGAGATGTGTGCGGTTGTGATGTCAGGAAGGTAAATCTTGGTTTATCTAGTCAGGTGTGAGCAGTTTTGATGTCAGGAAGGTAATCCTAGTAGATTCAGTTAAATGGTCAATAGCAAATGTTTACATACGTAAACAGATATAAAACAGTGTAGGTTAACACATATTAAAGTGGCACTGTTTGATTATTACTTCTATCGGAAGATAAAAGATGATCATATTTAACTACCTTTCGCATTACGTAGCTACTTAAGAACTTACTTTCTACTAAACCATTGACCTAGGACTGTTGACTTGATAGAGGTCTTGAGTAAATATCGACACAATTTAAACGTTATTGACACTTTCACTGCTCTTAGCATGTTCGATCTGCTTGTATAATATGATTCCTGACCTAAGACTGGCCTTATTCTTCCACTACAAAAACTGATATGTTTATCTGTAATTTGTAATCATCCATGATATATTTACAACCCATCACCAAAGGTCCTTGGAATTTTTAACTAAATTTTTAATGTTCTAATTTGTTGTTACTAGACAAAAAGTACCCTGGTCATTACTGCAAGGTTACCGCTGATAATGATAAGTCCCAGGTTAATTAACTCAGAATTTTAAATAGTGAAAGAATTAATTTATAAAAATTTCCAACCTATTATTTCTAGACCACTTCATGCTTCAACCCAAGTGTAAAATACACCTCTATTAAGATAATGCAATTTGTTACGTTATCCCCTGCACGGCTTCAGAATGCGATATGATTTTGGAGCCTAATCTAATCTCAAGAATTTTAACTATATTTTATTTATCTTATCATTTTACGTACCATCATTGCAGTGTTAACCTTTCAAAGAGACTGTCATAAAATACTGAAGCACCGATTGAAAACTAATATCTATTAGCAATATGATGAAAATTACCAAACATCTAATTAACAAGCGCAAGTGGTTTAGTGGTAAAATCCAACGTTGCCATCGTTGGGCCCCCGGTTCGATTCCGGGCTTGCGCATTTTCTTTTTGATCCCTGATTTCGATCAGGGAGGTGAAATAAATTAAATTTCATTTATTTCTTTTTTTTTCTAATTTCGGTGTTTGCTCATCACTATTATTAGATTGCGATACCCTAACTATTATTAGATTGTGATACTCTAACTATTATTTTGGATCACTGAGCATTTATAATAGACTCACTGAAGGTACTGTTGCTGCAAGAGGTATCTATATACAAAGAAAAAACCAGAAGAAACATGTATAGAAGCAGAAATAGGAATAGGCAGAGTTCTGGGATTAAAGGTCCTAGTTCTGCGTTGACACAGTTTCTGAAGGAGGAAGGGATTAGTGCTGAAGCTATTAGGAACAGGTGGCTTCGAAGACAAGGGAAAGGTGAGGAAAAAGTCAAGAGTGGCTCTGAGGAAGTGGATGTAGAGGAACATGATATTGAGAGTCTTGAAGTAGGGAATGAGTCTGAGTCTACCATCTCTGATAAACCTAAACTAGGATCAGAAGACCTTTTAGATAATGCCTTGGAACGTAATGACAAGGACCAGGATGAAGAGGCAGTGATCGATGAAGATGACATGCCTCTATTAAATGATGGCAAGAACGCATATGAACGTAGAATGAAGAGGCTTGAAATGGATAGTGATGAAGAAGAGTACGATGCTGATGAGAATTCAGGGTCTGCAACACCCTTACCGGCGAAGAGGAAAGCGGTAGACAGAGCAGAAATAGAGAAGAAGTCCAAGGCAATTATTCAGAATAGAAGATTGAAACGAAGAAGGGCCGCAAACCTTCTAGATAGGAAGATAAACCCTGTGAATTCATTACAGTCTATATGCATATCTAAGATCAGTGATAACATTTACAAATGGCAGAAGGAGGTTGAGGAGAATGGTACCGCAAAGGAGAACACAATTTTTGGTAACCTTCGTGATGTTCTTGGTGGCGTATCAAAGGAAAATCTAAATAACTTAGCTAATGCGTTATCCAAAAATCGAGCTTTGAATGATCACACCTTGCAGTTGTTTTTGAAAACTGATCTTGAGTCATTAACATTCCATGACTGCTCAAAGGTATCATTCGATGGATACAAGACATTGGCAGTTTTTTCGCCCCATTTAAAGAAGCTATCTCTGCAAATGTGTGGTCAACTAAATAATGAAGCATTGATTTACCTGGCTGAAAAGTTATCAAATCTGAAGAGTATTTATTTAGATGGCCCATTTCTTATCAACGAAAAGACATGGATCGAATTCTTTGAGCTGATGAAGGGAAGACTCGAAGAGTTCAAAATTTCAAATACACATAGATTCACAGATAAAGCTTTATCAAGCCTCTTAATCAATTGTGGACACTCACTGAAAGTTCTATCCCTGGTTCGGTTAGACAGTGTCTTCAACTATGCGTTGTTACCACAATACTTAGACAACGAAGAATTCAGTTCTTTGGAACTTGCGTATCCATATAATGACGATGATATTACAGATGAAGTTTTAATTAATATATTGGGTCAAGTAGGTCACACTATGAAAAGTTTGATAATAAGTGGTTGCACTGAACTAACTGACTCTTTTATCATCAATGGTATTGGTGCCTTCATAGGTGAAAATAATAAACTTGAAGAGCTAGGACTTGAAGAGTTAGATCAACTGAGTAATGATTCCCTCATATATTTATTCAGTCAGATCCAGTTTCCATTTTTGAAAAAATGCAGTTTTAGAAGATCTATTCAAGTTGGTGATGGTACATTATTTGAGCTACTGCAAAATTCCGCAGTTCAGTCGATAAAATATCTAGACTTTAACTCACTTAAGGATATAACAAAGGACGCACTATCAGTCATCAGCTGTCCCAATCTTACCTATATGGACTTGGCCTTCGTAAGAGCTGTTGACGATGATATAATTGAGAAATTAGGAAACCAGAATCCAAAATTACAACTAATTGAGGTTTTTGGAGATAATTTAGTTACCGAAAAGGCAAATATTAGACCAGGATTGACAGTTACTGGACGCCAAAGTGATAGTATTTAATGACCGAAGAAACAAGAAAAAAGCAAGGAAAAATGAAATTTGTGATAATCTTGTTTACAACAACTTACAAATAATTAATTTGACAATATTAATGACCTATAATTATCAGAATAGTTAATATAAATTTTAAATAAAAAGTAAATAAAGAAAAAAGTTTTTGATATAGCATTATGTACGATTTTTGTGAGAGACATCGTGCGGGCCTAAACAAAAGAAAGTTGAAGATGCACGGTGATGAGTCTTGCTTTATAATGGGATAAATAATATCACCAGACGTAAATTAGTATTATTACTGACGTAAGAGGCTAAAGACGATAGGTTTTTTTCTCAAGGGTAGAAAAATTAGAAACAATGTCGATACGACCAACGAATTTGGCGGATTTTGACTTACCAGAGACATCGTTCGAGGATATTGATACAACATTCAGCAGAGACATTCCGACAGCTAGCAGTTCAAATATACATCATGGAAAACAGGACTTAAGGAGTGGTGATAAATTATTTACCGGACCTTCACAACCTACTCCGTCATCACTGACCACATCAGATACTGGTACTGTATTCTCAAATACTAGAGACAAGCCCTGGATGAAAAACTTCGACTCTGAGGATGATAGAAGTGATGGGTTTGAAGAAGGTGAAGAGTTTTTAAGTGACTTTCAGGAGTTTCAGAATAGGAAGGATGATTTTGACGAAGCTATAAAGACCCACTTCAATGTTGCAAGCACAATACCGACAAAGACAAATTCTCGTGATTTATCCACCGAATTTGAGAGTAAACTTAACATACCACCAGTACGACAAAACCTGGGTATAAGACAACCTCGGTCTCTAATGAATCTACATCCTATCAACAGCTCTAGCTCATTTGGCATACATCGACTGCAGAACAGTTCATCAGCGCATAATCTACAAAGACCTTCTAGACCTTCTGGAATTCACCTAAAAAAATCTATGCCTTCTCTTTCATCATATAACCCAATAATTGAGGAAGAACCGAAGTATTGGAAAAAATCATGGGATATTGAAGAAGAAGATGAGAATGATGACTATTTTAATGACTTTGATGAAGGCGATCAAGATACCTTTGATCTGGACGAGAAGACATTGCAATCAAGAGTAAGGACGACTAACGACCCTTCAAGAACGCCATTTAAAATTTCATCTAGTCAGTTCGACATTATTCAACAGGATGATTTACTGACACCCAGATTGCATAGAAGACAGAAAGAAGCAAAGTATTATAAGAACTTAGAGAAATTTAAGGATAGAGAGGCCTTGAAGGACAGTAATAACCGTCATCAGTCAGCTAAATCCAAGATAAAGACAATTAAGCAACAAATTGACCACAATACACCAATTAAAAGTGGTCTAATGTATTATAATCCCCAAAAAATGACTTGGGAAGGAAACGAACGGGTACTCGATAAGTTCCAAGACATAACCTCATTAGATAAAAGGCCAATTCTCATCAGAAATAAGAGCACTATATCACCTAATGACACGTTAACATATAATACAGTTAAGAATAAAAGAAGCACACAATCCCTCGACAAGCATGACTCGAGTACAAGAAGCTCTTCATCAAACCCACGTATTGTAGGAAAAATGATGTTCGATGAAAGAAACTTGAGGTGGGTCAGTGTTAATAATGATGAGGTCGATCCCTTTGCGGATATAGACGAGGCTATCCCTGAACCAAACACATATAAAAAGAAAAACTCATCACCATTTTTAAGATCAAGGAGCCAGTTAGCATCTACAGATAAAGGTTCATTTCATCCAGAGAAACGATCCTTAAATTCCATGTCTTCAAAGACAAGCCTAGGTCAAAAAGAAAGATACGCATCAACTTCAGCTGTAGCTGTTCACAGAACTCAGGATGGCATCGACTATAGCAGAGTTTATCGCTTATCCACAAAGGAACTCGAGAAACTATATCATGAAGAAAACCGCTGGCAAAGGAAGGTCGGTGGATGGTTTGTGCTTGGTGATAGTGATCAACAGGACCAAACAATGGCTCAGTTTGATCCCCAGGACAAAGCGAACAATTTCATGTATGAGATCCGAAAAATGGTCATTAACTCCACAAAAAGTTAGGTACACAAGAAATGAGAAATTATACAAGAATTTACCTGTAGTCTACTGCAGAGATAATTGCCTATAGTTGGTACAGGGGTACAAGGAGTGGTTTGCCACAAGTATATTGTTAAATCAATTATATCTTTCACTCATTGTTAACATTTCCCATTACTTTAATCTTATATTTATCTTTTTTTTTTTCGCGACAATTACCTGATTTGGATTTCTAAATACGCGAAAAAAACAAAAATAAAAAATTCTTTCATCGGGTGCGGGGCCTTTTGAGCCAATCGAGAAAAAAAATTTTTTTTGGTGATATAAAGTTTAAAAATAGAATTTGATTTGGATCAAAACCAAGTTGTAACAAAAAAAAAAAAGCTCTTCACCGTGAGGACCAGTATCATACCTTAATTATAAAGAACAGATTTATTATTTCATTCAAAGGTTTCTTTTTCCTGAATTCCAATTTTTTTTTCTTGGTTAAGTGAGGTATATTATTGTAATATTTTTTGTGAGTGTTGACAATAAAGACCTCTAGAAAAACTTATTATCGGGAAAAGTAACTAATAAAAGAACAACTACTTGTTGCTTTCCTTATTTCTTTGTTCCAAGGTTGTAAGATAAATCAATTCATGAGACAATAAAATACCGAAGACAAAAAAATGCTGGGGAACGACTGGAAATACTCCATCAATTCAAAAACGTTTGATGATCTGGAAGAAGAGGAGTTCAAAAATTTCCGGTTCAAGACAGTTATGAGTTATCTTTTTGATGTCATTATTATTAATGTTTTAAAAATAGCATTCTTTGTCTCTGATATTTATACCTGTGTGAAACTGTTAGCGTTTAATAGCTGGTCTAATAACGTGATAAAACCATATATTTCATTCAGAGTAACAAAATGGCTCTTCAGTGCATGCATCTTCGCTTCGATCGTCCTGCTTGTGATTGAAGCAATCATGGGTATCAGAATATACAGGACACGAAACATATCATTGACTTACGTGAACAATTTTTCAAGAAACATATATTCATTAAGGTTTTATTCCAAGTTTTGCATCTATAATAAATTAACACCTAAGGGGTTTTTTCAAAAGATTTCATTCTTTACTTTCTTTGAATTGAAAAATTGCCTGCGGCTATTGTTTACGGATACACCAAGACAGGTTTTCAATGGCCTTACATTGTGGTCAGTGTTAGTCTCGGCAGGTAATGGGACTGATTTGGGTGACCTGGAATCATTTAGTGGTCTAATTAATAAAATTAAGGGGATCGCAGAGACAAATCACGCAGAAGCGGTGATCTTGTCTTTTATGCTGTTCTCTTTTATTCTATGGGCATTTTTTATCTGCAAATTCATTCTGGCATTGCTATGCTCAGTGATCGTTTATTACAATTTGATCCGGAAGCATCGTTATGGAAGCTTGAAGGCATACGTCTGTATAACTATCAACAAGAAAGTCGATGATATGGTTAACAAGCAAAGAAATATCACCAAGTCACAAAATATATTTAAGACCAGCCTGTTGCAATCTAATTCTATGCTAGATATTAACAGAGATCTGGAAAGGAATATGAGCTTTGAACTACATAAGTATTCTAGCTTCAATTCTGAGAAATCAACTGGAAACATGACTCAGTCTAGTTCCGGTGATTTCTCAATACATGATGATTACGACATGATGACCAAGGAACCAGAGGTGAGAAACTCTGTAATTTACAACCAGCAATTCATCGCAAATGCAGGTCATAATAATAGTAAGAGTACACTAAATTTGAACCAGGTTTCAGATAATTTAAACAAGAAACCAGTGGAACCAAAGGATGATAATCTCGATTATCACGAAACAATTATAGAAGTAGAATCTGATGATAGTTTTGATCCATTGGATTATGATTACGATAGTGTGCCAGAGATCACTGTTGAACAGCAAAATGCATCACTTCATACACAAGAAGGCACTCCCAATACAATGGAACTGCATGAGCAAGGAAGGTCGCAACAACAATATCAGAGGAACTTGCCTTACCCAAGAAGTTTTATCAGCAATGTTAGTACATCCACTCGAGATGATTCTGAAGGCTTCTATTCATCAAACCATTACAACCCGAATAATACTGCAGTGCCTTCAAAGTTAGGGCAAAGGCAACACACAAGGAAACCACCGCCACCACCAATAAACCTACAGCTTCCAAACCAAACATCACGCACCGACAACATATATACCCCTGATAGAGCATATTTCAGACCATCAGACCGGGAATTTCCTTATCAAGGTTGAAATAATATAAAATAACTAAATAATATATCGATACCCCATTATATAATCAAATCATCGTCTTCCCTTTGCTCTGTGTATTAAAATACAAATATAGGCAATATTATGTCTACAAATTCATAATTGCATTCATGTAAAACTACACCATTACCAACATTTTCCTCTTCATAAGTTAATGTTCACTTCCACGACAACAAAGGGAGTGTAAGATTCGCCTAACGAACAGCACAACCAAATTGGTCCGTTGGCGTAATGGTAACGCGTCTCCCTCCTAAGGAGAAGACTGCGGGTTCGAGTCCCGTACGGATCGTTTTTTTTTCATTTTTGAAAATTTTATAACTGCTTCACCTAGGTGATGACAAAAAAAATTTGTGATTCAAGTCAAAGTAAAGAGCTTACCCAAATAATGGATAATTACTATACATTATTGTTTGCAACTGTAACAATTTGTAATGGTCTTTTTTCTTTTTGACTCGTTGAAAAGTTACACGGTATAGAAAATCAAATAAGATGAATGCCAATGAGAAGAAATGTCAGATATGCAAGGAAAATGATTTTAAATATAAATGTCCCAAGTGTTCTATAAAATATTGCTCACTGGCATGTTATAAAAACGAGGATATCCATATACATACAGAAGCCAATAAAATTGAAGAAACCAGGGGTGAACCAAAAGATATCGATCATGAAAATAAGAGTGAGAAAGTTCTCAAAACTGAAAAATATCAGGAACTGTTAAATGAGACTCCTGAATTACAGGACCTGCTTCAATATAATACGGTAAAGTTCCATCTGGCAAAGATACATAAGATAATAACAACTAATGTTGCTGACTTAAATGATTCTAGTACCCCGATGACGAATGAGGCTAAGAAACAGTTGGCAATCGATTATTTGAACACTTTGAGATACGGTGGAATTCATTATAATGAAGCTATAGAAGAATTTTGTCAGCAAACCTTGTCAAAGTTAGAGACATAAAGGACAAACATTTCGGAAAAATAGTGCAAGACATATTTGAAATGCTTAGAGTAGAATAATGAGAAGAAAAATTTTCAGATATAAAAATTGTGCACTGGAGTTGGTATACCATATTTTTGGTTATTTTGGCGATAATTTGGAACTAATCTCAAAAGAAGAAAAACAAATCCTAAAGGACCTGTTATTCGAATGAATATTAGATTTGATTGTCAGTTAAATAGGAGTCAGTCACAATCAGCCGTACTGTCTTCTAAATATTGTAACTCTATTATTGTTTCAGCGACAAAATAGGTATAAAGTATTTTATGTATTAGGGAATGTATATCAATTTCATCAACGCAAGCAGTAAGGTATAAAACTATAACAAATCACTGATCTCTAAAATAATTTGTAGTTTAACTTGGGCACATGGCGCAGTTGGTAGCGCGCTTCCCTTGCAAGGAAGAGGTCATCGGTTCGATTCCGGTTGCGTCCAAACTTTTTAATTTTTGCATCTCTATTACTGAATTCGTATTTAGGTATCAACTGGGCTAAGAATTTTATTCATTGTTTGCCAATTAAAGCTCTTCTGTCATAGGTAACGTAACAATCATGCTACTCCGAACATGAAAGTATATCATTGCCTCATATGTTTCCAAAATAATTATCTAGAAGGAACATCAATACATATATTAGAAGACGAACTAACATTCAGTTGTATTGATAGTCTTGAATATATTCTATTACATCATAAATCTAGATCTTCATATTGTGACTTAACACAAGATAAAAAAAGAAGTAACATATTTAATTAATACTTTAGGTGAAAGAAGGTAAGTTGGTATTTTGTTCAAGATAAATAATTTGAAACAGATATCGTAATATAATACGGTAAAATAAATGACTACTTGATCACTTTATCTCTACGTCTAACGTGATATACAACATTAACCAAGATGAATTACTGGTCGCTAGTAAAAGATTCTGTACTTCATTAGTAATGATAGTGTAATTATCATATCACTAATACATGTTTAATATTCAACATTAGGTAATTATATAAAAAAAAAATCAATTCATACTAGACCAGGTAAGAATACAGCCCGCTAAATCCAGAAACAAAACAAATACAAATAAACTAACTAAACGTAATTTAGTAGGGCAAAAATAAATAATGAAACAGTAGACTAATAAAAGCATTTACACAAAAAATCTAAGGTGTAAATATTAGGGCATTTTATATCTAAATACATTCTATAATTCTCTTCCAATCCCTTTTTAAGTTTCAACTTATACAATGAGATTATCAAAGACTCTAAAATAGTATTATAACAAAAAATTAAAGATTGCATAGCTTAATTTGACTTTTCATCCAGTTCAACTAATTTATGATCTTACCCAAAATGGAAGTCCGATCCTAAGAAACAGCTCGTGCAATATTTATATCTTTTTTGTCGACAAAAGATTGTATGCTTTCAGCTGACATCATTAACAAAAATTTGGATAATTTCAGAAATGAAGACCTCTGTCATGAAAGGGAAATACAACTACTCCACATGTCTATAGAGTTGAATAGCGATTTTGATTTATGATAGCTATTAGTACCACACCATTTAAGATTGGGTTAGTCGCCAATTGTTGCCAATTGAACTTCATGTTTTTTAGAAGTTGAAATCTCTTCAAATTTATGGGTTTCCATTGATGACATTTATAATTTTTATTTGACTGCGCTATTGCAATTTTACTTTTACTATTTGGAATGACTAAAGTGTTTTTGAGCATGCTTGAAAATATGGTGTCATGGATATCAATTTGGGAGTGGAACACATATAATTAGTGGTGAAGTCCATGTCAAATAATTCTGTCGGCGCCACAGAAGTTATGCTTGTTGTATCATAATAATTGTTTGAGGTCACTTTAGTAGAAGTAACTGCAATAGATTAAATGCATTCCGTGTGTTTATGGAATTTTCCAGAAAATGTTATTTACATATGGATAAATAAATTATATAGGGGTTAAATTTTCCTTGTCGAATGTTACTCAGGATAATGAATATTGAAAAACATCGAACTTGCTGAGCATAGGCAAGAGTTCAAAATGTTGTTGATAATAAAAAAATAAATCAAATTAAAAAAATTACGAAATATAAATATAAATATAAATATATGTTTATTAAAATATTAGGAAGTATATCGAAATGATTTTTATCAAATAAGATTAAAAAAAAAAAAATAATTCAAAACCACTAGTTCTGAAAGGCATTTGAATGAACTAAAATTGATGGCAGTACATTCTTTGAGAGAGAAAATGTAGCCAAGTAAGAAATAAAAAAAAAACAACAGATGAGAAAGGATAGAGGTGGTTTCAAATCTACAACAATATCAGCTAGTTCACAATAAGAGTACCAAGAAAGCAGTAGCCAATATCGAAGCCAAGTAGTTAATATTTCCAATTGTTCTTTCCGCACTACCAGCGTATGCGGAAATAACGGGGCCAGTAGGTATATTACTGGTTGGATTCGATGAACCTGCAGGCCTAGATTGTTGTAGTACAGAGCCAGGTGTATTTGCTGGGTTATTATCTGCAGGGTTGTTAGGAGTTTGAACAACAACTATAGTCTCTGAGGTAGGTTTTCCGTTGTTACCTGTAGTTGATGTTGTTATAGTGGAAACCGTTTGAACGGCAGTTCCAGTGCCCGGAACATAAGATGTCTTTATTCCTGAACCTGGGGTATTGTTACTCCCCCCTTGAGGACTTGTATTACCATTAGGAACTCTACTATTGCCATTGGAGTTACCATTTGTTGGAGGAGTCTCTACGATCACAATTTGATGTGGTGTAGTCTTGCTATCTGTGCCAACTGTGAAGGTGGTGATGGTCTTGACGGTATGAGGAACCGACTCTGTTCCTGCAATATCGGTAGTAACTGTGATAGTATTGGTGTTAGTACCAACAGGAGGACGAGTTTCGACAGTGTTAGTTTTAGTAACAACAGTAGGAGGTGTCTCGACGATGACCACGACTTCTGGGGTGGTCTTGTTGTCAGTGCCAACAGTGTAGGTGGTACTGGTGAAGACCGTAGATGGGACACTGTCTGTAC